>CM070532.1:51213152-51790080 GCA_036346145.1 Olyra latifolia
CTAAACAAGGATGGCACCAGGATTAAATAATATTAATTAGCTAGGGTTGATGATGTTGCCGGTGTATATTATTCATATGGGACATTATCTACATCTTAGCTTAAATATTGTTTTTAACTTTAATTAGCATCTAGGTTTTGCAAAATCTAATAAAATAGTTATGAAAACTGAGTAATAGCAACATGGCACAATGACTTGCCTTGATCCGAGTAGCCTGACTGATCGCCGGCAAAGTCTTCTTCAGACGGATCTAACGTTTAAAAGAAACGGCAATAAGAACCACATACACAACAAGCGATGTATGCACGACATGACGTGAATTGAATGCAAACAGTACAAAACAATACCATAATTTTATAAAACTCTTACAATTAATTTCATCATTTTTTTGGAAATCCCTATAATTAGTTATGGTTTTCATAAGTTCAATATTAAAGGTACAAAAGAGACTTCATTATAAATAAATTTCAAAAATTTACTAAAACGGTACAGAAATTAGATTACAATATATCTAACTTCAGAAAACAATTTTTGATATTTTTGGATCTACATTTTATTCTATAAAATTCCTACAAGTTGAAGCACTAAGACAATTATTAAAAATTAAAGTTAACAGAAATATGTAAATAAACAGTACATAAAAACAATATAGAATTTTATGAACCTAATAAAATTTATTTCACATTTTATGAATTTTCTATAATTTCTATGCAATTTACACTATAAAATATATTACATAAATTAAAAAGAATAGAAGGAAAGGGAATTGGGGGCGGCTCGAGATGGGTGGCCTAACTGGGCCTCAGCCAGACAATGGGAGGGTCTTGATCGCGGGTCCCTCCCATCACGGACCGAACAGGGAGGCGACGTCGGGGTCTGGCGGTGGCGATCGGTCGTGGCGAGAGCCCGGGCAGAGGAAAGGAGAGAGACCAAGGCGGCTCTTGGCGGAGTTTGGCGCGACATCGAGTGAGGCGGCAGCAGCTTCGAACCTAAGCGGCGCGCGACAGCGTTACCGGCGCGACGGCGGAATCGGCGGGTCGGCGAGCACCTAAGCGGCATGTGGGACGCTAATGGCGGCGCGCTTGTCGCGAGGTGCGAGGTGGTCTGGCGGCGTCTTGTGGCGAAGCGGACGGAGGAAACGGCGGGCTTGGCCGGGCGCGCAGGCGAGTCCGGCGATGGGCTAGTGAGGTCCGGTGGCACACGGGAAGAGAATGGGAGCTCGGTCGGGGAATTAAGAGGGCAGAGGCGGCGCGGCGACGTGTGGCCGGAGTGGAGGAAGAAGACGGCGACGCAACTCGGCGGCGGGCCAAATTGGGTCACGGGAGGAGGTGGGAAAGGTGGAGCGGATCACGGGGAAGAGAATGGGAGGGACGATGAGGAACTTTACCGAGCTATGACGGTGAATCGCGCGGGGAGGAGTGGAAGCATGGCGACCTCGGCAGAAGCTCGGCCTCGCTGACCGAGCGACTCGGCGGCAGGCGGCGGCCTAGCAAAATGAGAGGGAAAGAGAGAGAGAGGAGGTGATGGGAGGACACGGCCGGGGAAGGGCTCACCTGGCCACTTCGGCTGTGGACAGTGAGGGAGGGAGTGAGGAGAGTGAGAGGTAGAGCAGAGGGAGGAGTTGGCTGGGGAGCTGGCGCCTGGGCAGAGGAAGGAGGACGCGTGGGAGAGTGGAGCAAGGAGGGCGCCACGCAAGTAGGTGGCAGAGAGAGAGCACCTGGAGAGAGAGAGAAGAGAAGAGAGAGAGAAACGTGAGAGAGAGAGGCAGTGAGGAGTGCACGTGAGAGAGAGAGATGAGTGGGAAGGGAGAGAGTGACAGGGGGGCCACTTGTCATAGTGAGAAAAGGGAGAGAGAGAAAATGGGTAGATTTTAGATAGAAAAAATTAATAACTCTTTTAATTAACCACTTAATTTGCAATTTAAATGTTTATTCGAACTAAAATTTTAAATTGATGTTTTCAAAATCTAATTCGAAGTTTAAATTTTTCACAAAATATTATAATAGGTTTTTAATAAATAGTTTGCAATTAACATTTTAAAGGCAAATCTTTTTAATTATGGTTTTAGGAAATTACACGTAGTAACAACTACATTTTCAAAAGGTTTTTAAATCAGTTAAATCACATGCAAGATGCCATGAATTTTATTTCATTTCATTTATTTATTTATTTTGACAATGGGGATGTTACACTTTTAAAATCCAAATATGTTTTAATTACTTTACTAGCTTTTACAAAACAAATCAAATTAGTTCAATTTTTTTCCAAAATGAAAATACTTATTTATAAACTTTCTAGATTTCTTTTATAAATCAAATTCACTTTGTTACTGTCAAATATTGATTTAAAACCTTTGAAATCCTTAAATTCATTTTCTTTTTGGAAAATATCACTTCAAATAAAGTTTTAAATTCCTTGAAATTTTATTTCACTCAAAAAAATTTATTTTAGCCAAACTTTTGAAATTCAGGATGTTACACCTTACGACAATGAGCGATAGTGACCTATTCAAATTGAAGCCCGCGGCCTAGGATACGGGAACTCTGGGAGTTTATATTGATTTCTTACCTGAGAGGTCTTGCACCCCTTTACATGTACACAGACTTTCCTATTTATATGGAGAAATTTTACAAGGGAAGGACTAGAATGCCCATCCATATATACAAAAGTAGGGACACAACAGTCTTTCATGCTAAATGACAAAGCTACCCCCCACCGAACAGGTAAAGCGAGAGTGAAATGTCTTTGGACTTCCATATTAGAGACTCCTTAATGGGAATGCCCTTCCACCAGCATACTAAAGTGAGGGCATAGAGAGGAATTCCGTATCTTAGGTGGTTATGACTTATTCCCTCTCATTGGGGTCCAATGATACTTAACCTAATAGGGGCGCGAGACCCTCTTGTACTATTTGTTTCCTGGGCTGCCTTGCCGCTAAGTTGGTCCTCCCTTCGCCAGGATCCGCTGGTTTGGACGAGGCGAAGCTCAAGACTAGTTCCTCTAAGGACTACAAGCCAAGGCCTAGCATAGCTCTCACCCCCTCCCCCTCGTCTCTAGGACTAATTCGGGACAATCCTGTCTTGGTACGGCAATGCTGATGAAGTGTGTGTGTCGACGATTTGTGTCGGCAATGTATTTTAGGGGGCGATGCGAAAGACCACAACTACGATGGTAGCATAGGGAGCCGAATTTATACAGGTTCGGGCCCTCGGGGGGAGGTAATACCCTACTCCTGTGCTTGTGGACTGTATTATGATGGATGATGATGGTGATTGTATGATGTGGGATTGGATCTCGAACTAGGGGCCCCGGACCCCCTTTATATAGTGCAGGGGGTCGGGTTACAGATAGAATCCCTAACCCGCGTATGGAAGATACAGATATAACCGATTCGGCTACGCCTATATCCATGTATTCGAGTAGGAAACAAATTCGTTTCCTTGTAAATCTTCTCTAGTCGCGCCAGCCTCCAAGCCGGCCTTCTGGAAGGCCCAATTAACTCGGCCCAAGGAGGTGGTACGTCTAGTAGTGTATCTTCGGATACCTAGGGCTCATGTTTTCCATAGTAGCCCCCAAGTGCTTCAGGACTGAGTTGTCTTGATCCAGGGTTCAGCTCGCAGTCCTTCGGATGTTACCCGAGTGACGTCACTCTTCGTCTGGCTGATGGAGTCTGCTCGCCGAGTAACCTGCTGATCAAACAACACAGTTGCAAAGAACTCGAGACAATTCTCAAGTTATTAAAGATGCCTGGCACCCAGCCCGACAGATCGGAATGCTGGCTAATGGCCCCATGGAGAGGCATACCAGAAGAGTGGATTTTGCTAAGTGAGCAGTGCCACCTAGCGTTATCCTCCCTGTTACAACTTATGGCATTCAAGCCTGGCTTGCAGAGCTCGATATTCGATCTAGTATGGGATATGCCACAACTTGCGTAGGGTATTCAGGCGCCCTGACCCGACTAGTGCGGGGTCAAGCTAGTGATCCCTAGAGGAATACGCCCGCCTCCAAGTTGAGATCCTCCTAGTGGTGTTTGTCTTGGCGACAAACGATCCGGAGATATGCCACTGCGACCCAACTGAAGAGGTAACTCTCCGGCGCCTAATCTGATTAGAAAATCAGACCAGCCATTGACCCCAAGATGTACACCAAGAGCTGAGTTGATTTTTGTCCAGGAAGCGCCCAGCCATCAAAGGATTGATAACTAGCATAAGGCCAACCGGGGGCGCGCCCTTCTTTCAAACTAGGTTCGGTCCGGTCAACACCTGATAATAACAGGGGTCCCGATCTTTCGATGAGAGGGATAACTATCGATTGGTGGAGGAATCGACGTTGACGGCCCGACTACAACCGTCCAGGACGTTGCGCCTTAGCGACCGATACACCAACTCCAGAGGGTTATTGATCTCGCGGACGCGCGATCAACCTGACCACGAAGGTCTTTGTTCCTGCAAGCAATCGAAAAACGAGTAAGAACAAGATAAACGTAATCTGAAATTGCAAATATGAATTAGGCACAAACGAGTAGGTGGGGTTCCGAAGACGAGTAATACAGGCGGTCTAACCGACACGCGCGATTACAAGAAAAGTAGCAAAGGCTAAACTTTAATCTAACAAAACCCGAGTCTAAACGATGACAGCTACTGAATTTATAAGAGGGAGATGGCTAGGAGGGATGTGCTGGACGTCCTAGGGTTTTCCTAGGGTGTCCACCACGTGGGCTTGGGCCCGATGTGCTTACAAGGCCCGGTTTGGCCCAATTGGATGACGTAACACATTGTTTTGATGATCCCCGATGCTCTATGAGGAATTTTGCAATGGGACTAGATTCATTGGAAAGCTTATCTCCTAAGCTTTCCGTGAAGTGGTAGAACATAAAAAACTGACTTCGTATGTGGCCTGGGCGTCCGTTTCAAGTTGTGCTGCGCGCAGACGGCCGAACTGGACTCGTGGCCAAATTGGGCTTTTTCTTGGGCCAGCCTTAGAGCGACGTGACTTGTATGACCTGAGGGAATGGACGAGGTGGAGATACGCCTTTCTTGAATACGCCGTCAAGCATGGGAGGCGGCCAAGGTGGTGGGCGAGCTGATGAAGGTGATAGCGTCATGTCCAAAAGCCGAGGAAGGCAACTGTGTGATCGACCTGGCCAAGGTGGAGGTCGATGATGTAACATTGATGGAGCCGCCATATTAGATGTAGACGAAGTAGAAGATGCCGTGAACTGTCGCAAACTTGTCGTAGATGTAGTGGAAGATGTCGACATAGCCAAAATAATTGCAGCAACTCTTTGTAATGACCATATGTATGCGGTGTTGGTTCTATCCATGATGACCGCGGTTGGCCAGTAAAATCCTTGTCGAAAGGCTTTTCCAACCAACGTAGCTGATGCAGCATGATGTCCGCACATTCCTGAGTGAATTTCGCGCAGTAGGGCGCGTCCTTCAGACTCAGATATGCACTTTTGAAGTATGCCGGAGATGCTTCGTCGAAACAAGATCCCTTCATGCACCACATAGTTGCGACCCCGATGTTGGATTTGCTCAGCAACCCCCCGGTCATCAGAAAGCTTTTCTTCTTGCAGGTACTCCAGGTAAGGCTTCGTTCAATCCGAGTCAAGGGCGAGCACCCCTATCTCGGATTGCTGCTCATCAGGTTGGGGTAGCTGCTCTTGCGGAGTGACGGAGGGGGCGTGGAGCTCCTGGACGAAGATCCCAGCCGAAACTGGCGCCCGACTAGAGCCCAGGTTTGCGAGTTCATCCGCCGCCTCGTTGTCTCGACACAGGACATGTATGAGCTCCAACCCGTCAAACTTGTCTTCCAACTTCCTGACCTCCTGACAATAAGCGATCATGTTGTCGTTGACACAAGACCGATCATACGCACTTGGCTCACCATTAAGCCGGAGTCTCCGCGAACCACCAATCGTCGGATGCAGAGCGATATGGCAATACGGAGACCGTGGATGAGCACCTCATACTCGGCTGCGTTGTTTGAGGCTGGAAAATGGATCTGGAGGACGTACTTGAGTCGCTCGCCTCCAAGTGATATGGGAACGATGCCAGCCCCCGCGCCCCTGCCGTCGGAGAGATCCATCGAAGTACATGTTCCATTACTCAACCTCTTAATTTCTTTGGAGAGTGCATCTCCGATCCACTCGGCGATAAAGTCGGCGAGTGTTTGTGACTTAATGGCGCTGCATGGCTTGAACGAGAGCTCGAAAGCCCCGAGTTCCACCGACCACTTTGCGATCCACCCAGTGGCTTCTGATTATGGAGAATTTCTCCAATATGGAAGGAGGTGACCACCGAAAGTGGATGTTCTTGAAAGTAGCGCTTGAGCTTCCGAGAGGCAATGAGGACCGCATACAGAAGCTTCTGCACCTGTGGATAGCGTACCTTGGTCTCGCCCAATACTTCGCAGACGAAGTAGACTAGGCGTTGTGCCTTGTAAACGCGTCCTTCTTCTTCCCGTTCCACTACCACCGCAGCACTCACTACATGAGTGGTGGCCGCAATGTATAGTAGAAGCGGTTCCTGTGGCAGGGGGGATGCCAAGATAGGTGGTAAGGTGAGGAACAATTTGAGATCCTCGAAGGCCTTCTGTGCCTCCAGTGTCTAGACGAACTTGTCGAGTTGCTTCTTCAATAGCTTGAAGAAGGCCGAACCACGCTCGCCGAGTCGCGAGATGAAACGACCGAGTGCAACCATGCACCCACTAAGACGCTGGACGTCCCTTAGGCACGTTGGGGGTGCCATCTCCATGATGGTCTTGATCTTTTCCGGGTTAGCCTCGATTCCACGGTGAGACACCACGAATCCGAGAAGCTTTCCCGAAGGGACCCCGAAGACACACTTCTCCGGGTTCAACTTCATGTGGTACGCTGACAGGCTCTCGAATGTCTCCGATAGGTCAATGACCAAATCAGAGGTTACCTGAGACTTGATGACGACATCATCAACGTATGCCTCCACATTGCGCCCAAGCTGGTTATGGAAGCATCGCTGAATGCAACGCTGGTATGTTGCGCCGGTGTTCTTCAGTCCGAAGGGCATTGTGACGTAACAGAAGGCCCCAAACGGAGTGTTGAACGAAGTTTTGATACAATCTTCTTTCCTTTAAGCTAATATGGTGATAGCCCGAGTATGTATCCAGAAAGCTTAGGACCTCGCAACCGGCAGTGGAGTCAACCACCTGGTCGATGCGAGGAAGTCCAAATGGATCCTTGGGCATGCTTTATTTAAGTCGGTGTAATCGACACACATGCGCCAAGTCCCATTCTTCTTTTGCACAAGCATCGATTTGCCGCCGATCGGGTGGAGCACCTCCCTTATAAAGCCGGCGGCTAAAAGTTTGGTGATCTCCGCCTTAATGGCTTCCTTCTGATCTTGCGCAAATCAGCGCAGCCACTGCTTAACCGGCTTGGCCTTGTCGTGAACGTTCAGAGAGTGCTCAATCACCTCCCTCGGGACGCCTGGCATATTAGATGGTTTCCAGGCGAAGATGCTCCGGTTCTCTCGGAGGAAGGTGACGAGCGTGTCCTCTAATTTCGAGTCGAGCCCTGTCCCGATCAGAGCCGTTTTGGTTGCATCGGACGGGTCGAGCGAAATATGCTTGACATCTTCGTCAGGCTTGATGCCCGACTTAGATGGTTTCTTGTTCGGTAGGTCACCCTCGTTGCGGAGAGTGGTGGCCGCCCGCCGGATCTCGTCCAACTCGGCAGCCGCCTCGACCGACTCGGCGAAGTCGCAGCTTTCCCTGTCGAGGAGGTGAGAAAACTTGACATCTCCGTGGACCGTGATCACGCCCCGTGGACCTGGCATCTTCATAACCAGATAGGTGTAGTGGGGGACAGCCATGAACTTGGCCAAGCCCAGCCTTCCCAAGATCGCGTGATACGCAGTCTCGAAATCGGCCACCTCAAAGCTGAGGTTCTCCGTCCGGTAATTATCCCGAGTGCCAAAGGTGACAGGAAGAGTGATTTTCCCGATTGGCACCGACGAGGTTCCCGGAATTATACCATGGAGCGGTCGCGTCTGTCATTGGGAGCGCCCTTTGGGATCTGCATCCGCCCAAAGTCTTGGCGAAAAGGATATTTAATCCACTCGCCATCGACCGGGACCTTCGCGATCGAGACGCCCCGCACTGAGGATCCAAGATGAGTGGATATCTTCCCGGCAAGGGACGTGATCTGGGTGATCTGGCGATCAATTATGATCGAACTTCGCACCATCGGAGATACTCGGGGGTCACCCGAATGGCTGCGTTGATTTCCCGATCGGTAAGCTTTTGCTTACGCTTGGACTCATACGCATTCGATCCCCCAAATATGTAGTTGAGCTCCCGCTCGGTTTCTTGGTAAGCGTCGCCCTAGGGAGGGTCAAGCTTATCATCTGGCTTGGCATCTCTCGGAGCGTCGCTGTTGTGGTCCTCAGCGAACTTCTTCAAGATGTTACAGTTTTTAGCCGCGTGCTTCCCATTTGGATGGAAGGGACACGGCGCCTCCATGACTTTATTGTAGTCGGCGGGCCGAGGCAGCCTTAGCCGACCCTGATCCGCAGCCGCTACCATCTCTTCACCCTTGCGCTTTTTGTCCTTCTTGGAGGACGACTCGGGCCTGTCTTTCTTGCCTTCATGCTTGCTTGGGTGATCCTCTTGACGCTCGGCTAGGGCATCCGAGGCGGTAGCATATCGATCCGCCAAGGCGAACATCTCCTTGACGGTGGTCGGGGGTTTTCGAGACATCTTCTTGATTAGATCTAGGTCGCGAACTCCTTTTTGGAAGGCTGCGATGACGACCGCCTCTGAGATCTCCCGGATTGTGTTCTTCTTCTTGGTGAAACGCCAAATGAAATCTTTTAATGACTCATCTTTTTTCTGATGAGTCTGATAAAGGTCCCACTGGGTCCCAGGCTTTTCGTAAGTGCGCTGGAAATTGGCAACGAATTGGTCACAAAGCTCTCCCCAGGAATCAATCGAGTTCTATGGAAGGCCCGGAGCCAGTTCTGAGCCGGAGGGGTCAACATGACAGGCAGATAGTTTGCCATCACGTCGTATCCTCCACTCACGGCCTTGATTGCCAAAGAGTAGATTTGCAACCAAGCCTCGGGGTCCCGCTCTCCATCAAATTTCACAATGCCTTTAGGGTTGAATCCCTCGGGCCAGTTTACCTGACGGAGTTGGGGAGTGAAAGCCTTGATCCCGTCGATCAACCCTTCCCCGGGGGAAGGAGATCGTCGGGGGAGATTCCGGCGCGGTGGAGTACGGCGCCGACCTTCGTCTCGCTCCCTGCGCCGGGCGTCGATGTTGAGGCGGAGGTCGCGGCTTGCACTGCGGCAGGCATCTTGCCCGCGACTTTGCGTGTGCCGACTGCGTCGAGTACTACTCATAGCAGTCTGGCTTCTGGTCGAGTTGGCCGGTTGATCCCGAGTGCCTTAAACAGTCGCTGCCGTCACCATGGCCTTGATTTGTTCAATGATCGGCGTTGCGGGGTTGTTCTCTCCAAGCAAAGGACCAACATTGTCCAGGAGGGTCTTAAAAGCGAGGATATTCTGCTGTGGCGTATGGAAGACCGAGTGATCTCCCATACTTGAAGCAGTTCCTCCCGGACTTCCCGTGCGCAACCGCGTAATGGGTCGCGTAAGTCTTCTCTGCCTTCGCGGTTTGGTTCGGCTCCTGCCTCCCCTGTGGGGCGCCGGGCCGATCCGGAGGCTTGGCCGTCCAGCATGTAGACGCCGCGGAAGTCGGGGAACCCATTGACACTCTCTTCTGACTCAGATTCCGAGAAAGAAAGGCTCAACCGATCCCGATTCGTTGGCTCGTCGATGGGAGTGATTATAACTCCTACCTCACGTGCTGGATCTCTGGTCACAAGGAGGTCCGACTGAGTTTCGGCAGAACGAATCTGCTGGAACCTTTCAGCCGAATTGACCAGTCCGAATAGTATAACCACTCAGGAATTTGTCCTGGCTAGAGTTATCCCCGAGTGTTGACTCAGAAAGCTCGTCCCAGTGTGTATGTGTCATGTCCCGCTCCTTAGCCCGGATTGGAAAATTCGGCATGTCATCCGATGGAAAACAGTGGCTGAGTTTCCAAATCCGAACGGGGCGGACCACGACTGAGGGATTGCGACCCTCGATTGGATCTGAGAGCGATCCCGGCCAGGAGTCAGATCGCCACTCGATGCTTCATCAGCATAAGGGGCTGGCGAAGAGAGAAGCGATGGATCCCGACCGTAACCGAAGGGAAACCCAGTGGTAGGCTAGTCGGAACCATCATCATCAGATTGGATCTCTTCTGGATCGAAATCCAGGGAAGAGATCCCAAAACGGTGAGGCTCGGTCGGAGTCGTGTACCATCTCCCCCGGTAATGCGTGGACCGAACGAAGTTCTACGCACACAATCGAAGCTCGCCAAAGTCACCGACGATGAAGCCGAGATCTCCGAAGATGAAGCCTTGGCCAGGAGCGTAGGTGAAGACGAATCCGCCAATGGAAGCCATCAAAGTCGATGTAGTTGATCGTGACGCTAGCCCCTACCTGGCGCGCCAACTGTCGACGATTTGCGTCGGCAATGTATTTTAGGGGGCGATGCGAAAGACCACAACTACGATGGTAGCATAGGGAGCCGAATTTATACAGGTTCGGGCCCTCGGGGGGAGGTAATACCCTACTTCTGTGCTCGTGGATTGTATTATGATGGATGATGATGGTGATTGTATGATGTGGGATTGGATCTCGAACTAGGGGCCCCGGACCCCCTTTATATAGTGCAGGGGGTCGGGTTACAGATAGAATCCCTAATCCGCGTATGGAAGATACAGATATAACCGATTCGGCTACGCCTATATCCATGTATTCGTGTAGGAAACGAATTCATTTCCTTGTAGATCTTCTCTAGTCGCGCCAGCCTCCAAGCCGGCCTTCTGGAAGGCCCAATTAACTCGGCCCAAGGAGGTGGTACGTCTAGTAGTGTATCTTCGGATACCCAGGGCCCATGTTTTCCACAGCGTGCGAAGGTGTAACATCCTAAATTCTTAAATTTTGATTAGAATAAAACTTTTGAGTAAAATAGAATCTCAGAAACTTTAAAACTTTGTTTGAAGCAATATTTTGCCATAAAAATAAAGTCTAGAATTTGAAATGATTTTTTGCAAAGCAACTATAATAAGGAAAATTTAATTTCAGAAAATCCAAACTATTTGAATTCCAAAGTATCAAAGCGAGAGAGTAATCACCAAATTTCCAAATTTCTTAACTCTCCATATTTTCTTCTGTTTTCTTATTTCCTTGGCAGTGTTCTTTTCAGCTTATAAGTTGCGTTTGCTTCATGTGGGTCCTACTCGTGATCTTTTTCTTCCTCTTTCTTTCCCTCCTTCCCTCTTTCCTTCATGGACACGGCCGCTGGCACTCAGTTTCTTGCGCGTTGCGCCGTGAGCAATGATGGAAGACGCCCCGGTGATTTCGCGCCGCGTTTCTCCCACCTTCCTTCTTCTTTCCTTTCTTCCTCTTCCTTCGCTGCGAGGCAACACCGCCGCCCCGTCTGTTCGTTGCCGCTCGCGCCACGCCAATGAGGTAATAACGGAATTGATCTTATCAAGTCCTCCACGTCTCGGATATCTCGCTTCTCCCAAAATATCGTGTTCTTGCACCTTCTCATCCTCCTTATATAAATCGTTGAACCCCCGTTCCTCAATCCTAGCCGCCTCTCCTCCTCGCCCCAATGCTACCACAGTGAGAATTGGCTCAAGCCGGCTGAACATGTTCTGCCCTACTTCGATCCGGAGCCAGCCCAACCAAGCCCTAGAAGAATCATTGCTGGAGTGCGTCGGATGTAATCGCCGAAGTGCTCATCAGAGTTGGTCGTGGCTTCTTCTCGTCGATTTGCTGGTTGGCGTGTGGTAAGGATCCAAACCTCTTTCCAATAAGTTTATCCAGGTTGCTCTCTGACTCTATCTTCTCCTGGGCGCTCCTGAGCCACCACGTTGCATGGAGCTCTGCTATCGCCGTCCCCTTCGCAATCTGTAGCATTGCCGCCGCCAAGACTCGACCAAGTCGACGTTGCCATCAAACTCTGGCATCATGGCAAGATCTTCTTCCCGCCGTGCCGCTTCATTCATGCGCAAGGCCAATGAACATCCTGACCAGAGCCTCCGTCGTGGGTTCTCTGTTTTCTTCGGTTTGTTGCCCGATGTTGGCAAGAAACACAACCTTGTTGGTGCAAAAGGCGCACTTGGCAAGGTTAGCATATGAAAGTGCATCTAGGCCCCCTAAGTGGGTTTTGGTAATTAATGACAAACGATTAAGAGACTAATGTGTTCATTGAGGATATGAATAGGTGAAAATACCCAATGGTGAAAAGCTAGAGCATCGTGGACCCCCTCAAATAAGGAAAGAAGACGGCATGTGGTTAATTCTATACTTGTAGCTATTTTTATTTAATTTGAGTCTAAGGATTGTCGTACTATTAAGAGGGATACAACAAAAAATGGCTTAGAAATATCTCGACTGCTCAAATAATTGGTCTTTGCTATTTTGAGAGACACAAAACACTCCACATCGTGCACCGAGTATTTTCCAATCTTAGTGGGTCGAAAGTTCCAACCTGTGAATCGGAAGTTCTGATCCCATCTGACTGCCCAGTTTTTGCAGACTCTAAGTTTTTTATTCGAGGTATTCTTTGCTAATCGGAAGTTTCGATGGATGGGTCGGATATTCCGGTCCAGTAGGATGTTCTAGAGTTTCCCAGTTATGAACTCTCTATTTGGGTTATGTTTTTCTGAGTCGGAAGTTCCGATGGTTGGGTTAGAATTTTCAAGTTGTGAACTCTCTGTCTAGGTTGGGTGTAACAGCCCAGCTGTTAAATTGTATATAGCTATGCATATTATTAACATGTTCATTTGTTTTTATATTGGTTTACAAAAGTTTTGCATTCAACCACCATGCTCTATGGTGGGAACATAAGACTTTTAACTTTAAATCCTCTGGCCAAGCCACTAGAATAGTGAGACCTAACCCGATGGGCATGTTCCCTAAATGCCCAAGCTAGTTGTAGCTTGTCCGAGCAAGGTAGAGTCCACCTGAGCTCTATCAATCAAGGTAGTGACCGTGCCGGACTTCACCGAGCTCTACCCGAGCTTGGTTGCTACCCATCCGAGCTGGTTATCACTTGTCCGAGCTAGAAGATGTCCGGAGGAAGCTGCCCAAGCTATAGACGGTCGAACTGTGCAACAAAAGACCTGACCGGGCAAGGAGAAGCTCAAGTAAGCTCGTACCTATTCAAACAACCTAGCTTCCACATCTATTCTTTATTCCTTTTGCCCTCCGGCAGTATCAATCGAATCTTCCATCCATTGGCTGACTTGGACGGTGCTACAGGCAGCCCAGACCCTCATCTTTTCTTACCTGGAATCTTACCCGCAGCCTCTCTATTACAGGTGGGACCTGGACCCACTTGTCAATGGGAGAGTACAACTCTATTTAAACCCCTCTCCGCCCTCTTCAACCAGTCCTCACCCTCATTCTTCCCACGTCCAAGTTCTGCACAGCAGCAAGAACAGCTGTTCTTCATCTCCACCTCCACCATTTTCAAATCTCGACCCAAACCACCAAGAATCCATATAGGGTGTTATATATCGTTGGAAAGTTGAAATCGTTGGCTATCCATTCTACTCCATGGCAAGCACATGCACAAAGGTTTGCTATGGATTTCTCTTCCTTTTCTCTTTGCTGTTCGGATTTGAGACAGCAAAGGCTGATTTCATTTTCTGCCCATCTATGCACTTTTTCTTCAAATCCAAATCATGGAATGAGCAGGAGTAACATCTACACTTCCTAGGCATCAAGTACATCCAACTCCCTTGCACGTTCACAAGGATTTGGGTGAGTTCTTGCTGCCTTTCTTCATCTACTTCGCTGTTTTGGACAGCAGTGAGGTTCTTTGCGGTTTTCTTATCCTGCATGCCATTTTTCCTCACATGCAATGGCCAAAAAGAGTTCATGCACGAGCTAAGGAACGTCTAGGAGCAGATCCATACTACTGGAGTTGAAGGGACCTCAAGGAACAAGCTGAAGAGTTGCTAAATCGAGTTCTGCACAGATTACCGTCCACCACTTCGATCTCCTCATCTTTGGGCTCTTTATTGTTAAGCAAGGCCTTCCTTGTTAGGTAAAAACCTAGTACTCCCTCTCATTTCTGTTCTTCATCATTTAGTATTCATGGCTAAACTTTTCTTTAGTGGAAACTGAAGCATTAGAACCCTAGATCTGAAAACAGCATGTTTCAGCCTTTCATTGAACAGTAGCCTAGTAAATAAATTCTATAAAATCAACCGTAACTCAGATGAAAAAGTGTTCTACATGTTGTGCGCCAGAAAATTTCCAACAACTTTTGTATTGAGCCGAAGCTTAACTGAGCTCATTAGAACCCCAAAAGTGGCTCGTACTAAGAAATATACAAGCTAAGTGACCTACCCGAGCTAGAGCTAGTTGAGCTCGACCTTGGTCATGTCCTAGCCGACCAAGCTATGCCATATCCGACCTTGGAAACCCACTCTTGACCCAAGCAACATCCTTCCCGAGCTAGAAGGCTAATTCCCGAGCTATTTTGGTCAATACCGAGCTTAGTCCTTACAGCCCGAGCTAGTTTAGCACCCAAACTTCAAATGGCTCTATCTCACTCATCCGAACTCGGATTTGGGTGATTCTTTTTGCAAAATTTGCATTAGATCATGAAATTTCTGAATCTCTAAAAATATTTAATGTTTCTACTTGTTTGGTACTTTATTTAGATTTTATTTGATGCTCTTGCTAACGAACATTAGGAACCGACGTTCCAGAGGAGCCCGGACTTGATCCAGAAGCTCTCCCCGACTACGACCAGCAACACGGCACTTATACTCCTCGCATTTGACTCACCATATTGATCCTCTATTTACATACATTGATTTAATTATATCCTATCACTTGTTGCATGCTAATTTCGAGTATGTTACTTGTTGGGTAGAAAGTAGTTATGTCCTACTTAGTGGTTGGTACCTTATTAGGCTTGATACCCTTATTCCTTTGAGCCTAAACAGGTATTATTATTTATGTTATGTCACGATGCTTAGCAATGCTTAGAGTCAACGAGGTAAAGCGATCAGTGAAGTTAGTCCATTGGTCGTGTGATTCAATTATTGATGTACTCAATGTTCGGTTTGGATTGATGAGTATTTGGATTACGTGTGAGATCTGAGTTGGACTCGAACGGGTGATAGAGAATGATGGGAGGATGGATCCAAGATATGTAGCCCCGCTTAGGTAATTAAGGACCGAACATCGGGTACCTTCCTCTCAAGTACTATACGTAGATCCACACGTATTTTATGGGACACTTGGCTAACTTCTTGTGCATGCTTGAGCCCTTGGGTACCAACGGGGCAATGCGTTTGTGGGTAGGGTGCCAGGGTGGACCATCCGTGGTGCGTCCTTGTGCTTGGATGTGATGGGTCTTGGACAAATCCACTGCAACGGTTGACTCTCTCTTGCACTCGAGAAGTGGGGAGTTGATAAAGTCAACTCGGGTGACCCAATGGACTGGCATGTACATCTAAGAGGCTTCAGCATGGCTTGCTGTGTCTTGTGGGTAAAGTTGTACACCTCTGCAGAGTGTTAAACTGTTCGAGCAGCCGCGTCCCGGGTTAAGGACGAATCTCGAGTTGGTTAAGCTGCCATTTGTTAGCACATGAGGTTCGGTTTTGGGGTATGGTATAAGCTATGGTTTGGTTGTGTTTCATTTTCGAGCACAGGGATGCTTGTGGTGTATTGTCGAATGGAGACCAAGGGCGGTTAGAGCCCACTGATTGATGATGATGAATGTTATGATGAAGAAATACGATAGTCACCACAAGTTATTAGTTTTGAAATGTTTTTACTAAAATGCAATTTACAACCTACTTATGTCTATATCTTGCAAATGCTCTTTATGCTGAAATTAACCTTTAAGCCCTCCTTTGCTTCATACCACTCATGAATGAGGATATATATTACCTCCCTAGTGTGAGTACCTTCTGTACTCAACCAGATTGTTGCATTTTCAGGTGAAGGTGAACCCACGCTTGAGTACTACTACCAAGCCGGGCAAGATGACGCTAGCGGGCAAGCGAAGTTCTAATTTCCAGTCGGTTGCCCATGGGGTTAATGGGCATACTACGCTGGTCTTTTGTTTATTTATGATGTTCTTCCACTGTTGTTTTGGTGAACAAATTTGTATTTCTGCTACAGTAAAACTCTGATTATGTTAAACTTATTGTTCGGGCAGTAGTCCATGTTGCCCGGTTGAATGTAAATTATGTTCGAAGATGGATGTGTTGTGCTATCGATCATTGTGAGAATATGTGCGGGATGTTAGCTGATCTTGAAAGCCATCACCGGGCACATATCCGGACACCCAGGTTACCTTCGATTCAATAGAGATTGCCCGAACGGGTTAACTGTTGCTCGGGTTGAGGATTAACATGTGTGACTTGCTCGGCAACCTGCTCGGGCAGCTCCTATGTTGGGTTCCAACCATTCCGAGCAGCATGTCATATTTCTTTTGGATCGAATGTGAATTCAGGGGGCGCCGCATTAGGGTTTCCTATTCGGAAGTTTCGGTGTTTGGATCAGAAGTTTCGATTTGTGTTTTATCCTAGGTTTGAGTTAAGTCGGGGGAGTTGTATTCTAGAATTTTGCACATATCGGAAGTTGCAACGTGTAAGTTTGGATGTTTCGATTTGTATTGACTAGGGCTCCAATGGCTAGCTTTTGGGGACCCTATTTATTGCCTCTCTCTCTCTCACCTAACAAGGGGACAAAACATTTACCACTGAGTGCAAAGCCCTCTCTTGTGAGCCCTAAGCTTCTCCCCACTCTAGATCTAAGTGATCCACATCTAGGAAGAGTTGGGTTGAGATATTTGAGTGCTAGATCGAGCTAGATTCATTCTTTAGCACTTGAGTTCATCTCCAAGTTTGATTTTTTGCTGGATTTGTTACTCTTGGAGGTTGAGGACTCCTAAACGGCTAGGAGTTGCTCACGAGCCACCGATCTACGTGTGGTGGGCCGTGAGAAGTTTGTGAAGGCTGGATTTTGCCTTTACAAGGGAAGATATCAAGGAGTGAAGCCGAGGAGTGCTTTGTACAACCTTGGGAGGATTAAGGTTGAAAGAGATCTCGGCTCAAGTGTGACCGAGCTATCTCATCAGAGACGTAGGATCCTCTTAGGGATCCAAACTTCGGGAACAAACATCACCACGTCTCCCTCTCCCTCTCCGTTTCGGTTTTTCCTTTCCTTTCACTTGTTTGATTTGTCTTGTGACTTGAGATATTGTCTTAATTGATTAGTGTTGTTAGCTCCAACTGCATCTACTATAGCTTGTAGTTTATCTTTGGTGCAGGTGGTATCCTTGAGATTATAAGATTTGATTTAAAATTCGAAATCCCCTGTTGCCTGTGAAGGTCGGATAATTCGATAGTAGCATCAGATAGTCCGATACACTGCTTCTGCATTAAATTCTGATTTATTTTTTAAATGCCTATTCACCCCTCTAGGCGACATCCCGATCCCTCAATTCATATGAGAGTCTAATCTCTTGTGTTAGGCTTAACCGCTTGGAGAATTTAGGATGTCACAAGATGGGAAGAAAGACGGAGGAGTGCCTATTCCATTAGATTATTCTACCATGAATACCTTGTCATCTTCATCTCATGTTACGTCGCCTTCGATCGAGTGCCATACTTTGATGGTACTCACTATGCCGCGTGGAAATATAAAATGAAGATGTAATTGAGATCACTTCACCCTTCCATTTAGCGTATTGTTGAAATAGGTTACAGCGTGAAAGATAAAAGCCAAGCTTACCCCCGAAGAAGAACAAAATCAACACAAGAATGATCAAGCCGCTAATTCTTTACTTAGTACCTTGAGTCCAAACGAGTTCAACCGGGTGGATGGGCTCGAGAGCACCAAGGAAATTTGGGACACACTCAAGGTAAGTCATGAAGGCACCTCTAGCGTCCGTGAGTCCAAGATTGAGCTATTGATGGGCAAGTTAGGAAGGTTCGTGATGGAGGAGGGAGAGACCTACAAAGAGATGTACGATCGATTGATCCTTCTCGTCAACGAAGCCAAAGGACCTAGAAGCAAGGATATGACGGACACATATATGGTCAAGCTCATGCTAAAGGCCATCACACCAAGAAATACAACTTTGGTGACCTTTATTTGTGAGCGAGACAACTACAACACACTCACTCCTCATGGTGTGCTTGGAAGGATTCTAGCTCATGAGTTGATGAACTAAGAGTCAAAAGAGGTTGAAGAACTTGTCAACCGTGGCTCAAGCTCAAAGAAGAAGAACATCGCTTTGAAGGCAAACAAAGAAGTTGAAGAGAGCACGAGTGGAGATGAGAGTGAAGGCTCAATGGACCTTAAAGAAATGGTACTTTTGTGAAGAAATTCAACAAATTCCTTAAGAAGAGTGGCTACAACAAGGGAGATCGCCACAAATGTTCCAATGGAAAGTTCAAGGGAAGACACTCTAAGAGGGCTTGCTATAAGTGTGGGGATACCGGCCACTTTATTGCCGATTGCCCACACAAGAAGAACAAGGACAGCAATGAGAAGAAGAAGAAGCATCACAAGAAGAACAAGGCAAGAGCCACAAGAAGAGCTCCAAGGGGCACGCGCACATCGGTGAAGAGTGGGACTCCAACGACTCCGACTCTGATAATAAGGGCGTTGCAACCATCGCCTTCGCTACCACTACACCAACTAAGTCACTTTTCGGTGACTCAAGCGACAGAGAAACTCCAACTTGCCTCATGGCCTAGGGGCGCAAGGTATCATCTAAGCCCAAATCCAAAACTATTGATGAACCTTGCAATGGTGATAGTGATAGCGATAACAACAGTGAGTGTGATGTTGATTTGCTAAGCACCCTTAAGAAATTTGATTTGTCCAAAATGAGTGCCTTGCTTGAGACAATAGAGAGGTAAGAGGACACTCTTGAGTATCAAGAGGACTTGCTCATCCTTGAAAAGGAGAGAAACCTTGAGCTTGAGAAGGTTCTTGCACAAGAGAGGAAAAGGAATGAGGAGATGGCCGAAGAGCTAAATGAGACTAAATCACAAGTAGCTAATCTTAAGATCACCAATGCTTCACTCATAGAGGACTTTGATTGTGCTAAGGATGCACACAAGTAGCTTGAGAAGGTTCTTGCACAATGTTTGTTGATCTATTGAAAAGCACCTCCTCTACCTCCCTAGATGCAACTTGCTCCTCTATCTCCCTTGATGCAACTTGCTCCTCTCTTGCGTCAACTAGCAATGGTTGTGCTAAATGTTATAAGATTGATGTTGATGCTTGTGCTATTAACTTTGAAACTATGCAAGCTTTAACATGTGAGAATGAGAAACTCAAGGAACTTCTTGAAAATGGTCTCCAAAAGTCATACAAGGCTAGTAAGGGCCTTGAGAAGTTCCTTGGCAAAAGGAAGGAGAACTACAAGAAGGAAGGTCTCAGGTACATTCCTCTAAAGGGCAACAGAGGCCACGTTGTGGTAGCCCTGAGTCCAAGCTTTGTCAATTTTGTTAAGGCCAAGGGCTCTCATACTCATGCTTCCCATACTACTTTTAATGCTTCTTATGTACTTAGGAAAAATAGCTTTGGTAAAATTGTTGCTAAATTTATTGGTGTTAAAAATATGCATGTACCTCTTGTGAGATCCATTTGGGTATCAAAGGTGTTAGTTACTAACTTGAGAGGACCCAAACAAGTTTGGGTACCTAAAACCAAAGCCTAATTGTTTTGTAGGATTATCTCTCTGGTGGAAGAAGTTGGGTGTTTGATAGTGGTTGCACTAATCATATATCCAGAGAGAGATCAATGTTCTCTTTATTTGATATAGGTGGATCGCCACATGAGAACATTGTGTTTAGAGGCAATGACAAGGGAAAGATAATAGGTCTAGGTAAAGTGGCAATCTCAAATGACATTTCAATTACAAATGTTTTGCTTGTTAAATCCTTGAACTATAACTTGTTATCTGTGTCACAACTTTGTGAAATGGGTTACGATTGCTTGTTCACTAATGCTGATGTGACGGTCTTTAAAAGAGATGATGACTCGGTAGCTTTCAAGGGTCGTCTCAAGGGAAAACTTTATCTTGTGGACTTTTCTTTGGAGGAAACCAACCTTGAGACATGCTTGATTACTAGGTCTAGCATAGATTGGCTATGGCATCGCCGACTAGCCCATGTTGGCATCAGAAATCTTCAAAAACTTTTAAAAAGCGAGCACATTTTGGGAGTAACCAGTGTTTCTTTTGAGAAAGATAGGATTTGTAGTGCTTGTCAAGCGAGAAAGCAAGTTGGAGCAGCATATTCCGCCAAGAACGTGATGACCACCACAAGACCATTGGAGCTACTACACATGGACCTGTTTGGACCAATTGCTTATATAAGCATAGGAGGTAACAGGTATATTCTTGTAATTATAGATGATTTTTCTCGCTTCACATGGGGTTTTTTTTGCATGACAAGAGCGAGACCCAAGGAACCCTCAAGAAGTTCATGCGAAGAGCTCAAAACAAGTTCGACGTGAAGATCAAGAAGATAAGGAGCGACAATGGGACAGAATTCAAGAACACCGGAGTTGAGGAGTATCTTGACGAGGCGCTAGTACCATAGATAAGGAGAAAAGAACAGCTCCGATCCATAGATAAGGAGTGGTATGCTTAACTTAGCATAAGTGCTTAGAGTGATGCGAAGCTAGATCGAAACACAAGAACTATGCAAGAACAAAGCCATAGTTTTGTGGAACTAATTTCAATTGCTTGGAGGGTTTTTCACAGCCACACCTTGGGACAAAGCTCAAATGAGTAGAATACAAGCCACAACTCAACCCCAAGAATTGGTGGAGGCAGCCCCATCCACCCCTTCTTTTATAGGGCCATCGGGTGAACCACAACCATTGATTTCTTACCTCAACCCTAAGCAACCAAATCAAGGGCTAAAATTCACCCATTCAACCAGCCACTTACATGGGCATAAACCCACACAACACTCAGCTCAACATGGGCCACACATGCCACACATGAGTTTTACACAAAACCCGATTAACCGGATGCAACAGGCCTTCATCTACCGGACTAGATCACTCCGTTACCAAGCCTTCGGGCCTCCAACTCGAACCAGAACCTTTGAGCCACCTCAATTCCATCTCCATGGTGTTATCATGAGCCCTAAGCTTGAGCCCATCCGTCCCGTGACATCATCACCGTTCCGGATCTCGATCCACCCGACCTAGTCCCGGTATCGTCGCCGACCACGGTAGCCTCCAAGCCCGTGCCCACAAAGACCAAACCATTTTTTACAAGCAAAAATATTTTCTTACCATTGTTTCATGCATGTTAGTTCAATTTCATCATAAATTCAAACATATATGACTACAAGCCCAAGTTCCCACTCGAATTAAAACCGAAACCTTTCAAACTGATACTTCCCCTAGCACAACAGAATAAAAATGGAAATTTTAAAAATACAACCCTTGCTCAAATGAAAAAAGCCATAATATAAAAACGATGAGCCTCGAAAGTCCCTACAAAATCTATATATAACATTTTTCCATCCGAGCACGGGAAGACCCCCGAAAGTGCAAAATACTCTGTCTAAGCACAAATGGCCGAACCGGCTTAAATTAGTCTAAAAACAAACCCTTCAACCAAAACAACTCTAATCATATACTCGTCACAACATAAAAACCCCACATGGTCTCACAATCTTTCTCTTGATAAGTATATTGACAAATATCAAAAGGCATGAAAGAAGGTTTGTTTTGAGACGGTAAAGCAAATCAAATTTACAAAATCATACTTGGACCAAAAGAAAGAACAATTTGTCAATATGTCCAAGTAGACTCAAATTTTCACAAAATGCCTCATTTATAACCAAAAATGCGGTTTCAAAAATACTCTTCCCCTTTTGGCAATATACGCATCAAGACAAAGTCAAATGCATAATTCTCCCCCTTTTTCATAAAGTCTCTCCCTTTAAACCAAAATTTCCCTCGAAATGCAAAAGAGAACATGTATGCATAAAATGCAACCTAAGTGTGATGGACCAAATTTGTGGTAAAAATTTACCAGAAAATGTCGAAAATGCCAACTGTCTAGGATTTTAGTTGCATTCAGAAATAGTACAGCCTGCTTGATTTATTACATGTTACAAAATATTTTACAGCAGAGGTGGAAATATAACCTAGTAATAAAAAGAAAATACATGCCCATATACCACAGGCAAGCCTGAGCATAAGGTAAACCTTAGAAATCGATCCAATGCGAATTCCTGTCTTCTTCATAAATGTCCATTTTTTTTATTATAAAGTGGATCCTGTAAAAGGAATAAATTGCCCACATAATATGGGTAAGTACTAATTGCACCTGCAAGTTTCTTGAGAGAATAATACTATTATTATATGAAAATAGGATTCAAGGAATAGTAAGGCTTTATGGTGAATATACAATTTTGAGCTTTAAAAGTCCTATCATAATTCTAAAACATTTAATAATAAGAGTACAAATTCTATCATCTTTCTCCATTTGCAATCCAGACAACAATTTTCGTAATGTAAATTCATGGATTTTTATAAATAAGAGAGGCATCACCCAATTGACACAACTTCATATACCCGAAGTAGGGTCCATCGATGAATTTGTTATTAGCTCTGCAGAACGTATCCATCTTTACCCATATAACAGCTCCTTATATGGATGGATGATCAATGTGTCATTCTTCTTCATTTTAAACCCAAGTTTTTATAGAAGCAAACGATTTACGAATGACCTTGTCATTCGCTGCCCTTGAGTGTTTCCACCAGCCATACATGTTGTGACCATAGCCCAAGATAGTAAAGATAAAGATATTTCTGAATTTGCTTCTATATTTTATAGAGTAATGAATTCTAGGGAGTTCACACTCTCTCCACTTTGGTGTTATTGAAATTTGGTACTTCATGTAAGCAGCCCAATTAACATATCCTTTTCAATTACTCCATATAAATTCAATTAACCTTCCAGACTACAACTTTTCTTCATCAAATAAGTTATCCAAACTAACTTATTTGTACAAACCAATTCTTCATCCTTTACATGAGATAATCAAATTTTAATATTTTTGCCTATACCAGGGTTTTATCATAGGTTAATTATTTTAGGTAGCTTTTTAAGGTATTGGGGCTTCGATAAAAATTATACTTGGAATGTATATCAAAATGTATCAAGGATAAGAAAACCTGCCTTAATTGAAGATTGGATCACACTTATTGAATTTTCTGGACATTCACGGCTAAAGCTTCCAGAGGGCGAAATTCATTATCTATACGTTGCAATAATAAAGAGAAATTCCAATAAATATCCAAATAAGAAAAGTTGATAAAAAAGGTTCTGGGGTAAAAAGGTGATGGGTTGTATGATTTTCTAAAAGTTTAAAAATATTTTTTAAAAGAAAAAGGGTAGTTTTTATGTAAAAATAGATATTTTGGACAGCATAAGGCTAAGATTTAATATGTAATTATGTTTAGAATTTGGTCAATGAGTAATTAATTATTTTGATTATGAATTATAGATATATAACAGTTAAAATTCATATTTAATATTAAATTTGGAATATTAGTATTTTTATTTGATCTTATAATGATAAAAAATGATTTTGGCATTATAATCTGTTGGGGAAAATATGTGGCTCATGGAGTTTCTACCACTTACTTACCCACGGCCCCACAGAGGTAAGCTCGGGACAGCAAGCCCGCGACTTGAATGCGCTCGACGCCGAGGCTTAACGCCTCGGAAGCTCGGGCCTCTTGCTTCCTCCGAGCTTCGAGTCTGAAGGGCGGGACCAGAGCAAATCATCACGCCACGGACGGGATCGCTTGGTCCCCGAGTCATCAAGAATTAAATCAGATCGCATCGAGAAGCGCTGCCGCAGCTTCGGCGGGTGGCGGCCGGTCCCGTCAAACCGCCCGCATGGGCAAAGACACGTCCGACCGTGAGCGGTCAAGACGGTGATCAAGATTGCACTCGATTGCGGTAGATTCGATGCGCTACCGGCATGGGAAAAAGGCAACGACTAATTCAACGGACCAGCGCAAGCTACAGTGGCCGGAGGGCGCCTATAAAAGGGGCGCACAGGCCACAACAACGAAAAAGGGGGCTTGACGTCGACACACAACTCACTTGGAGAATAGCTACGGTAGAACAGGAGCACTTACACCTCGTAGGAGCTCTAGTTCGGCGGTAGTTCTCCGCATCCGTAATCTGAGGAGACACACACGCAGTGCCTTGAGCACTTATCGTACTCGGCCGGACTTCCCAAGGCGGACTTCACCCTTGTACTCGTTTAAGCTCGGCATTAAACGAAGATCGACGATGATTATTATCCCCGGTGGAGACTGAACCAGAAAAACACTCGTGTCATCGTTCCCATCCATCCGGTCTTGACGCCACCGCTGTCGGGACCAAGGTCTTCGCCAGCGTCGGCCGGTAGCAGACCTCGGTCGAGGGCAGGGCATTTCGGTCTCGCACCCTTTTCTTGCTTATTAGTGGCTGCATGAGGCTCGCCCCGATCGCCGACATAATCTTATATGGGTTGAATAGTATATGTAAAATTTATTAGTAAGATTCTATATTTAGGAAAATTCTAATTTAATTAAAGAAAGGGTTTTTAAGTTTAAATTTGGATTTCTATAGGTTTTAAAAATGTTGGGATATTATTTCTAAATATAAGATATTATTTTAAGTAACTTTTATATAGGAGGTTTTACTAATTTTATTTCTAGGTCTTTGAATTTAAAGTATTTAATATAGATGAAATAGGTTAAAAGGGATTTATTAAGGTTATTTTATTATAAAAATAATATTTTATATTTTTATATAATTCTATACTTTATTCTAAGTTTTTGATAATTTTTGTAAATTTCATAAAAGTGATTTGATATTTTAAAAATATTCAAACCGTATAAGTGAATTTGAAAATAAAAAAAGGGCTTTAGGTCCTTACTGGGCTGATTACTGGGCTTGGCCTAGTTGGTTGCTGCGCGAGGCCTAGGAGGCTGACAAGGTGGGGCTAGCGGGCAGTAAGTGGGCTCGGCTGACGCATGGGGCCCGTGTGGCAGTGGAAGGAGGTGGATGTGCATGAGGCTGAGGTAGCTGACAAGTGGGCCAAAGTAGTCAGTGGTAGGAAATGGGGAAAACAGAGGGGGTGGCAGTGGCTTCGCCGGCGACGGCGGGGAGGAGCCGGCGGTGAGAAATTAGAGGGGGAATTATGAAATTGGGGTTATGGGGATTCTTTTGATGGTCGCAGCAGGGTTTGGGGTGGCCGGAGTTAGCATGGCGGCGAGATCATGGCGGCGAGGTAACAGGGCAACGGCGAGGAGGGGTCTTCGGTGAAGGTTAATGTCGGGTAGTGGTTAGGTTGGATTCGTAGGGTAAAGTGGAGCATTTTATGTAGAGGTATCGAGGTCGGAGAGCGACCAGAGCGGTGAGGAGGTGGTTCGCCGAAGGTAGAGGAGAAGGCGACGGGGAGGTAGCTTAGGGTCTTAGGAAGGGGCTGTAGATGGCGGGAGAAGAGATCTTGAAGGAGTGCGACGTCAGGGAAGGGGATTTTATAGGTTAAGGTGGAGTAGAGGGCACGGCAAGTTAAGCAATGGCGGCGGCGGCGCTGTGAGGTGGCGGTGGCGGAATGGGTGGCTGTTGGGGGAGGATAGGGTAGTGACGCGGCGAAGTAGTTTGGCGGCGGTGCGGGCTTGTCCGTAGTGGTGAAATAGTGGCTAGGAACGGCGGCGGCAGTATTTTCCTGTGGGCAATGGTGGCGCTGGTGGATGGAATGGTGGCGGCGCGGTGTGGAGAGAGAAGGAAACAGCGGCGGGAAGAAGAAGATGAGGTGCGGCCGTTGGATTGATATCCAATGGGCGCTATTAGTATAGAACTAAGGGGACTGACAAATGGGCCCGGTTTGTAAGTGAGAGAGGGACGGTGGGGGTTTTAAGTGGAAGGCGTATTCCAGGTGTTTGCCTAAAAAGGAAAGTCTGGATTTAAAAGAAAAGGATTTTCTAGAAATTATTTAGGGCTTTGAAAATTTATAGAAAATAGTATATATCTCGAAAAAATATCAAATAAATTTATAAAAATTCAAAAAAATGAGTAGAATCCAAATATGAAATAATATTTATTATTTTATGGGATTTATATTTTTGGAAAAAGAAAAGATAGGTATTTTCTTTAGAGAATAAATAGGAGTTAAGTTTAGAAAATTATTTAAGAGTTAGGAATGGTTATAGAAATATATTTATGATTTTTGTGAAAACTTTTTATGCCGAACTTAAAATTTTGGGTATGTGACACTAAAGAGCTTTGTAAATTAGGCAAATGAACATTAGGCATGAAATGCACCTAGCTAGCCAAATTTCAAACCATGCTCATTAGCTCATGTTGAATTTGCACAAATGTTATTCATGCTAGCTAGCAAAACCAAAACACTTCAATTGGCATGATTAAACATAGAACCTCTCATTGAAAAATCTCAAAACTAGAAAAGATGCAATGCGAAGGTTTAAATGATCATGCAAGAGTTCAACTTGTGCAACACATTGGGAGAGCTAATAAAATGCAATTGACCTTCTTGCTCCACTAAACTACACTTTTGTCATTTTTTTTATGTTTCTTAGCAAACTCAGATTTTGGAGAGCAATTGTTAGCAAAGCACATTCCCGACTGGGAGCCATCGACAAAGGCCTCCTAGGTCACTCCCCTCATGTTTGTTTGCATTTTTCTATTTTTTTATTTTGCATTTCTTTCTATTTTTTTTTATGTACAAGAGCAAGAAGAAAGTCAAAGCATGGACATAGAGCGCAATCCCAAGTAGCAGCAAGGACTCAAGCAACGACCAAAAGAATACAAAGCTTGCATAAGTCTCTAGTAAAAAGATTTAGCAAGTGAAGCTCAAGATTCATCAAGTTTTCATTAAAAGCTCAAAAACTTCTTTTTATTTTTAGCTAGCCTAGCAAGAGTACAAGATTGCAATTTTCAAAATGAACAAGCTAGCAAAGGTACTCAACAGGTAACAAGATGCATATTGAGACATATTTCATAGGCCTAATAGACAAAGCCCAAAAATCTGAAAACAAGCCTAGATGATGTGCATGAAAAGGTTTCAAACTCCTCCTTAACCCATGAAGCACACAGAAATCCAAAAGAGAAGGAGAGAGAAGCTGGAAGACTCCCTAGGACAGCCTCAGAGCACAGAGAAGGTGTAGAAGGCACTACGGCTCACTCTCCCATCTACCCAAGCGACAGAGAAGGAAAGCAAGCCTACAACTCAACTACTAGAGAAACCAAGACACAGACCCTGTCTACCCGGGGGGCCCAACACCCGCTAGACCTAGAAGACTGTGAAGACTCAAGTAGCTAGAGCAGAGGACATTGCTAATCACACGTGATAGCAACCTATGGGTAGGATAAGAGAACTCGTGAAGTGCAAAGCCTTCTAACATTGCCCAAAAGACTAAGACCAAAATGCATAAATGCAATGTAGAAATTTAGCAGCATATATACATATAAACATATATACATAGACTAGCTTCCCCTCAAACTATGCCTACAAGGTTCACTATCCCAAGCTTTCCCCTGAGAGCCACAAACCTGGAGCTGTCCAAGGGCTTGGTGAAGATATCTGCAAGCTGGTGGTCACTCTCCACAAACTGAAGCACTATGTCTCCCTTCTCCACATGGTCTCTAAGAATGTGAAACCTGATATCTATATGCTTGATCCTAGAGTGTTGCACATTGGTCTTGGCAATGTTAATTGCAGAAGTGTTATCACAGAAAAGAGGAACACTATCTATTGGTCCTTCAGAGTTGAGCTCATCTAGAGCACCTGATTGCAGCAGCTAGCTGCAGCAATGTACTCTGCCTCGGTTGTGGACTGGACAACACTTGACTGCTTTCTAGAGGACCAAGAAACAAGGGAAGTGCAAAGGAATAGACAAGTGCCAGAAGTGCCCTTTCTATCTATTATACAACCAGCAAAGTCTGCATCTAAGAAAGCTCTAAGAGACAAACAGGAAGAGGAAGAGTACCAAATCCCAAAGTCCAGTGTAGCTCTAAGGTAGCGAAAAATGCGCTTCATCGCCTGAAGGTGGGAAACCCGAGGAGAAGCTTGAAAGCAGACACAAAGACACAGCAAAGTGTTTGTCCGGCCTGGAAAAGGTAAGGTACGAAGGGAGCCAATCATACTACGATACTCCTGTTGGTCGACCGGTTCACCATTTTCATTAGGCTCAAGAGCTACGGTAGTCACCATAGGAGTCTAGATAGGCTTGTCATCAGACATAGCAAGGCGCTTGAGAAGATCACGAGTGTATTTGCTTTGGTAAAGAAAGATCCCCTTAGGGGTGTGCTTGATCTAGAAGCTAAGGAAAAATATCAACTCCCCCATCATACTCATCTCAAACTCTGAACTCATTATACTAGAAAATTCAGAGATTAAGTGTGTGGGAGGAGCCTCCAAAGATTATGTCATCGACATAGATTTGAACAAGGAGGAAATCTGGACCAGCTCTCTTAGTGAAAAGGGTTTTATCTACTCTACCCATTGTAAACCCATTTCTAAGCAAATAGGACTTCAGCCGCTCATACCAAGCCCTACGAGCTTACTTCAGTCCATACAAGGCCTCGGAAAGCCTGAAGACATGATCAGAAAACTTCAATTCAAAACCTGGAGGTTGTCTAACATAGACCTCCTCCTCAATAAAACCATTCAAGAAAACACTCTTAAACATCCATTTGGAAAAGCTTGAAACCCCTGGATGCATCAAATGGAAGAAGAATCCTGATAGCCTCAAGTCTAGCAACGGGTGCAAAGATCTCATCAAAGTTAAACCCCTCGATTTGAGTGAAACCTTACGCAACTAACTTGGCCTTATTTCTCACAACTATCCCATCCTCACTACACCTATTGTTGAACACCCACATAGTGCCTATTACATTATACCCTAGGGGTCTCTCGACAAGCTGCCAAACCTTATTTCTCTTAAAGTTCTTTAGCTCCTCATGCATAGCATTCACCCAAGACTCATCAGAAAGAGCATGGGTGACATCGATAGGCTCAAAGGAAGCTACAAAGGCAGCAGAGTGACAGAAGTGAGCAAGGCCTAACCTAGAGCGAGTAATCAACCTCTCGTCTAGGCTACCTATCATTTGGTGAGGAGGATGGTCTCTCTGAACAAGGCGTGGTGCACCTAGAGTAGAAGTGGCCTCTACCTCAAATGAACGAGAGGTAGGAACAGAGCCACTGGTACAGTGGGATCTACAAGTAAGACCTCAGCAAAAGAAGCATTAAGTGACAGCTAAGAAGAAGTTGGAGGTAAGGACTCATCCTGAAGGACAGAAGAAGAAGCTGGAGGTACTTGCGGTGAAGGCAATGTATGATCGGGCTCAGAAACAATGTCATCTACAAGCCTAGGCTCTTCTACAAAGATGGTCTCAGAAGAGAAAGCAGAGCCTGAAATGTCTGGCCTAGATCCTGGACTAGCCTCATGAAAAGTCACCTCACAAGTATCTATGATCCTACATTACTCCACACTCCAAACTCTATAGTTCCTGGCAGAAGTAGAGTACCCCATAAAGATCCCATAGAGACTCAAACTTGTCAAGATTTCCTGATTTCAAAATGAAGCACTTGCAACCAAAAACTCGAAAATGAGAAACACTGGTCTTCCGCCCATACCTCAACTCAAAAGAAGTACGGTGCAACTTAGATCTTAGAAAAAATCGATTTGCCACATGGCAAGCAGTGGAAATAGTCTCAGCCCAGAAATGTCTAGGAGTAGAGTACTCATCAAGCATAGTCCTAGTCATCTCAACCAAAGTTCGATTCTTCCTTTCCACAACGCCATTTTGTTGGGCGACGTGCGGCAAAGAAAACTGGTGCTCTACACCTATTTTCTCACAATCACAAGCACATACCATTTCCACCCACTGACTGCACTCTAGTTGGACCAACGGTGTCCATTGTGAGGACCAAATTCCGATAAATCTTTATCGGAGTTGTTCCCTCAAAAGCACGATTACCCAGGATGCAACAGTGCCAGAGTCAATACAGAAGTCCAAAACATTCATGGGAAACCTCAGTATTTACAAGGGAAAATTATTACAAACCGTTATTCTTTAAGTACTTATTACATTCACACTGTTGCGAAAGTTGTGAGTGCAAGAAAACTTTAGAAATTGGTAAACTAGAAGTCTATGCCATAACTTTCTAGTTCCTCTGCAGTGAACTCCTCGCACTCACCATAAAGTTGAGGAGTACCTGAAAATATTATAATTTTTCCCCACGGTGGGTAAGTACCAACAAGATGCTTGCGGGTTTCCATATAGAAGACTTATTACTTCATGCAGGAATTCAATAGAATCAAGGTTCTTACAGGAACGTAAATGCAATGATATATAGCAAATTTAAGAAACTTAAGATTTAAGAGAATTTTATTAAATTGGTTAAAGCGTTTCCACTTTTGCACTTAATCCTTCCACCATTCCCCACTTTCCACTTTCTACCTGCTTATAGCAGCAGCATACATCATAGACTTTTCTCAAAGCATGAGTTTATTGAATAAGATAGGCATCACCCAGTTTGACACAACTTCATATACCCGAAGTAGGTCCATCGATGATTTTGTTAACAGCCCTGCAGGACCTACCCAGCTTTACCCGCATATTGATCAGATATATGGATGGGTGATGTTTGTGTCATTCTCATTCATTATACTCAAGTTTTTATATGAGCACAATCCAATTGTATCTCCTTGACAACTGGTACCATTGTAGGTCTTGTATGGCATATATCCCTCTTGAGCTTTACTGTGCTATAGATTTTCGAAGGATATACCTAGCTCCAAGAGTTACTGGCCTAGTCCAACTTCACTACACCTGGTGGCTCATATAAAATTCTTTTTTCGTAACATCCCCATGTCCAGATAAGTATCCCATACTACTTATCTACATGGCAAATGATTGACTTATCCTACTCAATTTAAATATCCCAAAACCTATTCTAGGCTTCAAAGGCTGGGGCTAATCAATAATAGGTAGGCTTTCTGGTGTTTATATCTTGGCATGACTTATTTTATAACATATGAAATAATGGTTTGGCAAGTAAAGTAATAGCTAAAAAGTAATGTAACCATAAATATTTGAATAGGAATTCAAAATGCATCAAGGAAATAGAAACCTGCCTTGATTATCACTATAAGTGTTCCCTTCCTCGTAGTCCTCCTCCACAGGTGGTTCAACCCAATATACTGTTCCTTGTTCTTCTTCTATTAGATAAGAGCAGCAATAATCAAAATATGTTTGAGAACAATTTTTACAACATAATGCAGGAAAATCATTTCAAATGGTTTAGGGGTGGTGTTGGGAGTAGGGTTGAGAGTTTTGGGTTTTTCTTCGTTTTAAGACAATTTTTAGGAGAAGAGAAAACAATAGTTTGGGGTCTCTTCTCAAATTTCTTAGTATTATCTTATAAAATAGGTGCTCTATTTTTATATAAGAATAAGTATGTATTTTAGTTTTAATAGGAACTTTTCTATACTTTTTATTTAGAAGAATGGATTTGGAAGGATTTATAAATAAGAAATTAATGTATAGTATATCCTTTATTGAAAAATTTTAAGTCTATAAAATTTGTTTATGTCCCTGTATTCTACTAAAAATATTAGTTTGATTTTTAATAAACCCCTAGGTTTTTTAGAAATTCTTAAAATCTTAAAAGAAAGGGTTTTAGCTTTAAATTCAAATCTAGAAGGGGTTTTTTAAATATGGAAAAAACATTTTTAGATGTAAAACATCATTTGGAAAAACTTTTGTATAGGAACTTTGACTTAATTCGGCCTCTAAGGGTTTCAATTTGAAATAATTCAAAATCTGGGTTAGGATGAACAGGGAGATTTAGGGTTCTTGGAAACCCGATTTGGGCGTTTCTGGTTTGTGGGGTTTGGATCAAATCGACCTTAGGGCTTTTGATCTACAAGATGTGAGAAATGATTCGCCTCTGGGATTGGGGCTCGGGATGGCCGGAGTTGGCCGGACGACGAGGTCCAGCGGCGGCTTAGGCTAGGGGAATTGGGGATTCTTCTGGGAGTGTTTAATCGGTTGAATTGTGAGGTGTATATGTCACCAGGGGCTATGTGGGATGTTCTAGGATGGAAATCGGGGCATGGAACGCTTCGGGATAACTTGGCGGCATAAGCCATGGAGTTTGGATGCCGGCGAGAGTGAATTTGGCGTTACAGTGGGATTGAGTAGGAATTGACGGGAGTTTAAGCTTTAGAAGGTTTCTGAGAGCATTTTTGCTTTTGGTGGCATGGGTAGGGGATCATCTGAGCGCTCTGGAGGCGAGCTCCGGCGAGAACGGCGGCGGTGGAATGGAGTGGTGGGAAATGCAGCTCACCTGGTGGCGTGCTGCTTGCTACGTGAGCTCAAGACGAGTTCCAGGAAGTCGAGCAACTTCGGAATTTATAGGAGGAGAAATTTTGTCGTGAGTTCGGTTGGATGGATGAGCTCGCCGGGATTTTCCTCCGGCGGCGGATTCCCTCTCATTGCGGCCATTAATGGGTCACGCGCGAGGCCATGGGGGTCGACGACGTGGTCTTGGCGCGATGGAGCGTCCAAGCTGGGCGCCGATAGGATCGGGTAAAGCGAGCGGCAATGGCACGCCGGCGGCAATGGGGGCAGGGGGTCGCGGCGGCGGCGGATTGGGCCAGCAAGGATCTTTCCGACCATGCCATGGGAGTACTCGAGTAGTACAAGTCCCAAGGATCACTCTGGTCATGTCAGTGTGGACTATTAGGCGTGGAGTCGCCGGGTAATGATGATTCTGGCGGATTCTCACGGCGGAGACGGCGGCGCTGAGAAGCAGAGCAGGGTGGCGGCGACGGCCGGGAAAGAACAAGTCGTGGCCGTCGAATTGGAGACGTGGCGCACCGGAGGCCTTTCGATCTCTTTTAATGTAAGCGGCGCGGCGGGGTGACGATCTACTCAGGACCGTCAGATTGGGACGACGTGGAGCACGGGTGGCCGTCGGATTTTATTAATCCAAGCAGCGACGTGGCTCATCTGGAAGCGGGCCCCAGCTGTCAGCGAGAGGAGTGCACGCGCGCGAATAGGGAGGCGACGCGTGGCTCGGGAAATTTCCTCCGGGGAAGGGTTTTCCAAAAAGGGATTTCCAGTGGGTTTTTAATTTTAAGAAGCTTATAAAAATTCCAGAAAATTGTAGGGAAATCAGAAAAATGTGAGGAAAATTTCTATGAGTTCAAAAAAATGCCAAGAATTTTATAAGGGCATAAAATTACCTTTGTTCTATAAAACTTTTTAAGGTTCTTTTAGAAGTTCTTTTCCTTTCTTATTTTAGGAAATTCAAAAAGGCATTTTTGAGGTTTTAGGTTTGTACAAGAATACAAATGTAAATCTAGGTGACATTCATGCAATTTATGCGGAAAAAATTTTTATGTCAAAAACTCGGGTTCGTCACATCCATATGCAAAAGTTGTTCTAGTGCATCAGTTATCACAAGGGTGACAGGCGGGTGAGCAGCAGCAACCATTTTTCCATGGCGACAAGGAGAGCAAACCAAATCATTGATCATTTTGAGTTTGGGCAAAATGTAAATGAGATCAGGGCTGCTAACTCTAGTCAAGTGATCAAAGCCAATATGACCAAGTCTCCTATGCTAGAAAGAGAGATCACGAGATTCAGAAGCAATCAAACAGTGTGGAGAGCCAACTGAACAAGCATTAAAATTAGCATGAAAGACCCTCCCAAGTCGAGAAATCCCGTAAATCAACTCCCTAGAAGTGGCAAGAATGTGACAAGCATCACGCTTAAAGCATACCTCAAAACTCTCATCAACAAGTTGAGAAATAGAGAGCGAGCAAATTATAACGCAGCTTGCTAACAAGAGCAACATCCTTAAGCACAAAGCGGTCATTAACCTGAATCGAACCCCTAGCTAGCACGTGACTTGAAGAAGCATCCCCAAAGGTGATAGACTCACCATTAGGGACACAGATGAGGGAAGAGAACCAATGAGAATATCCGGTCATGTGGCGACAGCAACCGGAGTCTAGAATCCAAATCTCTCCCTTCCCCATATTGCGCACCTAGATCAGTGAACATGAGAAAAGGGTGACTCAGTATTGGCACAACTAAGAACAGACTTAGGTACGCAATACTGAACCAACCCACGGGACAAAGATCCCCTAACCGACTGAACTCTCACAAAGCCAGAAAGGCCACTTATAGGACGCCTAGGCACCGAAGCTAGGTTGGGCCGCTGTAGAGCAAAGGCAGGACCATCCCAAAAGCGCCGCTTAGGCCTCCTACCACTAGAAGCAGGAACTAACGTCGCGGGTTTCTATCTCCAAGGACAAAAGGAGGCACACCCTGAGGACGATAGAAAGCTTGACCACGAGCACCACTAGGCCTAGCAACAGGAGAAACATCCTAAAAACCTAGACCAGGACGATGTCGCTCACTAGAGAAGAAGATCTAACTAGGAAACGACCTAGAAGCTGTGGGTGCCTTAGGAGCACTATGAGTCTAGGGATGACCATGAATAACCCTAAGAGCACAAATACACTCTTGCCTAGCAACCTTAGCCTTCCTAAAGCAGAACTCAACTACATGTCCCTCCTTCTTACCGAAGGTACATGTAAGCTTCGCTCTGCTAGAGACAGGAGTAACAGGGGGAAATACCTTAGGAAAAGCACCCTCAGGCGAAGATGCCTTTAGGGCTGAAGAGCCCTCAGCAAAGCCACCTGACCTAAACACGGTCTTCTCAGGGTGACCTATGGAGACAACAACCATCTCTCCATCCTCACCAGCACGGAGAACTCTGGGAAGATGTTGCCTAATGCACTCCATCAAGTCAAAACCTAGTCCTCTACCCCTAGAAACTTTTGAATGGTCCAAGGTAAGATTGAGTTTCTTTTTGCCACCCACAAACGTCTCAAGAATGCTCATGAGGTACTCACACTCCTGATGAAGCTTGGGGCAGAAATCACAGGAGGTAGGGAAGGTACCATAAGAAGACTGATCATCACTACCTTTACCCTTGCCTTGAGCAGCCTGGCACCTATCACTCAGCATCGCAACCTCTCTCCTAAGAGAAACACAGGAGAGATACTCAGCATTCTTGATGCTAGCGATCTGACCCTCATATCTCTTACTCATCTCCTCATACACCATAGTCATGTCCCCATCAATTTCATCACATCGAATATAAGAAAATTAGGAACTAGCAAGCAGAGCATCAGTCAAATCACTCACTTTGTTTCTTTAGGTTCAGATTGTTTATCTTTAAATATGTGCAGTCATCACAAGGAGAAGCTGAGTAAAACCTACAGTCCTCATCTGGACTGACTGGGTCCTTAGGTGTAGCATGATCTCTACAGCCCTCAACAGAGCTGACTAGGTCCTTAAGTGTAGCAGACATCCTTAAGTGTAGCAGACATGAATGTGCAACAGGATCAGGACACACAACAGAGGAATCAATCACACTAGCAGAAATATCACTAGGAATGGAAGGAACAACAACAAGAGCATTCCTAGCCTCCTCTAGTTCACACAACAAGATAGCATGTCTCCCCCTAAGCAAGTCAAGCTCAGACATCACACTATCATGAGTGGTCCTTAGTTTGTTCATCTCATCCACAAGCTTGTCACACTTCTTCCAACCATTAGGATCAACAGGTATGGGAGGAGTGTAAGATTTTAGGGGGTGTTTGGCAGGGCTCCAGTTTCAATTTTTCAGCTCTGCTCCATAATTCCACTGTGGAGCACATCCACTATAAAGCAGACCCATAACTCCGTGAAGTACCCTTCAAGCTACTCCACAAAAATGAACTACAAGGAAGGCTGCTCCATGGAATTGCCTGCTTCAGAGTTACATGGAGTTAGAGCGTTTGATACTGCTTCGGGACGGAGTTGAGAGTTGGAGCTCTACCAAACACCCTCTTAAAGCATCAAGATTACTAGTCAAATAGGCTACTTCCTCCTCTAACTCCTTGCACCGAGACCTAGACTTAGCATGAAAGCAACCCAACATGCAAAAGGCTTCATAGAGTTGGTCGTTGGTCGGTACCTTCTCGTCGGAGTTGGTGCAAAGGTCGGAGTCGCTCATGCCGATCTCATCGGCCATGAAGCACAGCCCGGTGTAGTCGCCATTCAACTTGCTCGGATCATCCTCGCCGCCATCACCCCAGGTCTCCTCAGAGTCAGAGATGTTGGCATCGTCTAGAGCCGCCAGGACCTTCTAGAACAACTTCCTCCCCTTGGAGAACTTGCAGTCCTTTTTGTCGACAACGGGGGCCTTGTTGTTGTGGTTCTTGTTGGTGAAGGCGTTCTGCTTGCGGCTATTGTAGTCATTCTTGCCCTTCTCCAGCTTAGGGCAGTTTGCCCGAACGTGGTTGGGGCCACCACACTGGTAGCACTTGATCGGCCCTCTCTTTCTTTCTCTCACTCTCTTGTATGAGGGGTTAAATTTGCGGACAAGCAATGCAATTTATTCCTCAGGAAACAATCCATCTATTCATCAGACAAACCACAAAGAGCAGCAAGAGAGAAACTAGAACCAAAGTCCAAAGCACTAGTGGAACACCGCAAAGAAGGATCGGTGTCCAAAACTGTTGAGTGCAAAACGGAACTGGGCTTGCAAGAAAGATGCTCAAGTTCGTAGGTCTTGAGATTGGAATAGAGCTCGTCCAAAGTCAGAGTAGTGAGATCTGTAGCCTGCCGAATCGTGGTTACCTTCACACCCCAAACCTTCAAATACAAGGAAGACAGGAAGTGGCAAGCAATCTCTGAGTCGGTATAGGTAGTACCAACCACTTGGAGGATACTAAGGATCTTGGTAAACCGACTGAAATAAGAATCCAGCGATTCACCAGCCTTTTAGACAAAGCGGTTGTACTCATGCTTGTACTGGTCTTGCCTTACCACCTTGATTTGGTCTATCCCCTCATGGTAGGTGATGAGGGTAGTCCAAATCTAGTGTGAGGACTTGATATGAGCTATCCGCTCACACTCATTCCAACTTAGCCCCTGAATGATCAAGTTTCGGGCCTTACCATTCATCTCACACCAGGTTAGTTGATGATGGTCACGTCGTCATCATCTGGCACAACAAAGGGATTCTTGACCTTGAGCCAAATATTGTACCCCTGTGCCATTATGTACGACTCCATCCTGGCCTCCCAAAATGGAAAATCCATACTAGAAAAAACTGGAGGCTTGGTAGAGTACTTGTCATTCGCCATAGCTCAAGAACTAATAGGAAAGGCTCAAAGATCGATGAAGATAAAAAAAAGAGAACGCAACCTGGCTCTGATACTAGTTGAAAGCACAGTTACAGTCTCTAGGGGGTGAATGGGAACTTTAAAGATTTTTCTTCGAACCGGTGCTCCTCGAACCCAGCGACCCTCTAAAACGAAACAGACACACTCAACAACTGTATGTACCCCAAGATGCATAGATAAAAATCCGTGAATAAATGCGGGGAATTTTCAAGCCATATTTCTGATTGTTGAGAGTCCAAACAAAAAGGAATCAAAGCAAAAGAGGCTTTGGCAAAAGTTAAACAATCCAAACAACTAAAGCAACTTTCAGAAAGGAAAAAGGAGATTCCAGAACCAAAGTACTTTGGTCAAGAGGTAATTTCTCTCATTCTATGACTCCAATGATTTTATGGATTTTTCTATGCAGTGGCCCTCCAAATTTTACCTCAAGATCAAGTACATAAAAATTTAAACAGAAAGAACAAGAGGTTCTACCAGAAAATTTGGGGCTCGGTATTCACCTCATAGCTCCCAAACTGTGTGTCAAATGCAATTAAAAGTTTTACCACAGGTTAGATATGGAAGTCACACACCTTCTACCATAAGAATCACTCAAAAAGCATTTCAGATGATTTTTATAAAAAAAACCTATACTGACTACTACACGGGAAGAACTAATCTTCCAATATGAACAAAGTGGGGAAGAAATTGATCTCTTGTTTCTCACAAGTTGCCAAGGGTCTTAAATCAGATATGCAACCTAAAAACATCATAGATCAGCAGCATGCAAAAGGAGGTGAGGCAAATAAACTCGTTGCAAACAAAATCACAAAAGAAGCTAGATTGAAACACAAGAACTATGCAAGAACAAAGCCATAGTTTTGTGGAACTAGTTTCTATTTCTTGGGAGAGTTTTCTCCTAGCCACACCTAGGTGGAAAAAGCTCAAATGAGCAGAATACAAGTCACAACTCAGCCCCAAGACTTGGTGGAGACAGCCCCCTCCACCTCTTCTTTTATAGGGCCACCGGGTGAACCATAACCGTTAATTTCTTGCCTCAACCCTAAGCAACCGAATCAAGGGTTAGGATTCACCCACTCAACCAGCCACTTACATGGGCCTAAACCCACACAATAGTCAACCCAATATGGGCTACACATGCCATAGATGGGTTTTACATAAAACCCAATCAACCTGATGCAATGGGTCTTCGTTTGCCAGACTTGACCACTCCGTTTTCGTGCCTTCGGGCCTCCAACCTGAACCAGAACCTTTGAGCCACCTTAAGTCTATCTCTATTAGGTCATCATGAGCCCCAAGCTTGAGCCCATTCATCCCGCGACATCATCACCGTTCTGGATCTCGATCCACCCGACCTAGTCCCGGTACCGTCGCCGACCACGATTGCCTCCAAGCCTGCGCCCAAAAAGACCAAACCATTTTTCACAAGCAAAAATATTTTCTTACATTTGTTTCGTGCATGTTAGTTCAATTTCATCATGAATTCAAACATATATGACTACAGGCCTAAGTTCCCACTCGAACTGAAACCGAAACCTTTCAAACCGATGCTTCCCCCAGCACAACAGAACAAAGATAGAAATTTTAAAAATACTTCCCTTGCTTAAATGAAAAAAAGTCATAATACAAAAAAGATGCGCCTCGAAAGTCTCTACAAAATTTGTACATAACATTTTTTTTTATCCAAGTTTGGGAAAACCCTAAAAAGTGGAAAATAATCTATCCTAACACAAATGGCCGAGTCAGCCCAAATTAGTCTAAAAAACAAACCCTTCAACCAAACCAACTCAAGTCATATATTCATCACAACATGAAGATATTCACATGGTCTCACACTTTTGGTCCTCAATGGCAGTCTTCGATCGTGGCGATGCGAACATCAGAGGGGTGTGGTCAGGGGTGCGCTTTCCTCGTCATCGACTCCAATGAAGCTTCATCGGGCTTGCGTCCAAATTAGCGGTGGAGGACTATGTGCAGGGCTGGGGAGAGGATCTTACCCTTACTAATGCTTCCCATTGTGGTGATGCATCGTTGGTGAAGGCGGCGAGGAGGCTTCCGAGGCTCCTATATTCGTCCTCTGAGTCTTCCTTTCGAGTCCTATATTCGTTTTCTAGGTCCTATATCTAAATTTAACATTTCCTGAATTCTTTTTATCCTTTCTATGTCTTTGTCTTCCCTTTGTCTTCCTCAGGAGGAGCGGCGTCGACGCCTCAATTTCCTATGGCCACCTGGGAGGAGCCCAAAATCCATAATTCGTCGATAACCGCGGCGGTGCGGCCATCCCATAGGGCTTTGGTGCTTTTCTCCGGTTTGAGAACCCAAAGTGGCAGAGGCCAGCGGAGTCGATCCAATGATTGTGCTGGTCTGTCTCGTGTTCTTTGCCGGTGACGGTTCGGCCCTATGTTGAGAGGCAGCGATTGGTGTTTTTGTATAGTAGCTTTTGTGGAGGCACTGAATTTGTATTTCGTATTTTGTAAAGGTCCTTTTTGTAAAATGGTTGGGTTTATTCTTGGATATAATATAAAGCCCCGTTCTAAAAAAAAAGAGGAGAAGCTTTTGGTCAAAACTCCGACTCCAAGTGGTCACCGTCCACGGGAAATCAGACACGATCACGCAACAGTGCTCATACCGTTGCCTCACTCGAATAGGAAGCTGATTGCTTTACACCTGGGAAATATGCCATCGTTTTTCATCAGCCCCTTTTCATGGTTTAAATGTACGGTTTAATTGGACAGGTTTAGTCAGTGGTTTAAATGGGCAGATTTAATGTTACGGCTTTGCTGACGAGGATTGAAGGCTAGCGGAGATGAATTTGGCACCAAAGTTGCTGTACTTGCCTAAAATGTTGTTCCCCCGTGGCATATTCCCGTTTAAATGTCGCTACTGGCCATTTTTTCATTACGAGGATGATATCGCCACACACGATCTTGCGCTCTCAGAGCACTCCCAATGCACATCCACTTTATTATTTCTGGGAGATGAGGAAAAACATTAAATGACTGTTTAGAGACAATTATCCTAGCGGATAGTTTCTATATGTTGTCTTTAATATTAATTAGCACAATACATGTACAACCAATGCATGAATCTTCTATATCCAGCAAGAAAACACATACATACTCAAGAAACGGAAGATAGCCACACTCGATCTTTATGGAGGGTTAAGAAATAGTGATCTCCTCCCAATACTAATTTTCACCGTTTCTTTAGCCTTCAAAACTGGATGGAGTCCCTCTCCTAAATAAGGGATGGTGCTTTTCTCTCATCTCTTTAACTAACCATCACCTCATTTTTTTTTATCCTAATTAGCATTTATAGAGACGGTTGACTCAATTTTTATCCTAATTAGCATTTATAGAGACAGTTGACTAGATGCGTTGGAAGTGACCTTAGGTCACTTCAAATACAATGACATCAATTGTTTCTATAGTTGCCATATAAAACAGGTTGATGAGATAGAGGGTAATTAATAAGAAGAAGGAGCGGTTTTTTGAAGAGGGATATTTTGAACAAAATGAACAACAAAACGAATGCTGGCACAATCCAAACGAAATTATGCGAAAGCTATATAGAATTATTATGAAGCTACGTGACTAGAAATTGATCTCAAGGTCGTTTCTTATATAAGAAATAGCCTCTGTCCTAACAACAAGGAAAAGAAACAAGAAAAAAAATCCCCATTAGAAATATTAAATTGTTTTTAAAGGCTCAAAAATAGAAAAGAAAAGGCAAGGAATAAATTAATTACTACACGGTGCATTGAGAGAGTTGTATTATAGTCGTTTCTGCATGATGTGGCCTGTTTAATTAGAAATGACTCATTGAAACCATGCAGAGTGTCCATTGCACATGCGTAACAAAATGGTAAGTGTAATGACTCTCTCTAGGTTATTTGGTTACGGTTATGTATTTATTTACTTATCTCCGATTTTAAAAACGTAAATGCTTTAGCATTTTTGAGCTTTTCTTATTTCGAGGCTCATCTGAGAGCTCTACAAACTAAAAGGGTGCTAACTCTCAACTCCATCCTGGAGCAGTGCCAAACGTCATAACTTCATGTAACTCTGAAACAGGTAACTCTGTGGAGTAGCCTCCTTCACAATTCATTTTTGTGGAACAACTTGAAGGGTGTTCCGCGGAGTTGTAGATCTGCTTCACAGTGGAGTTGTGAAGCAGAGGTAGAAAATTGGATCTAGAGTCATGCCAAACACCCCCTAAGTCACATAAAGCAGACGAGACTCTTCAAATCACTTCGAAAAATTGTTGAAATTTAGCTTATTAGTAAGTGTGTTCTTCACCAGCTTATTTGTTTTAATCAAAAACACAAATGCTTTGATATTTTGAGCCTGGATCTCGAAGACATATCTAAAATCTCTAAAACCAAGTCAAACAAAACAGATAACACAATCAACAAGTTAGATCAACACCCATAATCTACCGAAAACGCAGTGTAAAAATGAACCAGAAGATAAAAGATTGGTGGATGTGGTCATATACACCCACAACTGTACTGTCCCACCGAAAGTTACTTTCTACCTGTCGATGTACTTATATATCTCTTACGATTAAATTATTTGATCATCTTTTGAAATGATTTAACTTTTCAGAAATGTTTTTTTAAAATCTCAAAGTTACATAATAAAAAGCTTTCAAATCTGTTTTGATCATCGGTCCGACGTCTCAAAACCATATTTTTTTTTGACGCGGCACATGAAAAACACCCTTGCGGTTAACTTTGTGAATAGATCTTATGTTGCTCATCTATAAAAATAACAAATTTGAATGTATTATGTGTACTAGTATCACGAATCGTAAATTTGTGAATAGATCTTATGTTTTTTTTTAAACCTTTTTTCCCCGTTTCATCCATTCCGGATCCGTTGGACGCAGCGCCAGGCAGAGACGAACGACCAAAGCAGCTTTGCAAAAATTCCACGCCTGCCCCGTGGGCCCCACAGGCTCCCCTTGCAGAGCCTAGTCACCAGCGCTCTCACGAGCCTCATCACTGACACGCGGGCGCGGCCAGACGCCCTGCCCCACCTGCATGCTCACCAGCTTGGTGGGATCCCGTGGTCTTTAGCTCCCGCCCATCTCTCTCTTTTTTCTCGCACGGAGAAAGTGACGCCGACGGGCGGGCCCTTCTGTCAGCGGTGCCTCGCCACCGACCGCCCGAGTGTCCGGGTGCGGTTAGCCACTCACGTTTTTCTCCCTCTGACAGGGTGGCCCGCGGGGTTAGCTCCACCGTGGGGCACACGCGTCATGCGCGTGGCTGTGTGAGGCGTCCGGTTTGATTTTTTTTATCGAGAGTTTCGGGGTCGGACTCGCGCCTGCGTCAGGTGGGCAGCGCGCAGGTGAGGTCGAACTCGAACTGTGCACATTTACATAGGCACCCCTCGAGTTTTATTTTAACTCCGGATACACCCCTGCAGTTTTCGGTATTTGCATTTGACCTTTGCTACCATTGGAGGTCGTACATGGAGCACGACAAGTCCGGATCTTGATCAATGAGCAACCCTTATTGGAACAAGTGATCAAGGATAGAATCATGGGAGGATGAGCCATTCTGGGCTGTTTCCATCAGCTGAGTTTTTTTATTTATGCATAAACCACTAGGTTTCTTTCGTCTTCATTCAAGAGTTTCCTGATTTCACGAAAAGGCGCATGCTTTTTTTTAAGTTATTCCTTGTCACGAAGAACGAACACCAAACTAGTATGTTTGAGAATGTAAGTTTTGAGTTTGATTTTGTCTGTTCTTTATAGCTTATTTGTTTATACCTTATCTACTTATTTGCTTATCTCTATTTTTGAGAAGACAAACTTTTAGTTTTCTAAGCCATTTTTTTTATCTCGGACGCACATCTCAAAAATCTAGAAAACAAGTCAAACAAAGTAGACTGGCCTCTCTATGCCGCTTCGAGAAGCTCTTAAAATTCAACTTTTCAGTAAATAACAAAATAAGCTAAAAAAAATCATGCGTTTTGAGAGGCTTATGGGCATGGAAAGCCAGGCGCGTTGTCTTTTTCTAACTTTTTTTTATTTCAAAGCTAGTAAAAACAAGTTGAAGCCGACTTCTCACGGTTGCTCCGCTCGCAGATTTCTCAATCCGCACTTACTTTTTCTTTATTTTATTTGTGTATGTTGTTTCTAAAACAATTAAGGATGAGAATATAGATCGACCTCATGTGATCCCAGATTTGAAAGGGGTTTGTTTGGTTCTTTCTCTTACTGGCTTTGGTGGATTCATTTCAGTAGGGCCCGATGGGATATGGGATGCACAGACGCAGAGACGATATTTGGTTAAGTGTTTAGTAGACAAATATTTTGAAATTTAAATATTTCGAAATTTATATAGCAAGTGTGGTCTAGTTTTGTTCGAAAAAATATTAAGAATCCATTTTTTAAATCGGTTCAGTAATCAGAGATGTTAATCAAAAGATATTTGTAAAAGAAAGAAAAAAAATACTAACTAGGGAAGTGAGCCAGCAGGTCTGCTGCTTGCATGCGTTCACAGTGGCATGGGCGAGTTGCTTGCATGCGGGGAGACGGCTAGATTTGGCGTTTCCCGGGGCCAGGCTGGGGGTCTATTGCATGTGTAGAGCCACGCCAGATAAATGAGAAGGCAACCAAACACTCATCTTTTGCATCTGTAGAGCCAAATCTCTTTGGATGCAGCCAACCAAATAGCCCAAAAGATTCTCATATGTAATGTTTCTCCTAGGTATAAAGTCGTTACATGTCAGTACATTTTGTCGTACTGTTCAGGCTATAGAACTAGAATTCTACGTGTGTACATTGATCATTTAGTTCATATATACTCAATGCGCAAGAGAGAGGTAACAAGCCGTAGTATAATGCAAGAAAAGTTTTTCCAATTTTTGAATGATTCATTCGTTTTTCCTATAAAACTCCATCCTATCACAAAATATCTAAATTTTCCCTAAATAAAACTTTGATCACTAATTACCATTGTAATTTATTTATTTGCAATAGCCAATAAATTGATAATAGTCAATCGAAACATAATTACTAAAGATATAATGGCTCAAGTTTCGAAGCTTTGACATGCACATATATCAAACGACATATATATTTGACCCTGGAAAAAGTATATCATCACCAATTAGTACAAGAGGGTATTTAAAAATTTTAAGTAGACCTGATCATGCTCCGTGTCGGGTCGGGCTTCAGGCCGGGCTTGGAAAAGCCTGGTCACTTTGACCCGAGCCCAAGCCCGAGCCCGGCCCGGCCTGAAATTATTTTTGATGAATCGGGCCCAAGCCCTACTAAAGTCCAAAGCTTACTCGAAGTCTGACTTTGCATTTGTTTTTATTTTTCGCAAGCTTCGAGCTCTAGAAAAAAGTGGTCGGTCGGGTCACCAGGCCGGACCGTTCGTGATCAGGCCTAATTTTAAGTTATAAGCAACATATAATTAACCTCAGGCAATTTAGATGGTTGATTTGGCAAGAGCGGCAAGGCACCAGGACCAACCATCTATCTACTCGATTTTCTTGTGTGAAGAAGCTGAATAACCAAAAAGTAAGAGGATGCATCACCAATAACCACCGCCTTAAATCGTTGGTCTTAATTAGCCGTGTATGATCACCATCCTCCGTCTCCATGTAAAAGAAGAGATTAAGGTGGTGTCCCAGGCAGAATTAGATGGGGATGATAGCTCAGAGACTAACTAAGGAAGATTCTTCTTCCATCTCATCTGACTAGCTACATCCCCTTCCACAGCGGCAGCCGTAGCTTGAGCCTCCTATTTATTCCAATTTTTAAAACATTTATGAAAGAATTCAACTTAAATATTTGTAGCGAAAATTGTCGGTTCGAACGTACAAAATAGAAAGAAAATAACTAGCAGAAAAGGAGATAACATTTCCAACGTGGTGAGATGCAGCGCAACGCTGGGCCCGCATGAGCATGACGACGCACGGGAGGGGGCCGCGCCACGTGACCGACAGCTGGCTCCCACCGCCGGGTGACCCCACCTAGCAGCGACGTGTAGCGCTAGCGGTGGCGCCCGGCGGGTGCGCGTAGCACGCGATGGCCAACCCCTCCCTGGATGGCTATAAATAGGGCCTCCGCTCCTGGCCTCTTGCCCTCGCACCCGCCCCTCTCCAAGAGCGCAAGTAGTAGTCGACACGCGCACACAGGCCGACACGCTCGCCTCGTGAGAACGGTGAAGCCACCCTCCCCCAGAAACCAAACCCAAAAAAAATTTGGGAAAAAAAAGGGGAGAACACGCAGACGCAGACGCAGACGGACGCATCGCGAAGCAGAGGAGGCTGCGGCAGAGACGGAAACCCTAGTCAACGGATCTGGCCGCCGCCGCCGACGACGATCGCCTGGTACGGAGATCCCCGCACCCCGACCCGACTCCTCCCTTCTCCAGCGCTGGCCGCGATTGATTGGAACCCTAGGACCGTGCCGCGCGGTTTGCTCTGACCTCTCACGCACGCGGCGCCGCGGATTGAACGGCGGGGCGGGATGGAATGAAACCCTACGCGCGGCGGGCCTCTGATTAGAGGACGGAACGGGACGAGACGGGATTGGACTTATTTTTTTTTTTTGGGTTCTACTTGCGGGAGGCTGCCGAATTGGGGCTTTTATTATGGAGAGGCTTTCCGCTGTGGCGATTTTGCCGAATCTGGAAGCGGAATGGGGATCAGGGCTCAGGGGGAGCTGCCAAATCTAGTAACTGCTTCGGGGGATGGTGATGCTTCATGCTCTGAGATATATTTCGTAGAGATTTTCTGGTTTAAGACGGGCTATAAATACCGGAGTCATGGTAGATCGAAGCCGGGTTGTTATGGCGGTGTAGCGTACCAGCAGTAGTAATGGGATGGTACGGGCTCTTTTTCGTTTTTGGGTGAAGTGCTCCATGTGCTGCTGTTATGTGCTTCCGTTACATTTTCTATTACATCCTGCTGATTGACACTAGTGCTTCAACCTAGGGTTAGTTAGCTGCATTGCATTTGCTATCGGGAGCTGTTTGCTAGTGCTGTATACAGTAATTTGTCAAATTGGATATTCCTGTTACGCTGTGCTAGTCATCAAGCCTGGTTCTGTGAAATAGAAGATTCGAGCACTGGTTGCACCGACGATACTCAGGTGTCCTGTTTTGTTAGTTTATAATCCCAACTACTGACAGCTGAAATTGCGCATGATTTGGACTCATTTGGGTGGATTTGTCGGTCCTGTCTAGCAGAAGATACTCCTTTCTGTTGTAGGAAGCTCTTAAGTCATAGTAGGGTCGTTGTGAATTATTGTTGCATGACGGTAAAGTTTGTACCATAGTTACCGGATTTGCAGCAACCACCCGTGAACCCCAATCCCGATCGCGTGATCAGAGTTCGAACGTGATCTGGTTCGCCATGATTCGCTGTCCGGTTCGTCAAAATCCAGCGAATCGAGGGTTAGGGATGAGAGGAGAGGAAGAGAGAGGAAGCCACCTGAGTTGCCACCACTTTGCTTCTCGTTGTCGCTACCACCATTGCCGTGGTTCAGTGGTTGTCGCTAGTGCCGCTGCCATCGTCATCGTGCACGAATCTGTGGTGATTACTCCGTCCACCACGGGTCGCTGTTGTCCCCCATCGCCTCCATGCCATCCTCCACTGTGGCAGTTTGCCCCTGTGCGGCCCTCTGCTTCCATCCCTCGGCAGTGGCGGCTGAGACATTGAGGTGTATCGTGAGTTGGAGCAATGGTGGCGGCAGAGTGAGAGAGAGTTGGGAGTGGGAGAGGATTAGGGTAGAGAGGTGGTGAGGCGTGAGGGAGAGTAGTCATGTGGATGTTGTGGCTGTGTGAGACGTAGTGGGCCGTGGGTCAAGGTGCCCCATGAGCTGATTTTATTTTTCTCTTTATTATTATTCATGTAGGATCTTCTACGATGTATCATTTTTGTACTAACATATGTACTAAGTACTAAGATATATATACACACACATGCACCATATTCCTCGATTCGCGAATCGCAATTCCGATTCACGAACCACATCTCCGATTCGCGAACCAGAGAAGTATACCCTTTAACAAACCCTACTTTTACGGAGCAGCGAATCGCAAACCCATCGAACCGCGAATCTGGTAACTATGGTTTGTATAAAGGTTTCATTTCTCGCTTGTAGATATTTATATGTGTTATGCATCTCCTTTGGTCAATAGAAAAAGCATTTCATGTTTATCTCCTTTGGTCAATAGAAAAAGCATTTCATGTTTTCTTTGTTATGTCTGAGTATGGACTTATGTGTCAAATTTGTATGTACCTTTTACGTCGTAGCAGTCATTAAGCTTGGTTATGTTAAGTAGAAGACTCAGTGAGTCAGTTATGCTGTTTCTACTCAAGTGCCCTGTTTTGGTACTTAGTTAAAATCTCAGTTTCTGTGTAGTTGAAATCTTGGAGGATTTTAACTGGTTCCATGAATCTGTTGGACGTGTCTAGCAAAGGTATTCCATTTGTTGTAGAAAGCTTTTAAGTCGGAGTAGCTGTGAATCTGTGGCTGTGAATCATTGCTGTGTTTTGGTCAAGTTTGTATGAATAGATCATCTGTCGTTTATAGATACATGCTCCATTTTAGTTAGCTTTTAACTCATAGTAGCTGTGAATCATTGTTGCAATTTGGTCAAGTTGTATAAATGGATCATCAGTCATTAATCAACACAGATTCCATTTTAGCTAGCTTTTAACTTGTAATAGCTGTGAATCATTGTTGAATTTTGGTAAAGTTGGTATAAAGGTTGTATTTATTTTATATGGATACATATCCTATTTTGATTCCCTTTTAATTCAGAGTAGTTGTAAATAATTGTTGGCGTTTTCGTGAAAGCTGTATAAAGCGATTAATTGTTGGTTGTAGCGATGGTGTATTTATTCATGTGTAGCATAATATCATATGGGTTATGCATGATGCATCTATGCAGCAGATAGCATTGAGACCATGATTCTCTCACGAATCATACTCTCTTTGGTTTTTTGTCGGTGAGGGTATCGGTCATCTTCTGTTATATGTCCTTTTGATAGGGTATTGCTTTGGTGAGCATATGGTATCCAACCAGAATATGTTTACAATTGACTTGGGGATTATGATGGAGATTATTATTACCAAATTAGTCCCTGGATTTGGTATAGTCCGTGAAAAATTTCTAGATTCTATGAGCTACACTCTTCTTTTGCTGCTCTTTATGCAGTCTTTGTTTGATAGGCATCTGTTTATGTTAAAAGTCCAACTGGCATTGGCTTTTTTAAATAGAATGTTGTAAGTGCTGTCTTTTTTGCGAATCGTTATGGTGTGCATGATATTACTGTTGTCGTAATTTATATGACATTTCTTTGCTGTATGTATTTATTTTGGATATGACACCAAATCTAGGCTAATTGCTCTTAATTAGTTCTATTAGCATTTCCCTGTACACCATAGGCCTATGCACTGTTGTTCTTTTGTTCCATTCTATGTTCCTACATACTTATTTACTTTGTCTGTAAAAGGGTCTGCCTGGATGCTGAGATCCTGTATCGCTAGAATCCAAATTCTTGAGATGGGTAGGAAGTGGACAACAAGAGGAAGAAGTGGGCTGGGTCGGAACATGAAAGGATTCCAGCGAAGAATGATTTTCAGGTCGCACCACCTGATTAAAATGTTTATTTTCTGTAGTACCATGCAATGAGGACTCTGTAATTGTTCACTTCCTAGTTCAGTTCTCCTGGCCTCTTGTTGGCGGGCCATCTCACTAGCGGACCAAAGCATCCAAGCACCCCTTAAACATCCTGTTCTTGTTGTATATTACTGATATCCTGTGCTGGTTGGCATTGCAGATATCTTTCCCTACAGAAGGTCTATAATAGCTCTCCTCCACTGGGTGCTGTTATCCTAGAAGACTGTTAGCGGGTCTGCTAGTTAAAAGATTCAAGCTATATGCATTTACACATGATATGGGGTCTCGTGGAAGGATGCTATTCGACCTTAATGAGCTCCCAACAGAAGCTGAAGAAGAAGAAGCTGCAGTCGTTGTGTCACAACCTCAGAAGTCCCTTCCTGTTCCCAATACACATCCCTCAAATTTAATTCCATCAGGGGAAACATCACAGTCACATGGGATATTGAACAACCATGCTTTTAAGCATGCATCCTCTGTTTCAGGTTTTCAACCTTTCGTGAGGAGCAAAGAATCACAACATACAAAGGAATTGATCAAGACAGAAGAGAATTATAATGCTAGTGTAGCCTCTACATCTATGATGACCAATCATATCTCTGATAACTCTGCTCAACAGGATGAGCCCTCCAATCAGGTTTCACAAGCAGTTGAAAGAGAAGAGGGAGAGTGGTCTGATGCAGATGGTGCTTCTGACACCGCAGGTAGTAGCGTCAGCAACAAAGAAGAGTTGGCTGGTGCTGCAACTACTCAAGTGATAAAAGAATCCCAAGAGAGTGAACCTATTTTTGTTAAATCTGGTGAAGGAATTAAAGATGACACTTCTGCTGAGCCTAGTGACACTGAAATGGCTGATGCCTCTAAAGATCCTGTGGTTCATGGTCCCACAGGATTAGAGAGCATGAAAAATTTAGAATGCAAAGGAAATCAACTTGGGGATGATTTAGACCCATGCAACAGGTCAAAAGATGTTAGAGGAGTAGAAGCCACTTATGCATTGAGGTTTGCAAACAACCCTGCAAAGAGACCTAAGTTGGATGAACACAAAGAGGCAATGCTAGGTAAAAAGCGAGCCAGGCAAACTGTGTTCATTAACGTTGAGGATGCGAAACAAGCTGGTACAATGAAGACATCAACTCCCAGGAGGCAGTCATCCTTTCCAGCACCAATTGTTACACGTACTGTAAAGGAAGTTTCTCGTGGTACTGGTGGTGTTAGTGAAAGAGCTGCTGAAAAACTAAGCCAGCCAGTCATCAGGGATCAGAGGCAATCTGAAATGATGAGTTCAGAACGTAGTAATTCTGCAGACCCAAGCGAGCAAAATGCTGAATCCAATGGTGATGTTGAGTTGGTATCTCAGGGTCGGCCAAAGAAAACGAGTGCTGAAGAGCCCCCCTCAGATGGGTATCAACAATCTGTGGTAAGGCAGTCTTTTTTGAAGCAATCTGTGGATTCCAAGCTGTTCAAGGGCCGGCCAATATCTTCCCAGAGAGCAGTTGTTACAGGACATAATAATGCAGATCAAAAACCAGCCAACAAAAGGTCTCTTGTTTCCAAAAAACAAGCTTCAGCAAATAACATGCAATATCAGGACTCATCTGTTGAACGGCTTATCCGAGAGGTGACAAGTGACAAGTTCTGGCACAATCCAGGTTAGTTCTTCTGCATTATGCATATTTGTTTTGGATTTCTTTGGTTTAACTAACACCATTGCTTATTCTGAAAAACTACATTTGAGGAAATGCGTTGCTTTTGTGCTTGCAAAGTTTGTGGAATCTGCCTATTTGTGTTGCTTTCTTATGAATGCTATTATCATGCTTTTAGTGATTCCTATCGCCAGAAGGGGCACATGTTATATCCTTGGTCCTGTAGGCACTCACTATTTCCCTGTGGTAAACTGTATGGTACTGTTTACAGCTTGTGTTATGTACTTTAGATTATTCTAGTTCTTTTTCAAAGTAGAGCTCTGTATGTTTCTCCTCATGTTTGATTTTGAGGCATGGCCTTTTTTCTTAATTCATCCCTTGTACCTAGTGTTTGCAACTTCATTGTTTGCTTGTTTCAGCTAAAATGGCAAAACCATTATTTGTATCTGTCTGCTGAGTTTGACAAGCCAAGTTTTATACTTCTTATCTGAACAGAGGAGGCAGAGCTCCAGTGTGTTCCTGGAAGCTTTGAATCTGTTGAGGAGTACATTAGAGTTTTCGAGCCACTACTTTTTGAGGAATGCCGAGCTCAGCTATATAGCTCCTACGAGGAGAGTACTGAGACTATATCAAGGGATGCACATGTAATGGTGCGTGTGAAAACTGTGGAAAGGCGTGAAAGAGGTTTGTTACTGTGTTCTTCACATATTTTTAATTAATGGCATTTTTGTGGAGCAATTATAAAATGTTAGTCTTTTCTTTTAAATTGCAATCACCTGAGTGAGTTCTGGTTGATGTGTTCAGGATGGTATGATGTTGTTGTGCTACCAACCCATGAATATAAATGGACTTTCAAAGAAGGCGAAGTTGCAATTTTGTCATTCCCTCGGCCTGGTTCAGGTAGTATACTGAATTCCTCCTCTTTTATTGTATTAACTGTTAAGTATGCTGATTCTCTCTCAAAAGGAAATGTTTTGACAGCTGCATTTATGTGCCTGTTTCTTTTTTTTAGCTGCTCAATCAAGTCGATCTAATAGGAGGACCATTGGTTCAAATGAAGACGCTGAGTCTGAGAGTGGACGGCTTGTGGGTACAGTTAGGCGCCATACACCTATTGACACACGAGATCCCATCGGAGCAATTATCCATTTCTATGTTGGGGATTCATTTGATTCTAGCAGGTACTCCATTGTTCAAGATAGCATTGTTCTTTAGCTGTCCTATGCTCCATCCTTTAACAAAACCACATGTTTGATGCATTTGAGCTAGTGTTTGTTAATCATATAGACATGTTTTATATTGAAACCTTGCTGCTATTTTATTACAAATCATTTCTTCTTGTGATGCCCATTGCTTATGATTTTGTTAGCTTGAATATTTATATCTCTCTTATTTGCCAAGTAAGACCTCTGTCCACTCTGTTCCCTTGATATTTGCACGTAGTACCAACGATAAACGATATTTTCTGTGAGATCATCTTTTTAGTTACAGGCATATGATAGGTTTACTTGCATGCTGAACTTTTTTTTAAGGATGTTAGACATACCTTGAGCTTCGACTGCACATTTTATAGGGTTACTTGTCACAAACAGTTATTTTTGGTTGATACAAGATCTTGTCTAACATGTAAGTTTGCCTTTTGCTTGTATGTTTATGTTTCTCTGTGAGTGACATTGAATCGTTGGATATGCGTTGAAAACCAATTGCTCTGCAATTCCCTGTACCTTTCTATTTCTGATTTGTTTAATGCTGACATCATGGTTATTAAGGCGTTGCCAAAGTGTCGCTTTGGCATCGTGGCGGCCTCAGGCTGATGCATGGCCTTTGCCTCGCCTTAGTATGGGAGAACAAGAGGGGGAGAACTCAGGGCAGCTAAGGGCAGGCCAGATCTGACTAGGGACAGCGGATCCTCAAACCACTGCTGCCTCCTATGCACAACTGGAGCTTAGGTGGCGCTGCTTGCTGCCTCTGCTGCCTCCTACATGTGGGCGGAGCTTGCTTGCCGCCGCTACCGCCACCTATGTGTGGGCTGAGATCAGGCGGCACTTACTACCACAGCTACTGCAGGTTGCTGCCCTGCCCTCCTTTCCTCTCTCGGTCCCTCCTGGGCCCTAGCTGCTCCCTTTCTCTTCTTCCCATCTGCTGCTCTGCCTGCTGCCCGTGGGAGTACCGAACTCTTGGCGGTGGCTGGGTGGGAGTAGGGAGTGGATTAGGGGTGTGGGGTGATGAAAAACATGTGCTGGGTGGGCTCAGTGTGGAATGGCCTAGGATAAGAGTGTTAGACAAGAAATAACTGCGCTACCTATGTACAATTGGTTGCCATAAAAAGTCTGGTGTGAGTATGGCGTTGACTCGCTGCACGAGATGCTTAAAAGGTGCGAGGGTGGTTAGGTGTTCCACCTTGCCATACCAATGTGATATCCATGGCCAACATTCCCAGCAGCCAATGAGATGAATACCCCACTAACATCCTTCATCCTAACAGGTCCTGTTATAAGGTCTTATCTCATATGCACCTGGGTTTACAGTTTCTGAGATTTTAGTTGCTTGGTTCAACTTGTGTTATTTGCTAACTTCTTATGATTTACGATTTTTGTATAATATTGTTGACCCATTCTGCATTGTTTATACTTGTTAACTGAACCCTTTGTTAAATGTCTTATCGGCTTTTTGTGTGTTGTATTTGCAGCAGTGAGACTAATGTTCTAAGGAAACTCCAACCGCGGAGTACCTGGTATTTAACTGGTCTTGGTTCTCTTGCAACAACACAAAGGGAATATGTTGCGTTGCATGCTTTCCGCCGTCTTAACTTGCAGGTAATGTGTATTATACTTATGTTATCTAGCTTTATTGGTTAATATTTTCAGTTGATTTTGATAAATATCTTTCCATCAGATGCAAAATGCCATTCTTCAGCCAAGTCCAGAGCATTTCCCCAAGTATGAAGAGCAGCCACCTGCTATGCCTGACTGTTTCACTCCAAATTTTGCTGATCATCTCCATCATACTTTCAACGGGCCTCAGCTATCAGCAATTCAGTGGGCTGCAATGCATACAGCTGCTGGTACTAACAATGGAGTGGTAAAGAAACAAGAACCATGGCCTTTCACATTAGTACAAGGTCCACCTGGGACAGGGAAAACCCATACTGTGTGGGGAATGCTAAATGTTATTCATCTTGTTCAGTATCAACATTACTATGCTGCTCTGCTTAAGAAACTTGCTCCTGAAAGTTACAAGCAAGTAAGTGGTAGTGTTAGCAGCAGCTCAGAGGCTGTTGCCGCTGGGTCAATTGATGAAGTTTTGCAGAGCATGGATCAGAACCTGTTTCGCACACTCCCCAAGCTTTGCCCCAAGCCTCGAATGCTTGTGTGTGCTCCATCAAACGCCGCAACAGATGAGCTGCTTGCTCGTGTTCTTGATCGTGGTTTCATAGATGGTGAGATGAAGGTCTATCGCCCTGATGTTGCCCGTGTTGGAGTTGATTCACAGTCTCGTGCTGCCCAAGCTGTTTCAGTTGAGCGAAGGACAGATCAGCTTTTAATGAAGGGCCGAGATGAAGTAATTGGGTGGCTACATCAGCTAAAATCCCGTGAGCATCAGTTATCACAGGAGATAGCGATTCTGCAGAGGGAACTTAATGTTGTTGCAGCGGCTGGTAGATCCCAGGGTTCAGTTGGGGTAGATCCTGATTTGCTTGCGCAAAGGGATCGTAACCGTGATATTCTGCTTCAGAAACTTGCTGCTTCAGTTGAAAGCAGAGATAAAGTACTGGTAGAGATGTCACGCCTGCTGATATTAGAAAGCAGGTTTCGTGTTGGCAGCAACTTCAATCTGGAAGATGCTAGGGCTAGCCTGGAAGCCAGTTTTGCCAATGAAGCAGAGATTGTTTTTACAACAGTGTCTAGCAGTGGCCGCAAGTTATTTTCTCGCCTTAGTCATGGCTTTGATATGGTTGTTATTGATGAAGCTGCTCAGGCCAGTGAAGTAGCAGTCCTCCCTCCACTCTCACTCGGTGCAGCTAGATGTGTCTTGGTTGGTGATCCGCAACAGCTCCCTGCCACAGTTATTAGCAAAGCAGCTGGAACTTTACTCTACAGCAGGAGTCTCTTTGAGAGGTTTCAGCAGGCTGGTTGCCCTACCATTTTATTATCAGTGCAATATAGAATGCATCCCCAGATCCGTGAATTTCCATCGAGATATTTCTATCAAGGTCGCCTTACAGATAGTGAGAGTGTAGTCAAATTGCCTGATGAGTCATATTATAGAGATGGATTAATGGCACCTTACGTTTTCTATGATATCTCACATGGTCGTGAGTCTCATAGAGGTGGGTCTTCTTCATACCAAAATGTTCATGAAGCACAGTTTGTATTGCGTTTATATGAGCATCTTCAGAAGTTCTTGAGAGCTAATGGTGGCAAGAAAGCATCTGTTGGTATAATCACTCCATATAAGTTGCAACTGAAATGTCTTCAGCGGGAATTCGAGGAGGTAATGAATACTGAGGAAGGGAAGGATATCTACATAAACACAGTTGATGCTTTTCAAGGCCAGGAGCGTGATGTGATTATTATGTCCTGCGTCCGCGCCTCAAACCATGGTGTTGGTTTTGTTGCAGACATACGTCGTATGAATGTTGCTCTTACTCGAGCTAGGAGAGCTTTATGGGTATGCCTCTGTCCTCTTCCAAGATTTACGTCAAAAGCATTTAGGTGTGGTTCTTTTTAGCTTATCTCGTTTGCTTATTTGCTTCCCGAGATGGCCTCGAGAGTCGGATTTGTTTCGTTTGATTTTTATTAGAGAGCTTTTAGACACGCCTTCGAGATAGAAAAAAAAAGGGAATCGAAAAATTTTAAAAAATCCCGATAAGTTAAATAAGCAAACGAGATCATTTTTGTTAGAGAGCTTTTAGACACGCCTTCAAGATAGAAAGAAAAGGGAATCGAAAAATTTTAAAAAAATCCCGATAAGTCAAATAAGCAAACGAGATCTCGTTTGCTTATTTGACTTATCGGGATTTTTTTAAAATTTTTTGATTCCCTTTTCTTTCTATCTCGAAGGCGTGTCTAAAAACTCTTTAACAAAAGTCGAACAAAACGGATCCGACTCTCGAGGCCACCTCAGGAAGCAAATAAGCAAACGAGATAAGAAAATGAGATAAGCTGAAAAGAACCACACCTTAGTAACGTTGTTTTAGAGATGCTCCTAGATGTATGCTGTGGTACTAATAGTCTTTGTTGTTTTCCAGGTTGTTGGTAATGCCAATTCTCTCATGCAGTCAGAGGACTGGGCAGCACTGATAACAGATGCAAAAGCTAGAAAATGTTTCATGGACTTGGATAGCATTCCCAAGGACTTTCTAGCCATGAAGATTTCTTCTTACACTCCAGGCAGGAATTCTTCAAACAACATAAGGAACATGAGGAATGGTGGACCAAGACTGAGGCATTTGGACATGCTTCCGGAACCCAGGGTTAGCATGAGGGTTGATGAGGATGAGCGTTCCAACTCTGTTCCAAGAAATGGTAGTTACCGGAATTTGGATGATCTGGGGCATCCTGGTGATAGGTCTAGGGATAATTTACAGTTTGGAATGCCCAGGAGGCTGAATTCATCTAATGGTTCAAGGAAAGAAGTGTAAGGAGAATGCATTGCTACCTGCAGCTTTGCATGGCTGTGTGCAGCATGGAACAATGATGAGCAGCCTTCAGGTGAGCTTGGATGGAGCAAGGTGTTCCCTGTTCAGAAGATGAGCACTTGCTTGTGCATTAGATTCCTTGCTACCTGGGTGGGGGCCCTGGTCATGGGAAAGCATTGGTATTGGCAGGACATTGAGGATTCATCGACCTCTGCACAGTGGGCTGCAACCAGAACTGCCGATGACTAGCTAATCAGATGCCATGGTGTTGGATGGGCTGTGGCTCTTGATCTGTCAAACTGCAGAACAAAGAAAGACTCTGCCTCGAGTCCTCAGAATTGAGCAGGACATGTTATGTCCATTTATATCGACCAGGCCTAACAAGGCTGTCTGCTGGACATATTTTCTGGCATTGCAATACTTGTGTTGGTGTGTTACAGCAGGATCCATCAGTCTTTTTCCATTCCATAGACCTATACTTGGGCATTTTCATTTTGAGACATGCCAGGAGAACAAAGAAAATCTCGCTGGCTCTAGAGCAGGTTAGGTTTCAAGCATCATTGCTAGCTGCAAACATGCATGCATGCATGCTTGATATGTCCTGTAGGATCAGTATGCTAACGTAGGCAGAGCTTTTGTAACATATGACATAAGCCCCCTCCCTCTGTATACAAAGTCCGCATCTAGAGAAAGTTGATTATTTGATTCAGCTGTCGTGTTGTTACCTAATGGTTGCGGTCTGTTGAATGCTGTGTTGTGCATATGGTTGGAAAATGCTATACCCTTGTTTTTCTGATTTGACATTATCCTGATTTTGTGTCATCTAGTGTGTTGAACTTTATGTTTGATCTGTGGTGTGGTTTTGGTCTTCGCAGTGACGTGAAGTTGATCTGTTGATGCTTCTTGAGTCATTTTTTTTTCTTTTGGTCTAGTCACTAGTGTAATGCTTGTATGCACTTGCTGTGATATGTAGCTATGTGCAGTAGTCAGAATCACTGGCTATTAGAAAAAAGGCAGCTGTTTCTGTAGAATATCTATCTGTGCTTGTAAAAGTAGTATTTATAACGGTGATGTTGCTGTTACAGGATTGTTGGAAGTCATCCTGCCATTTGGAGAGCGGAAGCTCTTCCTCATCATTGCTTGGATGCTGGTGTTTTGTGCTTTTCTCGTCTGAGATCCCAGCTCAGGTTAGCGTTACACGTTTCCATTTTATTCGGCGTCAGATTTGCTTGTGCTGTATACTGATAATTTTGGTCTGCATGCAGGGTATTAAGTTTTGCTTGCCAGCTCGGGCGTTGATGCGTGACATCCTAACAAGATTAAGATGGCCAAGCTGGCGTGGATCTTCTCAAGTGGATGTATGGATTCTAGACTCCCTTGGAAACCAAACATGGCAATCATACCTATTTAAGGGTTGTTCTCTTTAGGTTTTCTTATTTGTTTATGAGCCGAACGTTGTGAGCTTCTTGAGGTAGTTTGGAATGTCTGGTGCATTTTGTTTGATTTGTTTCTGAAAGCTTTGGGATACACATTCAAGATAAAAAAAAAGATTAGACTCTAAAAGGTAAAACGTTTGACTTTTTGATCTAGAGATAAGTGTCATCAGCACAAGGGCACCCCTGTGTCGTGATGCATGGTTTCTATAGCCATATCCAAAAGCACTCGCATCATACTAGATGCTACCGCTCAACTCTTTGTATCTTGGCACAAGAATTGGAAAACACGAAATAAATGTCAATTCAAGACTAATCAATGTAGTTGGATACAACAGCACTCCCCCAATGCATGTTTTTTTGGTATCCTTGTTGGTTTGTGTGCCAAGCAATTTCTGATGCGAGAAATAGCTTCCTCTCTTCTGTAATGTCTCATCCACATCAGCATTCATCTGATCCCCCTCATTTAATCTCTCATCCGCATAAGAATTAATCTCAGGTCGTATGTTGAAGAAACTAGCGACATAACAATATTGTAAGTGCACCAGGTGGTCTTCCTGCTGTAGTGTGTGTTGACTGTCGAGTTCAGAGGAAAAAAAAGTTGGAACTAAATTAGCAAGTCGCTACTCTGGTGTGGAAAGGGCAGCAGCAGGCAGCAGGCAGCAGGACACGTTTATGGGCATAGGCTGGTGTTCGGGGCCTGGATGAGTGCAAGTCACCTGAAGCTGGCAATGCGTCTTCTCTCTCTCTCTCTCTCTCTCTCTTCTCTGGCTGTTCCAAATGGGACAAGCTAGTAGAGGCCCAGTGTGCATTTGGTCCAGACAAGAAGTACCAAACGCAAGCACACACACTGGGCTTCGGCTGTTGTAAGTTGCAACATCATGCCGGCCGACCAAAACCGTCCAAAAACACACGCACAAAAGTTGTCATTGACCCAGTTCCGCCTGGGATCCTTCGCCCTTTTAATGAAACCTTCCGTTGCGAGCGATATGAGCGGAAGCAGCTAGTATATGCCACCATCTCGCAACGCGCAGCGCCAGCCGTCTGCTGTCGTCGTCGTCGTCGCCGCAGTCATGCCGGTGAAGAGCAGCGCGAGCTTCCGCCTCACCGCGCTGCCGGTGGTGGTGATGGCGCAGCTGCTCGCCGCCGCCGTGCTCGCGCTCACGCTCGTCTGGGTGCTGCACTTCCGCGGGGGCGTCTCCTGGGAGATCAACCGCACCCCGCAGCTCGTCTACACGGTAGGTAACTAACGCTCTCTACCATTTCTGTAAGCTGCAGCAAGTGACTTTTGTTGATCTTCACAGGCACACCCTCTCTTCATGGTGATCGGCCTTGTCATCTGCACCGGAGAAGGTGATGAAATAAACTTGCTTGCTTGCTCCATCTTGCTCTCTGCAAGTGAAGGGCCAAAGGAGCATTGGGTTGCCAGTTGTGACTGACGTAGCTTGCAATGGCAGCGGTAATGGCGTACAGGATCGTCCTGGGGCCGCGCGCGCCAAAGAAGGCCGTGCACCTGCTGCTGCATCTGGTCGCCCTAGCCTTCGCCACCGTCGGCCTGTACGCCTCCTTCAAGTTCCACCGTGATGTCGGCCTCCCGGACGTCCACTCCCTGCATTCTTGGCTGGGGATAGCCACTGTAGCCCTCTATGCTTTTCAGGCGAGTCACTTGCACTGCAGGACGCCACTTCTTGTTTAAGGCCAACGTTTTTTACTTCATCAAAACTACAAGTTATTCATGCAGACGCTTTGAAGCTTACAAGTTTCTCTACCATCTCTACTTACAAATTGATCTCTGTTCATAAGTTTGAGCTTGTCGTCGTGTATTCGCTACTACAGAGACAAAAGATGTACACCTTCTTTTAGGAAAAAAAGCCAGAGAGAAAAAAGAAAACACATTCATGAATCACACGACCTTGTCTAAGATTTAATTGGCTTACCCTAAAACACAATATATACACTTTGCTGGGTAACTTTGATCAATTAGTGATGTTTGTGGTTTTTTTGCAGTGGTTGGTGGCTTTTGTGTACTTCGTGTTCCCTGGGGCTATGATGACAATGAGGGCGGACTACGCGCCATGGCACATCTTCTTCGGGATCGTCATCTTCCTCATGGCCGTCTGCACCGCCGAGACCGGCCTGGCGAGGTTCGTCTTCCCCGGCAACTCCTACCCAACTGAAGCTTTCGTAATCAACTTCACCGGGCTCGCTATCCTCATGTTCGGCGTGGCTGTCGTTCTAGTTGTCATCCTTCCATCCAGATACTAGCTTGCAACTGAAACAAATTAATGAACGATTCATCGATGGTTTGTAACGAATGTTGGATTTGGAATGTGTGTGTGTGCGTGTGTGTTCACTCTGTTGACATGCATGATTGATATTGTTTGATTTGCAATTGCAACCATTGTTGTTGCTATTGCTAGTGAAACTATGATACCACCTCATGAAATTTCTATCATTGAAGGCGCTATCCGAACAAGATACTGGAATACATATGTTTATATACTAGAGAAGTTTGCGCGCCCATAGCGCGCGGCATGATTACCTTCTGGTTATGATGGTAGCATAAGGATGGAAACCTCAGAGAGAGGAAGTATTAGAATGTCTAAATTAGTAGAATCTTTTCTTGTTTACTGCATTGACAAAAGCCCGTCGGTGTCAGTCGCTGTTATATTCATTTCAATCAAATATAAGATAATTTGTATAGAAGGGATAACTGTGACAAACTGAAGTAAGCTTCGTTACTTGTTGATAGCAAAACCAAGAAAAAAGCAGAGGAAGATATTATGCGACAATATACTTGAATTTTTATATATAAAACAGGTTTCTAATCTGCCTCACCCTGAATAAAACGTAAATGAAAAGTCATGGGATAATTTCTCCCTTTTTTTTAAGGAGAGAGAGACCCCACATTTCCATTACTATCACAATGGAAATAAAATACGCTGATCAAGGGGTTTCATCCCTTACGGTAACTCAATTTCTACTCAAACCACCAGCATCAACATTTGACTACTCAGATACTTCCCTAACTCTTAGAAACACCCAAAATTAAACCATCCTAACCCTCTCTGTTTCAATATTACAAAAATTCATCAGGGAGAGAAACCATAATCTCCAATATCTTTCAACCCTTCTAGCAGGATGATTATCCTTCGATGAATATTACCTTCTAGCTTTATTCTACTGTCAATATGGCAACTGATTCCCTTAGAAAAAAGCAATAACTGATTTAGACATTCAGTCATGATAAAACACAATAGAAAATCCATTTTCTCGATATAAGGAGTGAGCACTTGGATTTACTACAAAATTATTATCAATCCATAACTAAACCAGCTGAATACCTTTCTCTCAAGAACCTCTCTTTCCTGAATTTGTGACCTGCAAGAACAATGGTGTCTCTTGGCAGTCTGGCACATTAGATAACTACAGCATAACCGCCTCTACAGACAGCTGTGCATCTCCTAGCGCAAGAATGGAGAACATGCACAGAGGATTAGTACTTAGCATGAGAAATGCCAAAACCTTAAGCTTGGATAGCAAGCATTTCTTCCGGACATCATCAAAGGTAACAAAGAAGAGTGAGCTACAAAACTCAGATTTTTCTGCAAACCTGCGATGCCTGTTTTGGTGAGCGGCCTGTAAATAAGTAAATAAATCAATGTATGGTTTGGTTATATGGCAAAATTAATGTTTGGAAACCTTTTTCAGTGGATATACTTGGTAATGGGAGCTTAAAAGAATTGGAACAAATGAACCAATACCCACAACACGGTCCGCCATATTAGGTAATCATTTGAGAATCAAACATCACACTACTAATCGATTAGCAAAGAGGTAACAAACAGATGTACATATGAAAGTTGAGCATAAATGCGGACAACATTTCTAATTGAAGCCAATTTATTTTTGGAGTTCGCAAATAAGAAGTGAAATCTGTGATGGAGTGAACGACTAACCATATATGAGTGCGGCGTTGTTTCAGACATCATGTGGCACGGGCACGGTGCATGGTGTCCCAGTAGTAATAATTATGTAATCCATTGAGAATGATGAAACCAGAAGTCATTTGCACCTTCGAGAAGCAAATAGCATTAGTTCATGGTAGAGCTAGAAAAGCTTTGCAGAGCAACATAGCTTGAAAATACACCCTGTTTGAGCAGCCCCATGGTCTGCAATCTGATACATCAGTATAATATAAAGGTAACTTGCCTGTGAATCCAAACTCAATACATGCAACCGTAGGGGTCAGGGATGGAGGAGCACAGGTGGCGCCAGGAAGAGGAGGGAGGCGGTGGTGCTAGAAATAGAGGAAACGGGGAAAGGAGGCAGCGCTGGGAAAGGTGGAAGTGGGGAGCCGACGCCTAGCAAGGTGGAAGAGGGGAGGAGATGGAGAGTGCTAAAAATCCGGGGAATGTTTCTGGAAAGAAATGCGGCTCTATGTGGATTGGATGAGTTTCTTGTGAAGAAGTTTTTAGGCTGAACCTGAAACCAATCAAACGATTCCAAAATTGGACATGCTGCAGAAGAATTGGGGCGCGATTCAAAGATGGGATTGCTGCTATGTTTGATGAAGCACGAGAAGAATGCATACATAGCAAGATGGCAATAGAAACCGTGGATGGGGAACCAAAAAAATAGGAGAAATCAAATCACCAAATAAAGGCCAAGAAAAGGGAGCAGGTCATGGGCCTGTGCGACTCAACGAAATCAGAAGAAGCAAGGGCAAAATCATGTGAAAGCTGGAGCTTTTCATTTGAGGAAGAAGCTGCAGGGAGGGAGAAGAACAGAGGCATTCTTGCAACGGTGCCGGGTGGTGTTCTTTATCATATACTCGTGGTGACATGCCACAGCGAGGATCTGATGCGGGATGGCATGTACCTATGCCAGAACCGACCTGCTATCGTGGGGACTGGGGAGGCCTGGATCGGCGCGATGGCGATGGGATCACCGTCTCTAGAGGCCAGACCCGTGGAGGCAAGCACGAGAAGAATGCATACGCAGCAAGATGGCAATAGAAACCGTGGATGGGGAACCAAAAAAACAGGGGAAATCAAATCACCAAATAAAGGCCAAGAAAAGGGAGCAGGTCACGGGCCTGTGCGACTCAACGAAATCAGAAGAAGCAAGGGCCAAAATCATGTGAAAGCTGGAGCTTTTCATCTGAGGAAGAAGCCGCTGGAAGGGAGAAGAACGGAGACATTCTTGCAACGGTGCCGGGTGGTGTTCTTTATCATATACTCGTGCGACATGCCGCAGCAAGGATCCGATGCGGGATGGCGCGTACCTGTGCCGGAACCGACCTGCCATGGTGGGGACTAGGGAGGCCTGGATCGGCTTTGGTAGGGAGGCGGCGGGAGAGGAAGAGCTTTGCCGGCGCCATCGTGGGGAGAAGCGGCGGCTAGGGTTTGGGACTGCCTCTCTCTGGTGGAAGGAGTTTGAGTTGAGAGCGATGGAAGCACAGGGGTCTCCATGAAACAATAGCACGCTACCAAACCATTTGATCGTGGAATGGACGGTTCTGACAATAGATAGACTCGCATGTAAAACCAAGAAAAAAATGGGTTTTTCTGCGTAAGCACTCGGGCGAGGCATGCTGGATGTCGGATCAGGGCGGAAAGGGAGATCGGACAGCCAAAAATTTTCGGGCAACGTGGATAGGCCGGCTGGCCGGGATTGCTAAGCGCTTTGTAAAAGAGATAATTTATCTAAGTATCTGTAGGCTTTGCGACAAGTGGGGAATCTCTAGCTTTGTCGGGACCTGTAAAGCTGTTGGGGAAAGTACGCGGCCCATTAAGATACGGCCCATTAATTTACCTCCGGCCCCACGGAAAGAACGCTCGAGCTTTATGAGCCCGCGCCTGAGCTTGGCAAGCTCGCGCCCGAGCTTTCCCGCTCCGAAGCTCGGGTCACTCGCCCTCCCGGGCTTTCGAAGCCCGGGCTCGGGACCCAAGGCAGGCTGCGCCACACCAAACACAGGCACGCTGCGGGTCCCGCATGTCACCGCGAGTTAAATGCGACCGCAGTACCAAGGGACGCCTGACACAGGCTACTTACGAGTTGGTGGCGGGTCGCGTCAACGATCACCTTACCATCTGCCCCTATAGAGAAAGACACGTATTGCCGGGCTGCAGTCCGAACGACAAACCTGACAGGATGAGGGAATACGCCCGAATATCCGACGGGCCTCGAGCGTCCGCCACGCCCTAGCACGGCAAAGCAGAAGGAGACGACTAGTAACCAAGGGACAACATGGTGCATCACAATGGACAAAGATCAGACTATAGTGGCCGGAGGCCGCCTATAAAAAGGGCGCACAGGCCACAACCAAAGGCACGGCACACAAAGGGCCAAGAACACAGATAGATAGCCAGAAGAGCGCTCGGCCACCGTAGAGTAGGAGCACTTGCACTCACGTAGGAGCTCTAGTTCCAAGCGGTAGTTCTTCGCATCCAGGTACTATAGGAACACACGTAGTGTCTTGAGCACTTACTGTACTCGAGCCCGGGCTTTCCAAAGCTCGGTCTCACCCTCTTGTACTCGTTTAAGCTCGATATTAAACGAAGACTGGACGTAGGGCTGTTATCCGATAGTGGAAGCCCGAACCAGGATAAAAACATCTGTGTCGCACTACCACACACACGTCCTTCCCTCGGTGGCGCCCGGCCAGCAGCCGGGCCTCGGTCCAGGGGGCAGGGCCGCCCTCGGGTCTCGCACACCCACCTTCCCCTTTGCTCATTGGCCTACGGAGGCTTGCCTCCCAGTCACCGACAGCTGGCGCCCACCGTAGGGCCCGATTGCGGTATTCTCCCCTCGATCGAGTCGAGGGTGGCCTTGTTGTCATACGATGACGACGAGGGCTTAGACCTCAACTTCGACGACTGCGACGATCTCGACGACGTCGACGAGTCGTACGAAAGATGGCAAGCTGGTTTCTTTGCCGAAGCCCAGGCTGACGAGATGGAGGTAGAGGCATCGCCCACCTCGGGAGCAGCTGTCCACCCCCCAACATTGCCCGGCCAGAGCGGCACTTCGCTGACTCACGTCAGCGAGACCCTCATGGAGGGACTGGAGGCATCGCCACCAGTGCCGCAGCCGGACGGACCACGCACATTCGTGGTCCTGTCTGAAGAGGAGGATCAGTCCTGAGCGCGCAACTGGCGCCCCGGCCCGTCAGGACAGGCAGCGGACCAAGGTGTGCCCATGGTGGTTGAAGGTGCCAATGGCACCGCCTCCGTGGGTGACACCGACATCTCCCCCTCGCGGGAGCCCGCCTCACGCTACGTCTTCACGGCATCAGGAGAAAGGACCTCGCACCAGACGCGGGCTGACCCAGGCAAAGAGCACCGTCGGCGCGAGACCGCTCGGAGCCTCTTCGCTGGGTTGGTCGGGCGGACCTAGACGGACATCCGTCGTAGGCCTACCGGCCCGAAGCCCGCTATTTGCGCCGCACGCGCGCGCTCGCCCACCACTACTGTCACCAATCCGGTTTTGCGCAGTCAGCAATGGGTTAGGACGATTGCGCAGGTCATGCGTGACCTGGAGAAGGATCCGCGTGGATTTACCATGGCTGACCTAGGCGCTGCGGTTGCGGACGGTCTTGAGGAGCTTGCCGGGGACCTCGGCGAGCACCTTCGTGCCCGATCGCACACCACCGCCGCACCTCAAGGGCGCGCTAAAGCGTCTGTCGTGTCGTGAGCGCCCACGCCCCGGCGGTGGCGCTCCCAAGCACCGGCGGAGTATTTCCTGCGTCGTGCCGCTTCTGGGCGGAAGGCCCCTCGTTGGAAACAACGAGGCTGTCCCGGGATGTTCGGCCTTCTCTCGGGCTTTGCGCGAGGCCCCTTGGCCCCGGAAGTTTAAGCCCGGGAATATCGAAAAGTTCGACGGGAGTAAGATTCCCAATGAATACCTCGCCATATATACTACCGCCATCTTGGCCGCCGGCAGTAATGAGGCCGTCATGGTCAACTACTTCCCTACCGTCTTGGAGGGAATGGCCCGAACCTGGATCTTTAACCAGTGCCGAGGTTCTATACGTGTTGGGAACAATTTGCAAGGAGCGCCCGGACGAACTTCGTGGTCGCTACGCTGCGCGCCCTAGAAAGCCCCAGGACCTCAAGCTCGTGGTCCAGAAGACGGGGAAAGGTCTGCAGGACTACGTCTGCAGATTCGTCCAGGTGCGCAATACTATTCCGTTGATCTTTGACGAGGCCATCGTTGAGGCCTTCAAGGAGGGGGTGCGGAATACCCGCTTCACCGAGGACCTTGAGCTCCATCCGGTCCACACCGCGGCCGATTTATTTCGTGCCGCAGAGGGATACATCAATGCCTCTGAGGCGGTGGAGCGCAAAAGAGGCAGATCGGAGGAGAAGGCGGCGGCCCGAACCAGAGCAGACGACAAGAAGGGCGACGCTGAGAAGAAGAAGAAGAAGAAGAAGAAGAAGAAGAAGAAGAAGAAGAAGGAGCCCGTCACCCCGAACTACGTCACGGCGGTGGAACCCGAGAGGCCTGCTCCCCCTGAGCGACCTCCTCCCTGGCCAGCCCGTCCGGCGGGTGGCAGAAACGGCCGCGGAACGGGCCAAGGGCAGGGACGAGGTCCCTAGCCCCGGCCTCGACCGGCCCAGGGGGCGAACGCTCCGAACAACCGCTACTGCCTTCTCCATCGCCAGTACGGCCACGACCTGCGTAATTGCAGGACTTGGGCAGAACGGTTGGAGGATTTCTATGCCGGGCGTGGGCCCATGCCCGAACTCCCCGACAACGGAGTTTCGGATGATCGGCTGCTCCAGGGTGGCCACGGCGATGTCTTCCAGGAGGCTCGTGGGTACGTCGCTGTGATTTTCGGTGGCGCGTCCGCCTACAGCTCGCGACGCGAGCTTAAGGCCGCCGCATGAGAGGTTTACCACCTCGAGAGGGGTAAACCTGGAGACGCGCCCATGCGGTGGTCTAACTAATCGTTCACCTTCTCCAGGATGGTCGTCCTCCCGGAGGAGGGCGAGGCCCGCCGCCGCCGGTGCTCGCCCACCATCAGCAACACGCGAGTCGACCGCGTACTAGTGGACAGCGGGAGCTCCCTGGACATCATCACGGCTCAAGTCCTAGAGCAGATGCAAGTCCCGCGTTCCAAAATCAAGGACATAGCCATTCCCTTCCATGGCATCGTGCCGGGGTTATCCCTGCAACCGATTGGGCAAATCGTCTTGCCCGTAACGTTCGGGGCTCCTTAGATTTTTCGAAAGGGGTACGTCACCTTCGAGGTGAAGGACTCCGGGTTACCGTACAACACCATTTTAGAATGCCCGGTCTTGTCCAAATTCATGGCGGCCACCCACCACGGGTACCATTGTCTGAAGATGCTGGCCCCTCACGGGGTCATCACGGTCAAGGGTAGCCACAAGACCGCCATGGCCTGCGACGAGAACGCCCTAGCGATGGTCGGACAGCTCCCAGAGCGCGGCCCGGCTAAGGGCGATCGGCCGCCAGTCCGCCCTAAGGTGGCCCTGCAGCCGCAGGAGCCCACCAAAGCAGTCCCCCTCTCCGAGGACGACCCCGCCAAGGTCGTTCACGTAGGGGCCAACCTCGAGTCCAAATAGGAACTCGAGCTCGTCGCCTTCCTCCGAGCTAACGCAGACGTGTTCGCGTGGGAACCGTCCGACATGCCCGGAGTCCCAAGGGAGGTAATCGAGCACAGGCTAGCCGTCCAGCTTGATAAAAAGCCTGTCAAACAGGCCTTATGACGCTTTCCCAAGTGGAAGGTTGACATCATACAGGAGCAACTCGGCAAGCTCCTTCAAGCCGGCGTCATCCGAGAGGTCGAGCATTCCGACTGGTTCGCCAACCCAGTCGTCGTAAAAAAGAAGGGCAGAAAATGGTGAATGTGCGTCGTCTATCGCGACGTCAACGCCGCCTGCCCCAAAGATAATTTCCCCTGCCACGCATAGACCAACTGGTCGACGCAACGGCGGACTCGGCGCTTATGAGCTTCCTGGACGCCTACTCGGCTATCACCAGATCGCGCTGGCAAGGGAAAACGAAGAGAAGACAGCCTTCGTGAGACCTTTTGGTACCTTCTGCTACATGACCATGTCATTCGGTCTGAAGAACGCGGGAGCCACGTTCCAGCGGTTGATGTAGAAGACGGTCCCTGATCAGATAGGGCGCAACGTAGAGGTTTACGTAGATGACATCGTTGTAAAAAGCAAGGTCCCACGGGATCATGTGACCGACCTTCAGGAAACATTTGCTAATCACAGGAAACATGAAGTCAAGTTGAATGCTAAAAAGTGTGTTTTCGGTGTCCGGTCCGGGATGTTGCTCGGTTATGTGATAGGAAAGGCGAGCATAAGAGCTAACCCCAAAAAAATCGAAACCATCGAGAATATGAGATCGCCAAATTGCACCAAGGAGGTGCAAGCCCTCATCGGGCGGATGGCAGCTCTCAGCAGATTCATATCTTGTCTCGGCGAACGCAGTGCACCTTTTTGCAAAATCCTTTGCAAGCACGATGGTTTCGAATGGTCAGAAGAAGCCGAGGCCGCTTTTAGCGAGCTAAAGCGCTACTTGTCCACGCCTCCCGTCCTAGCCACGCCAAAGCTCGTAGAAGCTGTACTCCTCTACTTGGCGGTCGCTCTGCAGCTGTGAGTACTGTATTAGCAGTCGAACGCAAGGGCAAACAACAACCCATCTACTACGTAAGCGAGGTATTGCATGGACCTAAGGAGCGGTACCCCGAGGTTTAAAAACTTTTGTATACCTTGCTTATGGCCTCACGAAAGTTGCGCCACTATTTCCAAGCCCATCCAGTTACGGTCTCAATGAGTTTCCCGCTAAGGGATATCATCAGAAACCCCGACGCAAACGGGCGGGTCACGAAGTGGGCGGTCGAGCTTGGTGAATTCGATATCAAGTTCGTACCATGAACAGCGATCAAGTCCCAAGTCGTGGCCGACTTTTTGGCTGAATGGACTGGGCCAGCCAACCCTTCTGGAGGTTTGCCCGAGCTTATAAGCCAAGAAGCACACTGGACCATGTTCTTTGATGGGTCACGCCAATTCGAGCGATCAGGTTGTGGTTTTGTTCTCTTCTCATCTCCCCCAAAGGAGAACAATTCAACATATAGTACAGCTTCATTTTCCTGCAACGAATAATGTTGCGGAGTACGAAAGCCTCCTAGCCGGCCTACGAGCATGCACTGCGCTCGGCATAAAACGGCTAACTGCAAAAGGGGATTCGCAGTTGGTCGTCTGCCAGGTAAATAAGGAGTTTCAGTGTTGCGACGACTCAATGGCACGATACTTAGCAGAAGTGAGAAAGCTGGAGAAACACTTCACGAACTTTGAAGTGTGTTATGTTCCCAGACTGGCTAATAGCCTGGCCGATAAGCTCGCAAAGCTCAGCTCCTCACAAGAAACCGCCCCGGCGGGGGTGCTCGTGCAGCCCCTACAGCCTTCTATTCCCTTCGGAGAAGAGGCTACCGAGAAGACGGTTGCCTCGACCTAAACGACCGGTATCGTTTCGTTCCTAGAGCAGCACGACACCTAGATGACGCCATTCGTCCAGTTCTTGGCGCATGGGACACTGCCACAGGACATAGCCGAGAAATCCCGGCTCCAAAGGCAAGCCCGACCTTACCGATTACTCGGGGGCTTGTTGTACCGAAGGGGTTCTAACGGCGTACTTTGCAAGTGCGTGACCCAGGAGAAAGGCAAATTTCTCCTCCAAGATATCCACGACGGGATCTACGGGGCCCATGCCTCTTTCAGAACCTTAGTAGGGAAAGCCTTCCGTATGGGGTACTACTGGCCCACTGCGTTGACGGACACAAGGGAGCTAGTAAAACGTTGCCCGGCCTGCCAATACCACACCCGAGTGCCCCACCAACCGGCATACGAGCTACAAACCATCCCGCTGACCTGGCCATTCTCAACATGGGGAATGGACATACTCGATCCATTCCCCAGAGGCCTGAAGGGATGCATACACCTGTTTGTCGCCATCGACACTTTCACTAAGTGGATCGAGGCCGAACCGGTGTCTAGCATCTCAGCCTGAACAACCAAAAGGTTCTTCAGGAACCACATCGTGGCAAGATTTGGCGTCCCAAGTAAGCTGATCGCCGATAATGGGACACAGTTCACAAGCGAGCTATTCCAGAACTACTGCAAAGAGCTCGACATGAAGGTCGCCCTAGCCTCGGTGGCTCACCCACAGAGCAACGGTGTGGCTGAACGTGCGAACGGGCAAATCATGCAGGGCATTAAGCGGCGAGTATATGACGCTCTCGTGGAACAACACCAAAACTGGGTAGAAGAACTACCCTCGGTGCTATGGGTGGCCCGGACAACTTCTAATCGGGCTACTGGAGAAACCCCATTCAGACTCGTGTATGGCTCGGAAGCGGTCCTACCCGCCGAGCTAAGATTTGGTTCAATTCGCGTTGATTTTGCAGATCAGATCGACAACGACGAGGAACGGCTGTTGGATCTCGACCTATCCGAGTCCTGCCGCGAGCAAGCACTATTGCGAGTGGCAGCATACCAGCAATCCCTACGACGGCACGCGGCGAAAAGGGTACAGACCCGGACCTTGCAAGTGGGCGACCTGGTTCTAAGACGAGTTTAGAACCTAGCCAACGCCAATAAGCTCACCCGAGGTGGGAGGGTCCGTACACGGTCGTATCAGCCACACGCCCGGGGGCTGTGAGACTGGCTATGCCGGATGGTAGAGTCCTCAATAGCTCCTGGAATATCGCTCGACTCCAGAGGTTCTACGCTTGAACCAAGGTTGTAAGTCTCCTTTCTCACTCTTTTTTTCCGTTTTTTCCTCTCCCTAGTGAACCCCCAAACAACCCCCAGAAACTTAAACCTATGATCGGGCTTGGGAGAAGACTTGGGCTGTCTCAGCACACATTGGCTAAATAGCGGCTATGCAGAAGCTGCACCCCCGGGATTCCCTTGCACACGGGTAAGCCGATATCCATAGCACCACGCAAGACCTCGTGTGGACAAACGCTTTCCGGCCCTATGCCATAAGCCCGTATAAAATTGTTGCAGCCCGGGATAACTCCAGAACCCAAAACTCTGCCTCTTATAGAGAAACAGAGCAAGGGCCACGAGCTCCGTTCTAAGGACGCGGTCTCTCTAAACCATGACCGACCTTCCGTCAATCCAGAAGCTTGGCCGTGGCTCGGGGGCTAGGGTTGTTTTTTTCAAAAAATTGATCTCTCTAAACCACGACCGACCTTCTGTCAATCCAGAAGCTCGGTCGTGGCTCGGGGGCTAGGGTCGATGTTTTTTAAAAAATTGATCTCTCTAAACCACGACCGACCTTTTGTCAATCCAGAAACTCGGCCGTGGCTCGGGGGTTAGGGTCGATTTTTTCAAAAAATTGATATCTCTAAACCATGACCAACCTTCTGTCAACCCAGAAGCTCGGCCGTGGTTCGGGGACTAGGGTCGATTTTTTCAAAAAATTGATCTCTCTAAATCACGACCGACCTTCTGTCAACCCAGAAGCTCGGCCGTGGCTCGGGGGCTAGGGTCAATTTTTTAAGGATCGATTTTCTAAGGGTCGATTTTCTAAGGGTCGAGTTCCTGAGGGTCCATTTTCAATCTTCTGTAAGCCACGACCGAGCCTCTCTCCAGAAGGTCAGCCATGGCTTGGGGGCTAGGATCGATAGGGCTATACCCTGACCCTCAAATCCTTCTTGCCAATACGACTACTTGTGTTTTATCCTTTGCATGCAGGAAGGACGACAAAGGAAAAAGACCAAAACAAACAAATATATTGCTTTTCGATATAGTGAAGGCTTATAAGCTGATTACAGGAAATGCGCAAGCACGACCTAGCCCCTCGACGATCATGACGGCCACCTCGGCGAGAGCTGGGACGACCTCGATCAGGACGACATCGGCGGTGATGTCGCGGGCATGGGCTTCTTCTTCAGCGAGCTCGGCGAGTGTAAGATCGTAATCCGCCCAAAGAATCTCCATGAGCTTTTCGTGGGTCATGGGACCAGGCGGGACGTCCTCCGGCGGCGGCGCATCGACAGGAGCGGTAGAACGAGACGAAGACGCCATTGCAGCAGAAGTTCGCCGGAAGAGGAGTCGTAGGAAGAAGCTTGGAATGAAAATTGGTTACCGCATTGGCCTCTCTTTATAGCGAAGCTTGGGAAGTTGAAACGATTCCAAGAGTAATGGCATCAGGAGCCGATTCAGATGTGAACAGTTTTTGAGATTTGACATGGATGTCTCTCGGGACGTGGTGCAACAGTCAAATCGCCGATCGGTATTCCAAGAGGAAGATCAATTGGGATTGTCTCCTCGCCGGCCGCCCTCCAGCCGCCGACCTCAATGAAGCCGGCGGCGGCCAACCTCTTCAAAGTGTCCTTGGAAGTAAGACTCCGGGTGAAAGGCGCCACTGGAGGAAGAGGATCGGGAGGCGAAGGTGGCAGAAAGCGAAGGGGTTGAAAAGGCAAGAAGGCAGTAGCACAAGAAACCGTAAAGAAAGCGACGTGGGGAGGCAAACCGCCTCTTATGAGCCGGCACGGGGAGACGAACTGCTGCCTGTTCACCTAAGGTGTGGAAACCGAAAGAAAGACAACGGCGCACATAAATGCGCTCGGTAGGAATTCCCGCCAAGGCCAGAAAACCGCGCGCGCGAGGAACAAACATTTCGCCCGGGGGCAGTTACCAACAAACTTCCGAGCAGCACGTCTTCGTCCCGCTCGAGGCTCGGGGGCTAGCTGTTGGGGAAAGTACGCGGCCCATTGAGATACTGCCCATTAATTTACCTCCGGCCCCACAGAAAGAACGCATGAGCTTTATGAGCTCGCGCCGCGTTCGAAGCTTAGCAAGCTCGCGCCCGAAGCTCAAGCGCCGGCTCGGGTCACTCGCCCAAGCAAAGCCCGGTTGGGACAAAGGCAAGGCTTATTGCGCCGCCAAGACACAGCACGCTGCGGGTCCCGCAGGTCACCGCGAGTTAAATGCGACCTCAATACCAAGGCACGCCTGACACAGGCTACTGACGAGTTGGTGGCGGGTCGCGTCAACGGTCAGCTTACCATCCGCCCTTATAGTGAAAGACACGTATTGCCAGGCTGCGGTCCAAACGATGAACCTGGCAGGATGAGGGAATACGCCCGAATATCCGGCGGGCCTCGAGCGTCCGCCACGTCCTAGCAGGGCAAAGCAGAAGGAGACGACTAGTAACCAAGGGACAACATGGTGCATCACAATATACCAAGGTCAGACTATAGTGGCCTGAGGCCGCCTATAAAAAGAGCTCACAGGACACAACCAAAGGCACGGCACACAAAGGGCCAAGAACACAGATAGACAGCCAGAAGAGCGCTCGGCCACCATAGAGCAGGAGCACTTGCACTCACGTAGGAGCTCTAGTTCTAGACGGTAGTTCTTCGCATCCAGGTACTGTAGGAACACACGTAGTGCCTTGAGCACTTATTGTACTCGAGCCCGGGCTTTCGAAAGCTCGGTCTCACCCTCTTGTATTCGTTTAAGCTCGGTATTAAACGAAGACTGGACGTAGGACTGTTATCCGATAGTGGAGGCCCGAACCAGGATAAAAACATCTGTGTCACACTAGCACACACACATCCTTCCCTCGGCGGTGCCGCCGTGGCCGGCCTCGATCCAGGCGGGGCCGCCGGGTCTCGAGACACCCACCTTCCTTTGCTCATCGATCATGGAGGCTCGCCTCCCAGTCGCCGATAAAAACGGAGTCAAGTCTCTACTGTGCTTTTACCTTACTAGTCCCTGAATCAAGTAGCTAATACACACAGATTCATAGTTTGGATCACAACCATCACGAATAAAAGTTATCGGTCTACACAGCACTTATTACAATAGTTTAGCACTATGGCCTTACACCAGGAAAAGTCTTAATGCATAATTGAAAGTTCAAATGAAAGACCTAAAATAACTTCACAACACTGTTGGAACACGCTCCTAGACGTCGGAGTAATCGTTGTCTTGAACTCCACTTGAGAAATCTTCATCTTGGTACATCTCCGCATCAGAATACGGGTTTTGTGCATCAGGATCTGCTCGTTGGAATGAGCAGCCCCGTATGAAAGTCGAGGATGAGAATGCAATATTCTTAACAAGAAAGACTGATTAATGCACATGAAGGCTTAACATGAAAAAGAAAGGGTTTTTTTTTTACAAAAAGCCATCACAAAGCTTTTAACCAACTCGCTCTTAGGCGGACACTCGCGCTAAGGTTGCATAGCTGGAGAGTTACACCACTCAAGCCGGAAGTCCCCTCGTGCACTAATAGAACTAGTACCTGTTGTCTACTCCGCCAGCTAGAATGCCCAAACTAAGAATTCGAAAGGTACTCAGTCAGGGCTTGCACATCCAAGCACTCGTGGTTACACTTTTATACTTAGTTTGACTTTCTCAAGGAATCGATCTGTAGGGATTGAGGTTGTTTCCATACTGGGCCCGAATCTTATGCTAACCATACCAGCCTTGCAACCATCCACCCCAATCAGGGTTCTGCAAAAACATTTGCCTAAGGATAGCGACCCACTATCTCAACTAATCCAAACATGAAACACGACAGTACCAACTGTTTTTTTAAAACCATAGAATTAAATCAAGCAATTGACAGGAATCAATTATCTACTAACTAACAGATAATCTTTGACTAAGCATTACTAAGCATGCATAGTTCTAGATCAAGGATGGCAATAATAATTGACAAATTTAATATACTAGCAAGGTAATTCTTATTAACAAATTAATTATTTAGATGGGTTTTAACTAATTAGCCTAATCGAATTAGTTTTTTTCATTTAAACATAATATGCAAGGTTTACAAAACTCTAGGAAAAAACATTTGCAATCATAGGAACAATATGATCAGCAGTTTCCTTGGTCAACAAAGATAAGGTTCTCTTCCAAAGTGTTGCTAGCAAAGTTTCCTTCGATCGAATCTATCGTATGACAAATAAAATAATAATTACAAATAGAACAAAATAGTAGAAAATAACATGTATGCAAATACTTATGCAAATTTGCAGAACAGTAGATCTTGATTTTACAAATATTTTACAATTGGTTTAATAATTTTTGGAGTTATAGAATTAAAGATACAAAATAAATTTTTTTACTGTTTATTGAAATTAACAAAAACTAAATCGGCCTAGCGACCCATTATTGTGGCCTATAACCGAACGCTGCTGCTCGGCATTTCGGCGAGAGCGCGCGAGCGGCGGGCGTTAACGCGCTGCATGGCAGACGGCTTAACGCGACTCGACCTAGCACGACATCGCTAGGCAGACGGCGCCTAGTCGGCCTTCTTTGGCAAGACGCGTGGTGGACCCTTTGTCATTGGTGGCAAGCAGGGGATGGTGGCGCGGCTGGGTTGGGAAGCGATGGCGACGGCGAACGGCGGCTCATCGATGTCGGTGACATGGCGGGAGGGATCAGCATGGTCCGACGATTCTCCTGGTGGTATCGGCCTATCGGGAAAATGACGGTGGCGACCTCGGCAGCAGCAGCTTGCGACGGCACATGGCGCTCCGGCTAAACGGTGGCGAATCGGGGGAGGCAGCGCAGTCTTGCACCTTTGTGGAATCACGAAGGGCATGTTCCTTGAGGGATTGCGACGAATTGACGGAGACGGCGCGACAGCGACAACCAAGAGGGGAAAGTGTGCACGGCGGCGGTGCTCGCCGATGGCAAATTAGGCCTTAAGGACCCCTAGAATGGTTTGCTGTACTCCTAAGTAAGCTAAGGGAGTTGGGAGGGAGAGAGATTACCGAGAGGCAGTGGCGAATCGATGGCGACACCGAAGAAACGGTGGCAGCAACAGCTCGGCTCTGGTAGCGTGATTCAATGGCTCCGGCGACGATCGCGTAGAAGTGAGTGGCAAAACGGGTTAGGGGCACGTCAAGGAAGATCATCTTTGAAGAAGAGGGGCAGCAACGACTTACACGCGTGGAATTTTGCATATAGGCGGCGGGAGGGAGAGAGGGGCAGCGACATCGGCTTAAATAGGGTAAGGGGTGGTGGTGCTGACCGGAAGTCAATCAGGGAGGGGGAAAGAAACCCTCCTCTTCCAATTTAGATTTGGAAGGGGATGGGGGAGGTTTCCTTGGTAGGGAACCTGAAGGGAATGTAGGATTGCTACGCTAGCATGAATCAAGTTCTACCGTGAAAACTCAGGATATCCTGCAAGTAGATGATCATAGAAGTTACCGACTAACGCACAGTGCAGTGGAAGATGAGTCGATGAAGCTCGTTCAGTCGATCTGCGCGTAGTCATACGGAAGTAGTCGATTACGTCTCCTCGTTGCGATCATCCCAACGAGCACCACAAATGTAGAGCCTCTACGCAGTCCACATATACGAGGAGAGGAATATGTCCGCACGCAGCGTGCTGGCGGCGGTGTGCGCGACCTAGGAGATAACGGTTAGAGTTCAGTGGAGGAGGAAAACGTAATGCCCGTCTATCTCTCCAGCCTCCACTGCCTCCCTTTATATAGCCCGATAGTGGGCCCCTACGCTAGAGGCCCAAAAAACGTCCATTAGGACTCTAATCCTACATGGATCAGTATCCGCGAGACTCTAATCCTATATGGATCGGTATCCGTGAAGCCCACTTCATACATAGCTCATCACCACTGAGCCCACATATCATGTGGCCCATAATTGCTATTGGGTATAAAACCCAATAATCTCCCACTTACACTATAGACAATTATGCAACGATTAATTCCAATCCTCTTAAGTGTGTGACCCTGTAGGTTCGTATATACTCAGCCATGACACAGAAACTTTTTTCTGGCCATTGAAAGATCAGCACATTGTGGGTCAGTCCAACCCCATGTTCTCTAACATGTGCCCATATTATTAATTTGATATCTCTATATCCATGATCCAGAAACGTGATCATCAATCAATATATACATGTGCTAATCTTTCAAATCATAATTGTTCCAAATTACGATGTAAGATCAAGGACAATTATAGAATAACTTCATGATAGTAAAGAGTTCCACGAACAAGTTGTCCTTGTTAATCAATACAAATAATGTTTACTCAAAGAACCGAGATAATATATTATCCAAATTTCATAAACAAAGAAGTGATATGGCCATCTCTATGACTGCCGGATAGGCTTATCACCAATAATTTCTACTTGCACTAGAATCTACTAATTAGATATCCAATATCCATTACTCATGCACGTCTCTCACAGGGGTTGTGGTAAATATTTGTATGTTCTGGAACGCTTCCAGTTCAGTATACCTCCATTAAGTATCAGTTTAGAAACTAGTGCATGATGTAACCATTACATGTCTTTCCTCATCACCAAAAATAAAAAGCACATTCGTAATACTTCTCAAGTATTTTAGAATGTTCTTTAAAACTTTCGAGTGATAATCACCCGGATTTGATTGATATCTGTATACTCGGTGACATTCACCTTCATGCATAGGGCATAAAAACCCTTCTTTGGCACTTATAAAGCTCATCGAGTATCTAAATACACGAAATTTTGCTATTGAATGTGACATACACAAGAACTAATTCATACATGTTGAATTCAACGTCTTGTCAACGCACATTTAAGGCTTAATCCAATCAGCCTTTTAGACATATCTATATAGATCTTTGTACCAAAATTTGTAATTTGTCCTAAGTCTTTCATAGAGAAACTATTTCATAATTAAAACTTAATAGATTCAACCATAGGAATATTATTTTCGATCAACAAATGCCAAATATATATAAGATTAGAAAAGTAGGTGCGCTCCCACCAGCTCTTGATGAATTAGCTAAACTTTTGACTTTTCACCAAATAAATATTTCAACTCCGAGATGCACGTTTCAATCCACAGTTGGATATCTAAAACCTACACACCTCTCTAGCATTATATGGATCATCTATATTACATATCAAAATATGCAACAACAGCTAGATAGGTTTAGATAGATTTAAGCATAGTGATGAACAAGATAATATCATAAAATTCAACATCTTGAACTTATTTAAAACCTCTTGTTACCAATCACTCTCTATGTATATGAACACTTTCATCCATGTCTATCTTTTGAAAAACCATCGAGCGGAGCAATTATGTTCAAAACTTCATTGTTACTCACAGCTCTCTTTTGGATCTCATGGTTTTAAGCCATCTCTTAGAGTCTGGGCCCATCATCACTTCTTCATAAGTCTAATCTCATCATTGTTCGATGACAAGTGTCACACCTATACTATATAGACAACTTATGTGGCCTTTAGAACTATATAGGATTAGTTCTGCTTCCATAAAACGTATAATGTTTTGTACATTATGTGAAAGTTTAGTAGGAGCAGAAACTTTTTCTGGTGATTCCCGAATTATTTCAAGTCACATCTTGCTCCCACTAACTATTTTGAAGAAACGTTTTCTCCAAAATAAATAATTCTGAGCAACACATATTTTGTAATTCTCACCCTTTTGAAATGTACAAACAATTTGTACCTCACAAAGAAACATTTATCTTATTTGAGTATGAGCTTTTTAGATGTCAAACACCCTACATATGCCTCACATTCTAAATTTAGATGAAAGATAGCATGGAACATCGTCCGATCCATATCTCACATGGTGTCTTCTTTATGATTTGATGAAACCCTATTTAAATGAGCGCAATTATTTCTAAAGTGTACCCTCAGAGGAATAATGAAAGATAAGGGCATTAAAATGAGTATATCCTCATAATTCGAAACACACATCCATTCACTAATGGACCATGCCCACAAAGCAAATCAATCAAATAAATTAAACAACAGTTGTCCTTTATTTGAGGTTCATAACCTTCTACTCTCAAACATGAAGCAGAAATACTAATTTTACTTAGACCAGGAATATAATAACAATTATTTTATTCTAACATTAATCCTAAGGGTTGGACTTTTAAAAGTGTGCCAACATCCAACAAGATAACTTTTATCCCATTGCCAATGTGAAGATAAACCTTGTCTCTTCTAAAATCCAACTGTGTGACATTTAGGGTAGTGCCAATCTTTGATTTCATAAGCCTAAGACTGATGCTCAAGATCTTATCTCGATCTCCCCTTTTCACCTAGGACTCGTGTGAGACTATGTGGTGCTCTTATGTTTTGTGATGAGTATATTTGAATTGATTTGGTTGATGAGTTTGTCTTTGAGACTTGATTTAAGCTGGTTCAGACTCCTATGGTAAACTACAGTAGATTTTATTTTTAGGGATCTTCCCGTACTCAAAAAATTAAGTGTTGTATATGAAAGTTGTAGAGAATTGCATGATGCATCTTTTTTTGTATTGACAACATTTATATTTGAGCAACCAAAAAAGTCATAAAAAATCGGGAAGTATCTACTGTACTTAATCTAGGGGGTTTTTCCTTTGCCCCTTTTGAAATTACTTGAGATATCTTAATTTTCAATTATCCAATGTTGAGTGTGTGTATGTTTTGAACTAATCACAGACCAAGTATGTCGATGCTTGGGTCCGGTTCATGGAATGGAAATGTGTTTATCTTTGTAGACGCAGGTTTGGAGACAGCCGTGGTCAGCGACGGTACCGGGACTAGGACTGGGGGATCGAGGTCCAAAATGGTGAGATTATCGCGAGATGGTTCGGCTGAAGCTTGGGGTCCATGAAGACGGCTTGGAGATGATTTGGGGTGGCTCGAAGGTTCCGGGTTAGGGTTGGAGGTTCGAAGGCGTGGAAACGGAGTGGTCAAGTCGAAAAACTCGTGTTTGTGTTTGGTTTTAGGTTAGCCCATGTGTGGCCCATGTGGGGCTATGTGAGTGAAACAATCTCAGCCCTCCATGGGGTGTCTTGGCCACTAAAGAACTCATCCAAGGGTGGAGAGGGGTTTCCTTGAGAGCTACTAGACCTCATGGCCTATAAAAGGAGAGGAAGGGGTGCCTCCCCATGTGTGCTTGTTAGGAGGTTTTGGGCTGAGAGTTTGGGTGTTTGTATCTACTCTTTGAGACCTTTGCCCACTGAGGTGTGGCTGTGTAAAACTCTTCCAAGCAATAGAAACAAGTTTCTCATATCTATGGCTTTGTTCTTGCCAAGTTCTTAGTGTTCGATCTTGTTTTTTTGGTTGTTTTTGTTGCAACTAGTCTATTTGCCTCACCTCCTTCTATTTGCTGCTGATCCATGATGTCTTGAGGTTGCACATATGATTTGAGACCTTTTCGCAACCTAGGAGAGGCTAGAGATCATGTTTTTGAACTAGTTGCACTGCTGTCCAGGAAGTTTTCTTCGCGCAGCTTGTAGTCTAGGATTTTTAGAAAAATCTAGAAAAATCCTTTTTTGATGATTCTAGAGCCAAAAGTTGACTGATTTCTATATCCATCCATAAGAATATTTTTAAGTCTCTTAGGCAAAGCATCTGTGAGCTATGAGGTGAATACCGAGCCCTAGAATCTCTATGTGCGATTTCTGATAGTTTGTGGTTCAAGAATTTTCCTGATTTTTCTATGAGTTTTGATCTGAAATTGGCTGGAGGCTGCACGACTCATCAAGGCATTGGGTGAAAATTTTCCATAATTTTTGGAGCCCAAGAAAGCCAGCAACCACTCTTGTGATCAGAGTCAATTTGTATTGGAATATTCCTGCTTACTTTCAAAAGTGCTTTTGGTGGTTGGGTGTTTTGTCTTGTGCCTCAACAACCCTTGAACAAATTTTCTTTTGTTTGAACCCTCAGCAACCAGTACTATGGCCTAAAATTCCCTACATACCTGCACGGTATTCACCTATGCCACTTAGGGTACATACAGTTGTTGAGTGTGTCCAGATTTTGTGTTGAGTGGTGAGTTCGAGGAGTACCGGTTCAAAGAAAATTTTCAAGTCTCCTATTCACCCCCCTAGTTGCCATAGCCGGTCTTTCAACTCAGTCTCCTTCTTAAGTTGACCAGTCTTTTGAACCATCATCACATGATTAAAACTTTTCTTAATACTTTCTACTCGATGAGTGATTTCTTTAAGCCATTCATCAAAATGTTTAGCTTCATGCTCGGAGAGAGCAACCAAAGAATCACATCAATAGCCAACCATTAGCTAAACAGGGAATCAAATTTTCCGAACACCCAATGTAATCAATCAAATTGACCATATGAGAACTGACTGAATTTTCTTTGTGCTAACTTGCACACAGACAATAACTTAGGGATCAAATCCTTTGGTCATTGTCTGTTCTCAAACATGCCCTCAAAATCCATAATCATATTGTAGACAACCATGATCTCATATTACATATAAAGTTCAGAGTTCATGGTGGCAAGAATGAGGCAGTAAACACAAAAAAAATCATTAAAATGTTTTCAATAAACACGGGTTTTCAGTTCGGATTGCATTCCATGCTGGTTCATCTAGGTACTACTATTTGGACCATATATTCCTTTTTCTACTCCAAGAACAATTCTCAGATATCGATATTAATCAATATGCACTATCAAGATTCTCTGATCAAAGATATATCTTAAATAGTAAAGCTGGAGGTTATAGACATCAACAAATATTAAACACTATGTATATATTGTGTACTCTTCATTAATCAATTTAACAAAAGATACTCCCAGTAAAGTCATTTTCCCTCTATTGACTTGTAGCAGGACAAGATCCACGTTCATCTAAGTTCTAGTGAGCTTTGGCATCACCACTAAAACTTAGTGAAATAGGTAAGCAACACCTTGCTAATCACATCTCTATGTGATTCTTATTTGTTGGGTGGCATCCAATGCTTGACTCCAACACCATGTCCTGAAGCCCAAAACCGTTTTGATAGCTTTGTTAAGTAAAACCAATGCTATAAATGCAATGTCCAATATCAAACCAAGTTGATCAAGAACGCTAATGGCACCCTGCTTTGGCAGACCTACCAAGAACGATTGAGACCCTTATAGGTGCAGCAAATGGAAGGGCATAACTCTTAATTTTTAAGAAAAAATTATGCTAAAACATATATGATAATAACATGATAAAAATAACAGGAACAAGTATTCATAAATAATCATATTAAACTATGAATAGTATGGCAATCGTTATTACCACACTTTCTGTCCACCGAGCCAATTACTTGATATCATCATATAGATATTCTAAACTATTAAACTAATTGCTAGCAATTAAATATATGTGAGGAAATCAAGCATCACAAGTAAAAAAAAATGTAGATAGTAATAAAACCGACATATGCATCATATACATAAGGGATATACTATTCATATACACCCTGTAAAAAAAGTTATACATTGAATCCAATTCTACCAGGCAATACGAACATATAGCATTTAAAAAGGCCTACGAATAACTTGCAAGGCAGCCCCGCTAGTCGATTTGCAGGCAAGGTTTGAAGGGGCAGTGCCCTTCGCGAGTGTAGGCAACTTCCGTGGAAACTTTTTCCACAGTGTGAATCATATTCACAATTCTGCTCCCGTAGCTTGACCAATCTACGGTTGCGCCGTTGTGTGCTCGCGAAATGGTACCTCCAGTGAGGGGTCCTCCATTTACCATACCAGGAACATCCTCCGTGACTCAGCTCTAGTGCCTGGACCAATATGCTAGAGCACACGTTTACATAGCTGGATCATTTCATACATCGCATGTAATACCAAAATATTACATTGTCAGAGTACAGTCCAAATTCGCACATTGGCGATTAATACATCAGGTCCAAAAGAGAGATCAGAGTAAATAAATCCAGCGGAAGATTTAAAACGAAAAGCCTCCAGCAGCTATGCAAACTGCAAACGACTGGAGAGAACACTAAACGCTAGCCTGACCGTCATCTTCGGGGATATCGTCTTCATGGAAATCGTAGTGGCTGAGTCCATCCTCTAAAAGAGTTAGATATGCTAGAGTGAGTGCTCAATTCAACCGCACTCGCGAGTCAACTCCTAGCCTAATACATGTGTTTATAGGGATCTCAAGAGAAAGGCTGAGGGTTGGTTTATTTGCGAAAAGCCAATTTTAAAGATTAAGTATATTTATATGTCAAATCCTATGACTTAGCTATTTTCAAGAACATTTTCAGAGATAAGAAGTAATTGCTTCAAAGGGGGTTTGTATCTGGGCCGATCTGCAGCCCTACCAAATTAAACATAGATAAGGAGCATACACCGGGAATGAACCCGCTCCTACCCGCTTGTGCAAGATCCGGCCAAAGCCTACCCACTTGTACAAGATCCGGAGACGGATACGAACCCTACCCTTATGCCCTTAGTCTATTACCAGTTCCCAATCCGCATGACCCGGAGACGAATCCACTTCTACCTGCTTTGCACAAGATTTGGCTAAAGCCTACCCGCCTGTAAAAAATTCGGAGACAGATACGAATCCTACCACATGCTCTTGGTCCACTGCCAGCTCCAAATCAGCATGACCCGGAGACGAATCCACTCCTACCCGCTTGTACAAGATCTGGCCAAAGCCTACCCGCTTGTACAAGATCTGGCCAAAGCCTACCCGCTTGCACAAGATCCGGAGTCGGGTATGAATCCTACCACATGTCCTTGATCCATTGCCAGTTTCCATTCCTACGCTCCTTGTACAAGATCCGGCCAAAGCCTACCCGCTTGTACAAGCATCGGAGATGGAAATGCCTCAATCACCATACACGACGCTGCTAGCAGGCCTCAATAACATTCTCATAATCATAAGTTGAATCATGTCGTGTCCGGTGGACGATAGCCCACCATTCGGGCGTCTATACCCGAAACAAATCATATTAAGACCTAAGCTAGATCTAAGCAAGTTTTACCCAGACTATTTGTCTAAACAGATATAATTATCCTAGGGTTATCCAAGGGATCATGATAATCAAAACCATCATGTGGGGTATTGACAAGTAATTCAAATAACAGGCATGTTATAACATGATTAAAGCAACAGGTATTTATCTAGGGTTTTGCATTTAATATACTGGTAGTCATATACTTAAGCGCACACACTTTTGATAATTTAAAACAAAATATATTTAATAAAACTGGGATCAATATGCATTAGGGTAGTTGACTCGCCTGCATCGAGAGCTGCAGGGTCGATGGTGTCGGTATCGAAGTCGGGATCTGCGACCGGGTCGTCTAACCCTTGGTCAACAATATCGGTATCTATTCGGTTGCAGATAAATACTAAGTAAATAAACAAGAAAGGTGGCATGGGTGCATATGATGCATTCTTCTAATGCAAGTGTCACCGATTTACACTGTGGGTCCTATTTGGTGATTTTTATTATTATTTTCCTACCTATCGAGGAAGTTCCATGAGCTTGTGTTAGGTATTTTATCTCATTGCAAAGGTGAGGTGGTGCTGTTTTTAGCCAGTGGTGTTCGCTTTATGAGTGTTAAGGTTCTGCTCCAAATATTTATATGTAGTGTATACAACCATTATGTGCATTTTACTTATCTATTTATTCCTAGCATTTTTAATACCAAGGTTATGTTGCCTAACAATTTTGTCATGTCAAGTAGGTCATTTCTGTCCCACAGAAATATTTCATAATTTTTGGGCTACTGGAACTATTTTATTTGCTAATATATAGTTCCAGTCATTTTCTATTTGCTAGAAAATACCATCCTTGCTACTGTTCTATTTTTCTAGAGCAATATAAGTATGTGACATGTGTAATTATATTTTCCTAGGTTCAGGAGGTCATAACCTATTTCTTGAGTATTTTTCCATGATTTTTGGGACTTATCTGCCATATATACTATGTGAAATACACTTACTATATTATCTAAAATTACTAACCTTGATTAACTTTGCTGGGAGTAAAATGACCAAAATTTTGGCAGCACCTCCCCCTTTCTTGAAGCTCTTGGCCGGCGCTGCACTGTTCTTGATCGATCTTGAGAAAAGATCAAATTTTCTTCATATTTGAAGCAAAGAAGAAGCTCCATTTTACACCAAATATAGTGAGGAATGATGTTACTAACCTTGGTTAACTTGGCTGAGAGTAAAATGACCAAAATTTTGGCAGCACCTCCCCCTTTCTTGAAGCTCTTGGCCGGCGCTGCACTGTTCTTGATCGATCATGAGAAAAGATCAAATTTTCTTCATATTTTAAGCAAAGAAGAAGCTCCATTTTACACCAAATGTAGTGAGGAATGATGTTACTAACCTTGGTTAACTTGGCTGGGAGTAAAATGACCAAAATTTTGGTAGCACCTCCCCCTTTCTTAGAGCTCTTGGCCGGCGCTGCACTATTCTTGATCTGGCAGAGTGTGGGGAGGAGGCGGGGAAGAGGATATTCAAATAAGGCTGCTTAGTACCAGTTTAAGAAACCAGCCTGTATTGATGCTCTAACATCGGTCCCGGTTGGTAAGGAGGCCGAGTTTCGGTTGGTGTAACCATCCGGTACTGATGTTTGAGAATTAGTACCGGTTGGTTTCTTCAGCCAGTCCATGTTATGGAAGGCCAAATCTGTCCGAGGGGTTGCTGTACCAGCCCATGTTATAAACCGGTACTGGTGGGGCACCGAGATCACCATTTCAATGCAAATCGGCGTTTGCACATATCACCAATTCATTGCATAAATCACCATTTAAAATTGAAGAAAATGACTAACACCGAATCATAACTCATTTGATGAACATTTGCACAGATCACCAATTCATTGCACAGATCACCATTTCACAGATTCATACTTGTACTCATTTGATGAACATTTGCACATATGAACAATTCATTGCACAGATCACCATCTCATCATAACTCATTTGATGAACTTTACACAGATCACCATCACTCACAAATAATCATTTCATTATCCATCACACACTAATACAAATAATTCATAATTAAGGATATCACATAACTAAACACTGATCTCATTCCATCACAAAATAATTCATCACATAATAACATACATACATAATAACTAACACTGATCCACTACATTACATAATTAAACAACATACATACATAATAACTAACACCGATCCACTGCATCACATAATTAAACAACATACACACACACACACACACACATATATATATATATATAATAGCTATATTTTAGTCATCCTCCTCCGTCATCAGCGCCTCCCAGTTGATTTCGTCATTGTCGGGCCGAGGACGAGGTGCAGGGGGGAGGACGAGGCGACGCACGCGGCGTGGGTTCCCCACCTCCATGTGCATCCGATCCTGAAAGCTTGGCGGTGGCATCAGTGACGGCAGCAGCGAGGCCAGTTCCTTCCAGCTGCGAGGTTGATATGGTGGCGGGTAGTAGATGGGGCACCGACGGTCGAAGGCCCTCCATGCCTCCTCCAGGTTGGTGCCGGAGGTTGCGGCGGAGGTGAGCGGGGCGGCGCGCGAGGTTGCGGCAGAGGAGGTGGGTGGGGCGGCGCGAGCGGTTGCGGCGGAGGAGGCGGACGGACTTGCTCTAGCGGTGGAGGAGGTGGACGGGCTTGCGCTGGCGGCGGGAGGTTGCAGCGGAGGATTGGGATTGCAAGACGCCCTGCAGGTCTTAAGGCGGCAAACCATGGCGGAGGGGATGCGGTGCGGCTGGTGGCGGTGGCAGAGGAGAGAAGGGGATCGAAATGGTGTGGTACTGTTCTCCATGTGCATGGAGGGGGAAATATAGGGGAGGGGAAGATAGAAGGTCGGATCCATTAAACACACGACAAATTCCAATACAGTCAAATGTGATTAAACACACAAAGCAAATTCCAATGCAGAACTGTAAAATGACATGCGAAATCAATAAAAACAAGTTATAATGAACTGCAAAAGTTTAGGAACTGAAGAAAACTAGGGATGAACTGAAGCCGAGGTGGGAGCTAGGAAGAAGAAGAGTGTGGGGCTAGCCGAGTAGGCGAGGAAGAGGAGGTTCAAATAAGGCTGCTTAGTACCGGTTGGTTGTACGAACCTGTACTGATGTTAGAGCAGTACCGGTTGGTTATACCAACCTATACTGATGTTAGAGTATCAGTACAGGTTGGTGTAAGCAACCGCACTAAGGCACTTCTCGGGCCGCCTAGCTCGCTTAGTACGGTTGGTTACACCAACCGCATGGATGTTAGAAAATTAGTACGGTTGGTGTCTTCACCCGCATCGATGTTCCTCAAACCGTGAGACCGTTGAACCGTGGCTGATGTAACTGTCAGTCCCGATTCATGCATAACCGGTACTGATGTGTCAGTATGAAAGGCCATTTCTGTAGTAGTGCCCATAGGCTCGCTTCGTCCACTGCGACGTAACCATCAAGGACAGCGTCGTGAGAGCCATGGACGCCACCGTCATGTGGCAAGGCCGGTTGAACGTCATGTTCAACAACACTGGCGTCCTCGAGTCACTGTTCGGCATGTTAGAGATGGCCACCTTGGACCTGGCGCAGTTCGATATCGTCATGCACGTGAACGTGCGCTGCGCGCTGTTCGGGGTCAAGCACACGATGATAGGCTGTGATGACGACATGCTCGAGCTGCCAGCCTCTGGACAACATTAGACCACTAGCAATAGCCATACGTGGGACCCGTTCATAGCTGAGTGCCTTAGGCTCCATCATGGAAGACACCTGCGGCAGCTCTGCAAAGCCACTAGTGGTGGAACCGAGTCGAGCTTGAGCGAGCCGGGCATGTTCGGGCTCGGGCTTGTTTTACGAGCGAGCTGGCTTATCTCGGCTCGCTCGGATGGCCGAGCTGGAAAACCTGCTTGGCTCGGGCTCAGAAAAGCTCGCGAGCATCTCGTGAGCGCTGGTGGCTCGTTGGCTGGAAGACTGAAGGGAGGGGGTGGTGCTGGTTGGAGGTGGAGAGGGAGGGGGCAAGGGTGGCCATAGGTGGAGATGGAGTGTTGGTCGGAGGTGGGGATGAAGGGTCGGAGGCGGCCAGAGGTGAAGATGAAGGAGGCGGCGCCGGCCCACCCCTCGACCCGGTCAAAGAGAAGGCTTAGAGAGGAGATCTAGATGCAGCATGCATCGCTCGTGTATGTAGTGCAATACGCATAGGCAGTAGCGCAACACCCTGCGGCTTCGCGTATGCATGCTGCATGCAGTGCTCATGGGGCCCACTAACACAGCCGCTCTACATCTTTGTCGCGTGCAGCCCACTTAGCAGATCCAATATACTATTTTTGAAGTCGATTGATCTCATCAATCAATTGTAGATCCAATCTACAAAACATCTGGCTATTAGTAGATCCAATCTATTATTACTGCATATCAATTATATGCAACATCCAGATCGAAAACAATATAGGGTTGCTCTGGTACCACTGAAGGGAACGCAAGATTGCTACGCTAGCATGAATCAAGTTCTACCGTGAAAACCCATGAAATCATGCAAGTAGATGATCATGGATATTACTGACTGACGTGCAATGCAGCAGAAGATGATGTGGGGCCTGTCCTTTTGCCTACCACATGATCTGCACTAGTCTCTGGATCAGTACACTAGTGCAGACCTTTCACATAGCCGGAATCATTTCATACAAGCGGAAGTTTTATAATTACACAAATACCAGATAAGCCCAAGGGCTATTATATTACAAACGCACATTGGCCCAAATAGTCGAAAGTCCAAAAGATCGTAATACGAAGACCCAAAAGATTCAAAGGGTCTCGGTTGGCTATGCCTAAGCACTCGATCGAGAGACGCCTATGCCTCGCCTTGATCGTCAAGATAATCTCGTTCTTCGCCTTCATGGCAAAGCGACGATCCTGCTCATATTCCCCATCTAAAAGAGAATATGAATACGAGGTCAGTGTCATCCAAACACTGGCGAGCTAACACCCAACCTGATGCAAATTTTAGTGATAGGGGTTCCAAAGAAAAGGTCGGGGTTTATTTATTTGTAGAAAGCAAGTTTTATAAATTAAAGCCTATGAGTTATCACTTTTAACTCAAAGTTCTATTAATCATTATTTTCATTATTGTAATCTGTCACAATCCACATTCCACCAACCACAGTCCATAGTCCACACCAGTCCTTAAATCTACTGCACACACCCGCCATCACATTCCGGGTGTGGCGAACCCGTTGTGGATCTTATGCCAGCGAAGTGCCCGTTCTTTCCTAGCCAGGTTGCCACGCCCGCACTAGAGTCACGGCTCCCTGTCACGTAAGACCTAGATCATCCCACGGATGACGATATGATCTTGTCTTCACCTCAAGCATGGCAGCAGACAGGGTACGCCCACTGGTCGTACTATCCCTGAATCCCCATTACTTGCACTATCACGTGATGGCCACATGTTGTGGTGATAGAAACCAAATCCCGCAGGCATTTGGTCAGCGATTTTCCGCTGTGTGCCTCACTGCACACCCGTCCGATCCACTCTACGAGTCACATCGGATCCGGCCAGTCCACACTCACATTCACATTCACTTCCTTCTTCTGCTATCGTTCCTCCGTGTGCCCTGCACACGATGTGGTGGAACCACCCTTGGTGGCAGCGATTGGCAGCTACGCGTGTTGCCCCGTGCTCCTCTCAGCACCGCGTCTGTGAACGTATAGCCTCTTCACATCACACCAGTAGCCATGCTACTTCCACCTTAACCACATGTTGGACCACGTCCGCCTTCCCAATCACAACCAACACACACACACTGGCATGCCAGGCCCAATTTGCAGTTTCCATGTTTGATATGTAATTATGTCCGGTGAATATCGGTTCACCGTTCCGAGGCCAATTTAAGCCTAAAATTATTATTTGGACCTGAGCAATGTCTAAGCAAATTTTTAACGAAGACTTGAGAGTCTAAAATTGTTTTATTTAACTCGCACTAGGGAAAATCGAGATTCTCCCTAGTAAAAGCAAACACCTTAGAGGGTGAATGTTAACTCGCCTTGGTCTTGCGGGGTAGTGGGGGTCCTCTTGTTGATCCTTGAAATGTCCCTCGGGCTCCTTAGCGTCTATTAACGGAACGAGTTCGAAGGACCATAAATAAAACACCAGTATGCAGTAAGAAATATGATACATGGAATAGTCCTCCTACATCTAACGATCGGTGGCTGGCGTTAAGTCTTATTCTAGATATCGAGGAAGTTCCATGATCCTACTTCTATAAAGTAATTTACAGAAGATAACGGTGATGCGGGCGACATGAAAATGATATGCGATGATGCATAAGGCTACCCTTAATAGTTTACCCTTGGATTTTGCAATAAGACGTATAAAGCAGAAATAGATTTATGTTTGAAGTATTTCCTTCATCAACTCATCTTATCATAGATTTTCCTATCCTAATAGGAGTTTAAACGTGTGGAAGATTTAATTGTAAGCTATATATGTATATATATATATACACACACACAAAGACTATTGTAGTCTTATGAGTACGGAGCCCTTCAGTACTCATATTTTTTTAACCACACTATTTAGATTAGATCTAATCCTCGTAGATCCACGTGAAAAACAAACCACGCCACCCTCTCATGCGGGCAACCTGCATGCATGATGACACCACCTCTCTCTCTCCTAGTCCAAGCATGCATGTAATGATTTTTTTCATTTTTTCACCATATCTTTTGATTGAAAGTTCCAATCGACAAACGGTTTTCGGAAATGGGTTCCTGACATTTTTTTGAACAAAACTAGACCACACTTGCTATATAAAATTTTAAAAAAATATTTTCATACTATGTACGGTATAATGATAGTAGCTTTACTATTTTTTAAACACAACTTTACTACATTTATAAATACAACTTTATTACATGTATATAGTACAATAGTAAATATATGTAGTAAAGTGTTATATATGAAGTAGTAAATAAAAATTTATACATTGAGACTATCCACACGGTGGCTTTACTATTTCAATAAGCATAACTTTATTATTTTATGAATACAACGTTACTATATGTATGTAGTAAAGTGTTATATAAGAAGGAGTAAAGAATAAATTTATATATCAAGACCGGTCTAGTTTTGTTAAGTAAAATGTCAGAACACGAGGTGAAAAACCACTCATCAATCGGATGTGTCAATTAAAAGATATAATAAAAACATGTATGAATATATGTCACCTTCACGACATCACGACTTCATTGCATGCATGCATGCAGAGCCACCCGTGGGCTTCTCACGGGGATTTGCTCCACGTGTGTTTATTGATTAATCCAATGGCTAAAAAATTATATGTACGGAAGCCTTCCGTACTCTTAAGAGTGCGTTAGTGCTATATATATATGTGTGTGTGTGTGTTTATATGTGCGCATAAACACCCATAAAAATAACCCTTGAGATTGCATATTTTAAGACCTAGTTAAAAATAAAAAGCTTTACTGTCATGTAATGCTGAGAATTTAACTACTATGGACAAGTATATTAATTTTGGTTAACTAGATGATAAAATAACTAATAAACCATAGTTATTAATTAGCTAAACATAAGTTGACATGAATTTGGGGAGTCATACCATAGAATTTACAATTTTCCTAGGTCCAGAGAGGTATTGTATGTTATTCATGATTTTCTCAGATTTTATTAGATGTTAAATTATTTTTAGACATCAGAAAATCATTTCAGCCTAACTTTATTAGTCTAAATGCTAGCAATTTAAATTACTCTGAGATAAATATGCGGTTATTATTCAGGGTAATATTTTTATTAAATCCAGGATAAGAGGTAGTATTTACCATAAATTTTCTAGAAGTTTTAGAGAAGTCTAGATATTTTAAATGACACATTTTATTTTACCAAGTTGTTTTTATTCTCTAATTTGAGAAAATCGGGCAAGACAAAGAACGGGCCTACCAACTCAACAAGCACCTCGCCCATCATCGCGAGAAGGCGATTTTTAGCGGGCACCAACCGAAGCGAAAACGCCTCCCCAGAAGACGCCCACTAGACCGCAGGTGGGACTCGAGGCCTGAGGCGCCACTCAACGCGCGCATTTCAAAGATCAAGACGAATCTCGGCGCTGGATCGGGCAGTCTTCACGTCATACTTCTCCTCCAGCTCGCTGGTGGTGCTCCGGCGAAGGTCCAGCGCAGTCGCGGCGGCGCCACGGTGCTCCATTGGATTACCTCATGGTCGCAGCACACTCCTATCCTTCAGACGTAGGATGTACTACCGCCAACTAGCCGGAGACGGCACGAAGCTAGTGGCGCTACATACGGGCGGCGACGAGCTACCGGATCATGCAATCTATGGTGATGCAAGCGTATCTAAGGTTGGGATTTTATGCCAGAGCACCTAGGAACTAGGAGGAAACCTTACTGGACAAGGGCTTGGACGGAGGATGGATGGTGACGGCCGGCGACGATGTGATCGAAGGAGCTTCGAGCAGGGGCGTCGGCACGGGCCAACACCAGCGATGGTCTTGCAAAATTGAGCGAGGGGAAACGTCAGGGAGGTTCTAAGGATGCTGGAGCTATGAGGAATCAAAGAAAAACTCACCAATGAAAGAGGAATTGAAAAGGGGGTGATCTGGTTCACCGAGCACCGGCGGCGAGAGAAATCTTCGATTTTCGATTCGGGGACTACAGTCGATCCCAGGCCGATTGGCCAGGGGACAATGGAGCTTGGGGAACCTTCGTGCTCTCTGAGTAAGGGCAGGGCCCCGGGCTAACAGGTGTGGGCGAATTTGGGAGAAAGGCGTGCGTGACAGTGGTGAAGCGAGAAAGGAAAATGGGACAAGAGCCTCGGTTGGGTTTTATAGCTGGGCTAGAGCTCGGAGAGAGAGAGAGAACGGTGAAAAACGGCCATTGGCGGGCGAAGACGGTGGACAGGAGGGTACAGCCCCGTGCACAAGCGTATCCCGACCGCGGCGGCCATAATCCGGTGACAGGCAGCCATGAGCAACGTGGGATGGGACGACGTAGGTCTGGATTGGTGTGTCGGGGCGGTGGCGTGCAGAATTGGTGAGGGGAGCAGTCAGTCTAGGGAATGGGGGCAATGGGAGGGGGTGTGTGGCAGCGAGACCGGAGGCGGCAATGAGTGCGGCCACGGCAACAGCAGCCTCGGGGCACGAGACGACAGTACGGAGACCAATCCCAGTGGGAGCAGAGTGATCATGGGTTAGCTTGGTCGGGCGGCGACCAGGTGACGCGACAGTGCGGCAGCGGCGGCAGCAGCTCGACCAACCCACGGTCACGGGCGGCGTGCAAGGCAGGGCAAATCTGCCATGATGACGGCCTGGCCAGTCAAGGTGATCAGCACGACCGGGGAGGAGCGGCGTCGACCGGTCCACGGCGGAGGCTGGCGGGACGTGGGCGCAGAGGAAGAGCTAAGCGCGCGCGCGGGCGAGAGTGGTGAACGGGAGGTGTGAGCCGAGGGCGAGCCGACGAGTGAGCCGGCGGGAGGACGAGCCGGGAAGCACGGTGGCTCGGGTTAGGGGAAAAGAGGTTGGGCCGAGGGTCAAGCCGGGTCGGCCAGGGCAGGGTTAGGCCCAAAATGGGTTGGGCCCAACTCAAGGAACCCATTTTTGTCCTTAGGTTAGGTTGGGGATTACAAATTTAGGTTGAATTTAGTGAGGGTATGAAAAGAAGTATTTTGAAAAGGGACTAAATGTAGGTATATATATATATGTATATACATATATATATATTTAGGCTTAGGCCATTCTACTACATGAAAATATACACGTTAATAATATTCAGATTAACTAAGACGAGTGACCCTAGGACTTATCCTTTTAGAAATCCCTTCTATTTTTTTAATGTATTTATAAAAGAAGGGTCCAATGTAGTATGATTTTCTAAATTAAAGCCAAAATAGGGCAGAATGCGGACTTGCATTTAAATATCTATTAGATCATAACAAAAGTCCAAATTCGGGATGTTACAAATCCTCCCCCCCTAAAAATAAATATCGTCCTTGAGATTTGGCATTCTAAGTGTTAAACAGGTGAGGGTGTTCCTTGCGAGGCTTGCCTTCGGGCTCCCATGAAAATTGCCGTCCAGAATTGTCGTCCCACTGGACCTTGCATATTTTAACTATCTTGCCTCTTGTTTGTTTGTCGGAGAAGTCGACGATTTGAACTGGGTAAGTTCGATAAGTCAGGTTTCTGTTTAATGGTGCTGGAGGTTGGGAGATGTGTTCTTCCTCGGGTATTCTCCGGCACCTTTTGAGTTGTGACACATGGAACACATTGTGTATATCGCCAAGCTCGGCGGGTAATTCCAGTTCGTAGGCTACTCGACCTCTCTTGGCGATGATCTGGTATGGTACGACATATCGGGGGGCTAACTTTCCCTTTTGTTGGAATCGTTGAATTCCCCTTGATGGTGACACCTTGAGGTATACAGAATCACCGACGGAGAAGGAGAGTTCTCGGCGGCGATGGTCCGCGTAGCTTTTCTACCGGGATTGAGCAGCTAATAGGCGTTCTCGGATGATTTTTACCATCTTTTCAGCCTCTTGCAATGATTCTTTTCCAAACACTTGTCGCTCTCCAGTTTCTGACCAAAACAGAGGTGTCCTACAGCAACGTCCATACAAGGCCTCAAAGGGGGACATCCTTAAACTGGCTTGATAGCTGTTGTTGTAGGTGAATTCAGCATATGGCAGCCATTTCTCCCAATCTGTGGTGAATTCCAAAACTCATGTCCTTAGCATATCTTCCAGGACTTGGTTGACTCTCTCGGTCTATCCATCGGTTTGAGGATGGTAAGCTGTACTGAATGACAGGCTGGTCCCAAGGGCTTCGTGTAGCTTTTCCCAAAATTGGGAGGTGAACTGGGATCCCCGATCTGAGATTATCCTCTTAGGAACTCCATGGAGGCTGACTATCCTTGCAATATAGAGTTCAGCTAACTTATCTCCTTTATAAGTTGTTTTGACCGGAATAAAGTGGGCCACTTTGGTTAATCTGTCCACTATGACCCAAATGGAATCACATCCGGTCTTTGTGTGAGGAAGTCCTAAGATGAAATCCATTGTCACTTCTTCCCATTTCCATTCAGGTATCTTTAAGGGTTGCAATAGTCCTGCTGGGCGTTGATGCTCGGCCTTAACCAATTGACAGGTATGGCATCTGGCCACATACTTAGCCATATTTCGCTTCAATCGGGGCCACCAAAATAGGGTTTTTAGGTCCTGATACATTTTGGTGCAGCCGGGGTGAAGGGAAAAAGGGGATTCATCGGACTCCCTTAGGATGCGATTCTTCAACTCCTGGTCATGGGGAACGAAGATCCTTTGTCCCTACTGTAGGATTCCTTGTTCACCTTCCGTAACTTTGCACCCCTGATTCCTTTTATAAGGTCTCTTATTTTATGGGCGCTAGAGTGACTCTTTTGCAGTTCCTTGATTTGGTCGAACAAATCCGGTCGAACATCCAGAGTAGCTAAGTAACCGGTCTCCACCAAACTCAAGTTTAGCACGTCCATCTCCTTTATGATCTGTTTAGGAATATGTGGTCCACAGGTTATGCCCATAGGGGTGGCTGTCTGTTGAGGAGTTAAACGATTACACTGCGGCTTCCGACTGAGGGCGTCAGCCACCACATTGGCCTTGCCTGGATAATATAGGACATTCAAGTTGTAGTTCTTGATCAGTTCCAGCCATCTTTTCTGGCGCATGTTTAAATTGGCTTGGGTAAACATGTATTTTAGGCTCTTGTGATATGTATAGACGTCACACTACTTACCCATCAGATAATGTCTCGAAATTTTGAGGGCATGAATAACAGCGGCCAGCTCAAGGTCATGAGTCGGATAATTCTCCTCATGCTTTCTGAGTTGCCGGGAGGCATAGGCAACTACCCTCCGTTCTTGCATAAGTACACAGCCCAATCCTTGTTTTGAGGCATCACAATATACCTCAAACCTTTTGTCAGTATCTGGTGTTACCAACACAGGAGTGGTGGTTAGTTTGGCCTTAAGCTCTTGAAAGCAATCCTCACAAGCCTTAGTCCAGTAGAATTTCTGTTCCTTTTTTAGTAGCTAGGTCATGAGTTTGACAATTCTGGAAAATCCTTCAATGAACCTTCTGTAGTATTCTGCCAATCCCAGGAAACTTCTTACTTCTTTTATTGTCGTTGGGGATTTCCAGTCCATAACTGTCGCTACCTTGGAGGGATCGACCTTGATTCCCTCAGCAGAGATGATATGCCCGAGGAAGCTGATGTCATCTAACCAAAATTCACACTTGCTGAATTTGGCGTAAAGCTGGTGTTCTCGGAGCTTGTTGAGGACCAATCTTAGGTGCTTCTTATGCTCCTCATCATTTTTGGAATACACCAAGATGTCGTCGATGAACACTATGACGAACTGGTCCAAGTACTCCATTAAGATCATGTTCATCATATTCATGAAATGGGCCGGGGCATTGGTAAGTCCAAAGGACATAACCAAGAACTCATACAGCCCATATCTTGTGGTGAAGGCAGTTTTGGGTATATCTTCCTTTCTGACCTTGACTTGATGGTATCCCGATCGAAGGTCAATCTTTGAAAACCTCTTGGCTCCTCGAAGTTGGTCAAACAAGTCATCAATTCGAGGCAAAGGGTATTTGTTTTTAATAGTAACCGCATTGAGGGCTCGATAATCTACTACCAATCTTCCATTCCTGTCCTTCTTATCGACGAACATGGCGGGTGATCCCCACGGGGACGAACTGGGACGGATCAACTCTTTTTGCATTAATTCTTCCAGCTGCTTCTTGAGCTCTGCCAACTCTACAGGGTTCATTTTGAAGTATGTCTTGTATATGGGCGCCGTGCCTGGTGCTAACTCAATGGTGAATTCCATTTCCCTCTCAGGTGGCAGTCCAGGCAGATCTTCAGGGAACACATCTAAATATTCCTTAACAACTGGCACCTTCGCGGGATCTTCTTGTTTTAAGAACCAAATGGTTCTTCCCCATCTGAAGGGGGCATCAACCTTCCATACTCTTTCATACCCAGGGGGTCTAACCAGTCTCACTTCTCTCTTTTCATAGTCTAGCACCCCTTTATAGAAGGTCAACCAGTCCATACCAATGATCACATCCATTCCCATATTGGAAATGACCATTAGGTCGAACTGGAAGCTTATCCTTTCCTGAGAAATATCTACCCCCTTACATGCCCTGTTGGTTTCTAGATTTCCACCGGGTGATTTTATAACTAAGGGTTTATCCAAAGAAAAAGTTTGCAGTTCATACCTATCCACAAAACCCTTAGATATGAATGAATGAGATGCTCTAAAATCAAAGAGTACTTGAGTAGGGTGGCGATAGATTCCAAACGTACCCATAAGTACTCTAGGAGCCTCCTCAGCTTCTTCTGTGGAAAGATGATTGAGACGTCCTCTTCTATAGGTCAAGGGCGGTCTTGGTGGGAAGTTCCTCTTCACGCCCGGTGGGCTGCCACGGGTGGGCGATATCAAAGCATGGCTGCTGAGTCTTCCAGGTCGGGCACTCATTGGCAAAGTGTCCTGGCTGATGACACTTGAAGCAGGTTCCGGCAGCCTTATCATTTGCAGATCACCCGGGTCGAGGGGCACCAGTAGGTTGAGGTGCAGGCCTTCTTGCAGGAGGAGGAGCGGGTCGGCTACCACCAGCTTGGTAAGTCTACGCGGGATATCCTTGAGTGCGAGGGGGTGGCGGCCGTGACTGATAGTTGGGGCGATAGGGTCCAGGGTGGCTGGATCCTTGCGCTGTCCGTGCCTCCAGCTTGCGCTTGCGGCTAGCTTCTTCTCCCTTTAGCTCCTTCTCCAGAATGAGAGCTTTGTTCACCAGCCGATGAAAATTGGGGTGATCGTGAAGGATGAGCTTGGTGCGGCAGGTGGGAGCCATTCCTTCCAGAATCTTGTCGATCTTTTCCTCGTCGTCTGCTATGTCTTGCTGAGCATATCGAGCGAGCAGATTGAATTTGGTCAAATACTCATTGACCGTCATATTTCCTTGCCGCAGATTGCGGAATTCCTGTCTCTTCATCCTGAGCACTCCTTGGGGAATGTAATTTTCCCGAAATGCTCTTTCAAATTCAGCCCACAATATGTTCTGAGTAGCGGCCTCTAGGTTTGGGACTTCTTGTTGTCCTTCAACTACATTCTCACCTCTTCCCTCGGCATCATTGCCAGCATCTTGTCCTGGTTCTTCATTATTATCAGCCTCCGCTACTTCTTCTTCATCCGTATCTTCTGCTCGGGTAGCTAAATAATTTTCCCACCAAACCTCGGCGGGCCCTTCAAGCAGTTGGGTGGCGAATAGCACCTTGTCCTCGTCTGGGCAGCGGACCAAGTTCAGCTTGCGGATGACAGTCCTCAACCAATCCTCTGCATTTGTGGGCTCAGTGGCATAGGTGAAGGTTGGAGGCTTAGTCCTCATAAAATCAGCTAGCTTAGATCCCTGGCGGTGCTACACGGCTTGCTGGCTTTCTAGTATGGCACCAAGCATCTGCACTTGGTATGCCAAGACTTGCGCTGTGATAGGGTTTCCAGCAGGTGGCGGGGGCAAGTTGCCACGGCCTCGACCACGGCCCCGATTGTTAGCGGGGGCAGGTATGTGAAGGGTCCTCCAACAAGGTCGAGGGCGTACTCCCTCTGAAGCTCCTAGATTGCCAACATAGCAGCATCGCTGATGGCGAAGTCCAGCTGGTCTCGGGGCACCACCGTGCGGAATCAGTGTGCTACAACGTCAGGCAAGTAGTAAACCCTAACCTCAACCTCGTAGGCGAGGCGGGGTTAGGTCCGTACAAGCCTCCAGAAGTAAGTGGGGGCTCCCTCAAACCCCGAGTAGCCCGTCAGCTCCTGCAACACTCGGGCGTTCTCCCCTCGGGGTCCTGACGGGAACCCAAAGGTGGAACGCTGATCGGCGAAACCCGCATGCGGAACCTCCATCTACAAAATAGTTTTACAAATTAGAGAGTTAGTGCTTTTAAGCGAAACATCAAGAAAAACAGAATATAGCATATTTTTAAAAGAGATGATGTTTGTGAGTAAGGAAATCTCCTTTATTAATTTACAGTAATAATTAGACTAACGACCAAGGTGTAGGGCTCCTACAGTCGTATGGCTCTGATACCAGATCTGTGGGGCCTGTCCTTTTGCCCACCACACGATCTGCACTAGTCTCTGGATCAGTACACTAGTGCACACCTTTCACATAGCCGGAATTATTTCATACAAGCGAAAGTCTTATAATTACACAAATATCTGTATTAAGCCCAAGGGGCATAGTACAGCTCCATTTTCCCGCAACGAACAATGCTATGGAGTACGAAGGCCTCCTAGCTGGCCTACGAGCATGCATTGCGCTTGGCATAAAACGGCTAACAGCGAAAGGGGATTCGCTGTTGGTCGTCTGCCAAGTAAACAAGGAGTTTCAGTGTTTCGACAACTCAATGGTGCGATACTTGGCAGAAGTGAGAAAGCTGGAGAGAAACACTTCACAAACTTCGAAGTGTGTTACGTTCCCAGACTGGCTAATAGCCTGGCCGATAAGCTCGCGAAGCTCAGCTCCTTACAAGAAACCGCCCTGGTGGGCGTGCTCGTGCAGCACCTACTAAAGCCCTCTATTCCCTCCAGAGAAGAGCCTCCTAAGAAAACGGTTGCCTCGACCCAAACGACCGGTACCGTTTCGTTCCTAGAGCAGCGTGACACCTGGATGACACCACTCGTCCAGTTCTTGACGCATGGGACACTGCCACAGGGCACAGCTGAGAAATCCTGGCTCCAAAGGCAAGCCCGACCTTACCGATTACTCGGGGGCTTGCTGTACCGAAGGGGTTCTAATGGCGTATTTTGCAAGTGCGTGACCCAGGAGGAAGGCAAATTTCTCCTCCAAGACATCCACGACGGGATCTGCAAGGCCCATGCCTCTTTCAGAACCTTAGTGGGAAAAGCCTTTCGCATGGGGTACTACTGGCCCCCTGCGTTGACCGACGCAAGGGAGCTAGTAAAACGTTGCCTAGTCTGCCAATATCATGCCCGAGTGTCCCACCAGCCAGCATGCGAGCTGCAGACTATCCCGCTGACCTGGCCATTCTCGACGTGGGGAATGGACATACTTGGTCCATTCCCCAGAGGCGTAAAGGGATGCACGCACCTGTTCGTCGCCATCGACACTTTCACTAAGAGGATCGAGGCCGAACTAGTGTCGAGCATATCAGCCCAAATGGCCAAGAGGTTCCTCAGGAACAATATCGTGACCAGGTTCGGCGTCCCGAGCAAGCTGATCGTTGACAATGGGACACAGTTCACGAGCGAGCTATTCCAGGACTACTGTGAAGAGCTCGGCATAAAAATCGCCATAGCCTCGGTGGCTCACCCACAGAGCAACGGCGCGGCTGAACGTGCAAATGGGCAAATTATGCAGGGCGTCAAGCGCCGCATGTACGACGCTCTCGTCGAGCAGCGTCACAACTGGGTAGAAGAGCTTCCCTCGGTGCTTTGGGTAGCCCAGACAACCTCCAATCGGGCTACCGGAGAGACCCCATTCAGGCTTGTATACGGCTCGGAAGCGGTCTTACCCGCTGAGCTAAGACTCGGTTCAGTCCGTGTTGATTTTGCAGGTGAAATCGACAACGACGAGGAATGACTGTTGGATCTCGACCTATCCGAGTCATGCCGTGAGCAAGCACTACTGCGAGTGGCAGCATACCAGCAATCCCTACGACGGCATGCGGCTAAAAAGGTACAGACCCGGACCTTGCAAGTGGGCGGCCTGGTTCTATGACGAGTTCAGAACCTAGCCCATGCCAACAAGCTCACCCCAAAGTGGGAAGGTCCGTACACGGTTGTATGAGCCACACGCCTGGGTCAGAAGATCAGCTATGCCGATGGTAGAGTTCTCAACAGCCTCGAACATCGCCAATTCGGAGGTTCTATGCCTGAGCAAAGGTCGTAAGTCTCCTTCCCCCCCTCTTTTTTCCTTTTGTCCATCTTCCCACCCCCCAGAAAGCCCCCAAACTAACCCCCGCAACCTAAACTTATGATCGGGCTTAGGAGAAAGCCCGGGCTGTTTCAGTATACATCGGCAGAATATTGGCTACGCAAGCCAACCCCCGGGATTCCCTTGTACATGGAAAAGCCGATATCCATCGCACCACGCAAGATCCCGCGCGGGCACACGCTTTCCGGCCCTATATCATAAGCCCGCGTACAATTGTCACAGCCCGGGATAACTCCAGAGCCCAACACTCTGCCTCTCACAAAGAAACAGAGTAAGGGCCACGAGCTCCGATTCCAAGGATACGGTCTCTCTAAGCCAGGCCCGAGCTTCTCTCTAGAAGCTCGGTCGTGGCTCGGGGGCTGGGGTCGATTTTTCAAAAATTGATCACTCTAAACCACAACCGACCTTCTGTCGAACCAGAAGCTCGGTCGTGGCTCGGGGGCTAGGGTCGATTTTTCAAAATTTGATCACTCTAAACCACAACCGACCTTCTGTCGAACCAGAAGCTCGGTCGTGGCTCGGGGGCTAGGGTCGATTTTTCAAAAAATTGACCACTCTAAGCCACAACCGACCTTCTGTCGAACCAGAAGCTCAGCCGTGGCTCTGGGGCTAGGGTCAATTTTTCAAGGGTCGATTTCTCAAAAAAGTTGATTCTCCAAAGTCGATTATCCGAGTAAGGACTTTCGATCTTCTCTAAGCCACGCCCGAGCTTCTTTTTGGAAGCTCGGCCATGGCTCGGGGGCTAGGAACGATAGGACTATGCTGCGACATTTGAATTCTTCTCGTCTATACGACTACTTGTGTTCGTTTGCATGCAGGAAAGATAACAGAGACAAAAGAAGGCAACCACAAACAACTTCATTTACGAAACAGCTTACAAAGCCAATTACACAAAGCCCTAGCGGGCGCAGACCAGTGCATCGACAATCACGTCGGCCACCTCGGCAAGCTTCGGGACGACTTCGATCAGCACCTCGACGGTGGCGACGTCGCGGGCACGGGCCTCTTCCTCAGCGACCTCGGCGAGCACGAGGTCATATAGCGTCCAAAGCTCCGCCAACTCTTCGTCGTGATCCATGGAAGCAAAGTCAAAAGCAAGAAGAGGAAGAGGTGCTGGAGGAAGCAAGAGGAAGAGGTACGGAAGGAAGAAGCTTGAAATGAAAAGTGGCCGCAGCGTCGGTCTCTTTTTATAGTCAAGATCAGGAAGTCGAAGCGATCCCAGGAGTAATAGCGTCGGGAAGCAACTCCGACGCGGAACTGTTTCCAAGATTTGACGCGAATGTCTCTCGGGACATGGCGCAACAGTCAAGTCGACGTTTGGCATTCCAGGGAGAAGGTGGACCGAGGGAGCAAAGGTCAAAACAAGTCAATGCCATTTTCAAAAGTATTTACAGAAAAGAGGGAAGTCGGATCACCGCCCAAGAAAAAGAGAAGTACAAGGGCCTACGACTTCGGCTGGTACCTGAGCTTCCGAAGCTCGGCCAGCACTTCGTTGTGTTTGTTCTGAAGCTTGAGGAAGTCTTCTGCCCTATCCCGGGTGGTCCGCATCTCAGTCCGCAAGACTTCATTGGTTGCCTCCAGATCCCGCACGGTGTCCCAGTGGGTCTTCAGCAGATCCTCCGTCGCGGCTGTAGCCAACTTCGTCCGGGAAAGCTCCGCAGCAAGGAGGTCACGCTCCTCTGCCGCACGGGCAACCTCGGTGGCGTGGCACGCCTCCACCAACCGAAGGCGCTCCTCGAGCTCGGTGGAACGGTCGCGTTCGGCCTTAAGGGCCTCCAGCGACCAACGGGAAACCTCCCCGGTGTCATCCCGCGCCGCAGCTAAGGCCGCTTCCGCCGCCGCGACTCGAGCTTCCAGAGCCACTGCCTGGACCGAGCTCGAGCGAAGCTTTTTCAGCGGCGCGTGCGGCTTTTTGGCTCATTGCCGCCAACAGACGCCGCCCGCCAAATAGGTTTCCCACTCGCATCGCGCCCCAAACGAGCAAGCGATGCCGACAACCTCGCGGTAGAACTGCACCAAGAGGATAGGCTAAGGGAAAAGAAAAAACCCAAGCAAGATCAACATAAAAGCCAAGCTCGAAAGCACTTACCTGCCTTGTGGCTGCCGCAGTCATGGACTCATGCTGAGCCCGGGAAGCACTCTTGAGCGCAGGCAGCGCCACAACCAGGTCGCCCGAGCTTTCGCTCGAGCTGCTTGGTTCTGCAGGCACTCCCTTTACCGGCCCGGCCGAACCTCCCACAGGCTCGGCCGCTTCTCCTGTAGCCTCACGAGCTCCCTCCACCGGCTCGGTCTGGGTCCCGGCACCGCCTCCTCCGCCGGCTCGGACGATTCCCTCGTAAGCCCGGCAGCATCGACGGCTTGAAGGCATGGCTCGGGGGAAAAATTAGTTTGCACCCTGGCGTCTGTCTTCGCTTAGCCTCGCTGCTCGCCACCACCACTCGAGCGATCGCGAGGAATCGGTCGGGCGGAAGGGCCCTTCTTTGGCGCCCGCGGCAAGCGAGAGCTCGTGCTCGACCCACGCTGGTGTCGCTACGATCCATCCTGCGATAACTAGAGGAGCCACGCTCCACAGCCGCACCGGGACGACGCTGGCAGCCGTAATGACCCGGACGGGCCAGTTCCAGCCAAGGAAGAGGGTGTCGCCCATGTCCAGTGGAGGGATGGGTATGTTGCTCCTCGAAAAAAGCTCTGACAAACCGCCGAAGTCAATCGGGCGCCACCCGGTCGAGGTCCGCCCCTCGACACGGAGCGGTGCTAGGAGCGATGTCCCGTCGTCTGTCTCCACCTCCATGAGCATAGGCAGGGAGCGCACGTCATTGCGTGCCACCAACAGGAGGACGAAGAGCCCCGAGCCTCGAGGCTCGGGCTCATCCTTAACGGGGTCGTTTTCCCGGGCCACTTCCTCCGGCCGCATCGGGATGAGTTCCCCCACTTGGGGAGACATGGCGACTGAGAACAAAGAAAGGAGCGATCGAAGCACGCCCGATCAGCCTGGGAGCCATGATAGGCAGAGAAAAGAAAGAAAGAAACTAAAAGGCACAGCGACTTACGAGCAAGCCCGATGTCTGTCCCGGCCAACCCATCGTCCGAGTCGTCGTCAACATCCAGCACCAACCGACGCCTTTTTGGCACCGGCTGGGTATCCCGCGCATCGGCTGAGTCTCGAGCCCGAGAACCTCCAGCCCGGGCTGGGTCGGGGACGGAAGCAGGAGCTTGGATCGACCTCCGCCCCATGGTAGCAACCTTTTTCCGGTGGAAGCGCCCGGCCAGCTTCTTCGGCAATACCAGACCGCGCCCCGCTTTTTCCGCGCTGAACGGAGTTCGCGTCACCGCTGGCCGCCGAAGCGGCCGGAGCCGCCACCAACGCCAGTGCGGCGGTCCCGGCTTCATCGCCCGCTTCCCCCTGCGAGACAAGTCAGGGAGCATCAGCCCGCGCCCGCGGGAGACCGCCTCCAGGGGCGTTTAAACTCACAGGAATACGTACCTCGTCCAGGACGTTGCGGATTCAGAGCCTAATGGCTCGTTATGGTTCGCGGGCAGGAGAAGCCTCACAGCCCGGACCATGTCGTCCTGGGGTAGGGCTACAAAGAGAAGAGCGGGAACATCAAAAACATGCCCGAAGAAAGCTCGGGCGAAGGACTGCAAGGTCGAAGAAAGGAACTTACGGGAGGTACCTTTGCGGGCGAGATCGTCCCCCCCGCGGATCTTGAAGAAAGGGCGAATCCGCTTCTGCAGCGGGCTCACCCGGTGCCTGATGAAGTCGGCTACGATGTCGTAGCCGTTAAGCCCCCGGCCGGCCAAATCCCGGATTTTGGCCGCCGAGGCTACCTCCGCCGGCTCCAGCGAAGGGCGGGGCAGCGTCAGCTTCCCGGGGCTCGTGTTTGCGAACCATAGCAAGCAGTCGCTGGTCACCTTGGCGTAGTACCACCGCGACGCCCACCCCCCGACGTTCTCCTTGGCCTTGAACACTGGGTACGCGGGCTTCATGTCGCGGTGGAGCTTGAAGTAGGCGTACCCCGCTACATTGCTCCCGCCGGTCGTGGTCAGCTCATAGAAGTTGAGGAAGAGGCTGACCGATGGCTCCACCCCGACGAATGCCTCACAGAGATGCGCGAAGATCGTCAGGAATAGGATCGAGTTGGGATTGAGATTCACCAACTCGATCCCACACTGGGCCAAGACGGCGGCAAGGAAATCGGACTCCGGAACCCGGAGCCCGTGAATCGCGAAAAGCTTGAAGCAAACGAACTCCTCGCTCTCGGGCGCGGGAACCGTCTCCTCGCCGGCTGCCCTCCATCCGCCAACCTCGACGAAGCCGGCGGCTTCCAACCCCTTCAGGTCATCCTCAGAAAGGAGACTCCGCGTGAAGGGCGCCATCGGAAAGGAAAGTATCGGAGGGCGAAAAGACGACGGAAAGGCAAAGGAAATAGGGAGGCAAGAAGAGCAAATAGCATAAGAGAGCGTAAAGGGGAACAACGAAGGGAAAGCTGCCTGGTATAAACCGTCGCGAGGAGACGAACCGTCGCCTGTCCTCCTGAAGACGCGAAAACCAAGGGGAAAAGCAGTGGCGCGCATAACCGCGGTTCGGTTGGGATTCCCACCGAAGCCAAGAAAATCACGCGTACCCCAATCATTTCGCCCGAGGGCAGTTACCAAATAAACCTCCGAGCGGCACGACCTGTTCCTGCTCGAGGCTCGGGGGCTAGCTGTTGGGGAAAGTACGTGGCCTATGAAAATACGGCCCACTAACTTACCCTCGGCCCCACAGGAAGTAAGCCCGGGCTTGGCAAGCTCGCGCTCGAGCTTGGCAGGCTCGCGCCCGACCTTCCCCATCTCGGAGAATCGAGTCTCTCGCTTCCCCCGGGCTTCCGAAGCTCAGGGCTCAGGACCCGAGGTAGATCATGCCGCGCCGCGGACAGGATACGGTTCGGGTCCCTAAGGTCATCAAGAATTAAATGCGCGCACTGTATCGAGGAGTGCCTGGCAAAGGCTACTGGCGGGTTGGCGGCAGGTCCCGTCAATCGCCCGCATGGGCAAAGACACGTGTGACCGGTAGCGGTCCGGCGCGGCGATCGGGAGATACACTCGATTACCTGGTAGATTTGTGCGCCCCGGCATGGCAAAAAGAGAACGACTATTCAATGGACCAGCGCAAGCTACAGTGGCCGAAGGCCGCCTATAAAAGGGGCATACAGGCCACAACAACGGGCATCCACTTCTTCACCCGGCAACACTCATTCGAAAGGTAGCCACTGCAGAACAAGAGCACTTGCACTCCCGTAGGATCTCTAGTTCCCAGCGGTAGTTCTCCGCATACAGGTAACGGTAGGAACACACACACAGTGCCTTGAGCACTTATTGTACTCGAGGCCCGGGCTTCCCAAAGCCCGGACTTTACCTCCTTGTACTCGTTTGAGCTTGGCTTTAAATGAAGACTGGACGTAGGGCTGTTATCCGACAGTGGAGGCTCGAACCAGGATAAAAACACTCGTATCATCATCCTCACCCTCCGGTCTCGACGCGTCCGACTGCGTTGAGACTAAGTCCTTTCTCTCATGACGTCCGGCCAGAGGCCAAGCGATCCAGCGAGGGCCGCCGGCCTCGCGACTCACCTTTTCCTTGCTCATCTACCATGGAGGTTCGCTCCCTGTCACGACAAAACCATGACCTTCCTAAGGGCCGCAAAAATTCTTCGTTTTTTCGATCAAGGTGAAACAAGTTAAAATGGGTAGACCGGGACGTATTCTAGCTCTGGTGAATTTTCCATATTTTTCTGAGCATATGTTATTTTCTGCAATATTCTAGCTATAGGAAAATATTTATAAAGAGCGACTTAATTGTTTATACCCAGTTAAAAGGGGTTAAAAATATCTGAAATAAGTCGGTGACAGTAAAACAATGCTTATACATTTCTTGTATAATTAGTTTATTTTTAGAGTTATTTATTTAAAGGAAAACCCACTTAATAGTAATTAGAAACAGGAATTCCCACCTTATTTAATTAGTGATTAATTTCCTTACATGACAAAAAAGTTCCAGTTGAGCATAAATATGATTTAGAGATTTAATAAATTTACTACATAATTTTAAGATCAATATTGCTCTCTAGATAATTAAATTGAGTAGTTTAATCCTTTTTCCTTAAATATTAATAAAACAGAAACCGAATTTGATTTAATTTAAATATCCAACAATTTAAATTATATCTTAACTTTTAACAAAGACATAGTTAGCCATTAAGGTAATTATGAAAATATTGAGATTTAGCTTAGCATGGTATTTATGCATAATTTCCTAATTAGGGTAACTAAAACCCTCTTTTAGTATTTCCGTTTTCTATTAAAATAATTGGGAATTAGATAAAACACTAAGACCGAAACACACTAGAAAATCTTAGAAAATATAGAATAACATTCTGGAACCATGGAAATTATAATTTCGGCATGTCGCCTTAGAATTCCCTTTTTGCCAGAATTTCCTATAATTAATTAAAGATTTAATTAATTAGGTGATGACTCTAAAACAACCTTAGGAATTATATGGACCGTCTACTTTGTCATGAACAATACTAAATTACTAAATGATTCATAGAATAGACCATTGTCGAATTTCCCAACGTTAAAAATTATTCCAATTTAGTTAGATTGATATAGCCGCCGAACCTAAGTGTCTATTGCTTTAAGGTAATACTAATTGCATAAACCCACCAGCAAAGGCCGTCGCTTTCCGAAAACTTAAATTATCTTTAATAAAGTATTTTGGGGAATATAAATATATAATGGGTTGTCTTATATTGCATGCATACATCTGCTCGTACCTGTAAGAATTGTATTACTCAGGAAGGTTCATGGAACTTCCTACATAAGTAGAAATTCATTTATGACATAACCCCATCGTTAACCTCATCATCAACATTAGGAATCGTGCACTGCATTTCATGCATCATGCTTCCTACATACTCTGGTGTTTATTTGTATTACTTGGCTCTTCGCGATAGATTCCAAGGACCCGCGGAGCAGACAGAAGATCAAGACTCAGGTTTTGGATTCACAGGATCCAGGCGAGTTAACACTTCTCCTATAGGGTGTTTGCTTTTACTAGGGAGAGTCTCAGCTTTCCCTAGTGAGAGTTAACATTCTAAAAGATCATATTGATTCCCAGTTTATCAAAATATTTTATTTATAGTATTAAACTACATACTTTTTAAGTTATTATACCAGTCTGCTTAATCATGATAAATCATGCCATGTTATCTTTTGTTATTGCTCTACCTCAATGATATTGCCTTGATATAATCATATGTCATTTGACTTTAGTAATGATTGCCTTGATGATCACCCTTGATAGCTTGTTAGGTTGAATAAAATAAAATTTTAGACACTTAAGTATTGGTTAAAATTTGCTTAGACATTACTCAGGTCCAATTAATAATTTTTAGGCTTAATTAGCCTCGGAAAGGTGAACCGACATTCATTGGACATGAATACATAACAAACATGGAAACTGAAAATTAGGTCTGGCATGCCAGTGTGAGTGTTGGTTGTGATTAGAAAAGCGGACATGGTCCGGCTTGTGGTTAGAATGGAGTAGCTTGGCTACTGGGTGTGAAGTGAAGAGGGCTATACGTTCACAGACGCGGTGTTGAGAAGAGCGTGAGGCAACACGCGTAGCTGCCAATTGTTGCCACCAAGGGTGGTTCCACCACATCGTCTGCAGGGCACACGGAGGAACAATAGCAGAAGAAGGAAGTGAATGTGGATGTGTCTGGACTGGCTAGATTCGATGTGACTCCTAGAGAGGACCGGACGGGCGTGTAGTGAGGCACGTAGCGAGAAGTCGCTGACCAAAGGCCTGCGGGATTTGGTTCCTAGCACCACAACACGTGGCCATTGCGCGGTAGTGCATGTAATGGGGATTCAGGAGTAGTACGGCCTGCGGGCGTACCCTGTCTGCTACCATGCTTGAGGTGAAGACAGGATCATGTCGTCATCCGCGAGATGATCTAGGTCTTACGTGATAGGGAGCCGTGACTCTAGTGCGGGTATGGCAATCCGGTTAGGGAAGAACGGGCACTTCACTGGCGTGAGATCCACAACGGGTGCGCCACACCCGAAATATGATGGCTGGTGTGTGGATAAAGTTCGAGGATGGGTGTCGATTGTAGTTTGGATAGTGGATTGTGGATTGTGACGGACAACAATAATGAAAATAATGGTTAATAGATCTTTGGGTTAAAAGTTGCTAAGTCATAGGATTTGGTTTATAAAACTTGCTTTCTGCAAATAAATAAACCCAACCTTTCCTTTGGAACCCTTATCACTAAAACTTGCTTCAGGTTGGGTGTTAGCTTGCCAATATTTGGATGACACTAACCTCATTTTCATATTCTCTTTTAGATGGAGAGTATGAGTAGGATCAGTATGGCTGCCATCAAGTCGAAGAACAAGAATTTGCTAAAGATCAGAAAGAGGCATAGGGCGTCTCTCCAGTCGAGTGCTTAGGCATAGCCGGCACGAGACCTTTTGGATCTTTTGGTTCTCTGCACTCTGATCTTTTGGATACTCTGACTATTTGGGCCAATGTGCCGTGTTGTAATACTTAATAGCCCCTTGGGCTTATGTAATATCCTAAATTTTCAAAATTGTGAAAATTAAAATTTTTGAGAGAACTAAAATTTCAGGAATATTTTCAAACTTAATTGAGGTAATAGTTTGTAAAATTACAAAGAAGTGGAGATTTAAAAAGATTTTCAAAAGTTCAAAAATCAAAATTTGAAAATTTTGAATAAAAATAAGTTCAAAAGTTGCTTTACAATATTTTCATTTTGAAAATACATCTAATTAGATTTTTCGATTAATAAAGTGCTTTAAGCAAAGATCTTATAAAATAAAAGAATTTCAATGATTTGTATATTTTCAGTTGTGGAAAAATTAAATCAATTGGATTTGTTTTGAAAAATAAAAATTTATCAAACAAAATAATTCAATCTACTAGGAGTTAAAAAAATAATGAAAAGCAGCGACTTTCCTATTTGTTTTTAAAATTTTATTATCTTCTCTTATTACAAGATTTGGATTTTGAATTATCATGATTTTCTCTAAAGTAATTTCAATTAAATTATATTTGAGAAAAATCCTTTATCTTTTATTTCCAAATTTTCGAAGCATTTCTTATTTGTATTCCTCTCTCGCTGAGAGCCGAGCCCCCCTCCTTTCTTCTTCCTTTCCTTCTTTTTCTCTCTCTTTCCTGAAAAATAGACGTGCATCATTGTCTCCTATTCTTCCAGACCGCGCCATCTCAAATTTGTAAACCACAGTTTCGAGGAAAACACGTCCTAGGAAATCCATCGTAGATTACCCTCCCAAAAATTTCGGATCCTAAAACTTTTTCCTTTGCTCTGTAAAAATCGTGGAAGGCCGACTTGTCAAAATCCTAGCCGCCCCACTCTTTCTCGTCTCAGCACCACCTCGGTGTAGATCTGTCCAAACCGTCTGAGGACGTCCTTCGTATCTTCATCACGAATCCATCCCAACCGAGAGCTCAAAGATTCGTGGTAAGATAAAGTCAGATCTAATCGCCGAAGACCTCACCGGATTTTGACCGAAGCTAATCTTCACCGAATCATGGATTTCTATAGCGAGACCTCGGTTTCAGCCCTCCTCTTGTTTCCCATGTCTCCCTTTTTTTCCTCTCTAGGCCCTCGCTATTCCGTCATTTACAGCAAAGCGCTGGTGTCCTCTTGTTTTTCCATGTCTCCCTTTTTTTCCTCTCTAGGCCCTCGCTATTCCGTCATTTACACCAAAGCGCTGGTGTCATTTTGAACCGCCGCCAGGATTTGCTCCTGCTGCCGCCCGCCGTGCAAGCCGTTTGTGACACCCTATTATTCTCCCTAATGCTAGAGATATTATTTTTAATTTTATTATTTGTTCTTTAATCACTTGGATACTTCCTAATTCTCTTCTTAATCATTTTTCCCCTAATCACATTTTCTCCTAATCACCGTATCGTGATATGCCACCGGCACTTAGCCTTCCTCGTTGAAGTCATCCTGCCCAAAAGATTTCACACGTATCCTCCCTTCCAAACCAAGACCTAAATCAAATCCGTATCAAATTATACCCAAAATCGATATGAATCCGTTCATGCCAAATCAGTGGGTATTACCATATCCTTTCTTGCCAAATTAGAGTAGCCAAATCATTACAAAATAAGCTCCTCCATGCCATATTCACCGGCATAGCACAGTATAAAAAGCCCCAAAACCGATCAACCTTAGCACCCCAATCCCGAAACCCTAGCCGTCTCATGCGCCAGCAGATCATCACAGAGCAAGGGGGAGGAGAAGGAGAGGTCGCCGTCGCCGACAAGGTGAGCCGCGCGCCGCCGCCCGTCACTGCAGTGCCGTCGCCGACAAGGTGAGCCGCGCGCCGCCGCCCGTCACTGCAGTGCCGTCGCCACGCAAGCCAGCACCTTCGCTGCGCGTTGTTTCCACGCCGCCGCCGCGCCCCAAGCCGGGGAGCCCGCGCCACCACGCGCCGCGTAGCCGCTGCCGGTGCCGCGCCGACTGCTTGCGCGCCGCCGCTAGCCGCGCCGGAGCCCACCACCGCGGCGCCGTCCTCCGCCGCCGCCCGCCACCCTGCGCCTCGGCGCGCCGCCGCAGCCTGCCGGCGCCGCCACTCGCGAAGCCGCCGCCGCCTGCTGGCCGCGCCGGGAGCTGCCGCCGCCGGTCACCCGCCGCCGCCTCCTCCAGGACCCGCCGGCCGCTGCACTGGTGCTCGCCGCCCTTGCCGCAGCGCTGGCCGCCGCCACCACACGCCGGCCGTCGCCGGAGTTCGCCGCCAGCCAAGTCCCGTCGCCGGCCTCCTCCCAAGCCGCCTCCCTTCTCTCTCTTTCTTCCTCTCTCTCTGTTTTCTTTCTCTCTCTGCGCGTGAGAAGCAGAGCAGCAGCTGCTCTTTTATTCCTCAATCCGGTCAAAATCAGTCAAAGCGTGTACTGTTTATTTGAACAGTGTTACTTCATATTTTTGTATATCTTCTAATCCGTAAGTCCGACTCGTACCAAACTAATTTTGTTGATTTTCTTTTAACCTAATCTACCTCCTATTTTTATCTCATAATTTTCCGAATTTTATTTGCTGCTGTTGATTCGTCTGTGTCTCGGTTTGCGTGTAGACGTCGCGGAGGGTTTCGAAGGGGAGCTAGCTGTCGATTATCAAGAATCGTGCTACTTGGACCCAGGTGCAAGCTAGATTCATATTGATCCCACAAATTTTCCCTCAAATTTACTATTCATAGCGTTTTAACTGTACATGCTAATTTTATTGTTTTTCTGTATATTTAATTTTAGTTATTGCCAATGACGTGTTAATCATCCATTAGCACGTGTTACCTTTCAATTAACGCCTAGAATAATGTATATCTTATTATAGCCACCCTTGATTTGTACTCATGCTAGATGCTTACTTGCTTCGATGGAAAATCTGATGATCATTATGATGGGAAATCATTTAAAATCTTGGTAGAGAAAATCTACTCTTTATCGTGTGATTTTGGTTAAACTTTAATTCAACTAAAATCAACAGGGCATGAGTAGACTCGAGGTGGTGGTATGATTGGTGGATGTTGGTTTGTGGTATGCCACCTCGGTCGATGTAAGGACCGAACTTTGTGGATGACCTGATCGGGCAAAACAGTATAGCCATGGGTGTTAATAATGGTAATACCTTAGTTGTTACCTTGTAAAATCTAGGGTTGGTTTGTCATGGCAGTGTGAGTGTGGCTTGCTACCACCGTATACTCACCTGGCACAAGAGGGGAACCTCTGGCTTAGTGCGAAACGGCTTGGGGCGAATCCTTAGTGAGACATTCTTGACCCTAGATGGAACGGGGATAGCGGCTTCGTCTCACTCTCGGGTGAGTCCCATGGGTAAAGTGTACACACTCTGTAGAGTTAAAACTATCATGATAGCCGTGCTCACGGTTAAGAGCGGGCTTAGGCTGCTCCACTTGTTAGTCTCACCTTTTAATAATTAAATGGTTATAGAAAGGTAGGGCAGGGATTGTCCGGCAGAGAGTGCCAGGCAACGATTGCCATGCAATGCATTACAGGGAGTGTATTGCAAAGGTTTCGTGTAGAGTTGACAGCGAGTGTCATCTTGGTCTATGCTGAGACAGCATAATATTATAGTGTTGAGAGAACACGAGTAAAGAAATGAATTTAAAATTGTTTTACACTTTTGGTTTAAAACTGATAGGATTGTTTAAAAGTGCTCTTTATGCAAATAAACCAGATCCATTCCTTTGATACCTTGCATTCATTACATAAGGATATACATGCTTGCTAGATATGGTTTATCCATACTCATTAGTTGTTTATCAAATCTGTGCGCAGGTGACGACTCTGCTACGTAAGTGGCTTACGAGGCAGAGTACGATGATGGAGTTTTCCAGCTACTAGAGGCGTACCCCTGGTCAGATGCCTGTGGTAGTTTGACGAGTTTCAGCCGACACGCGTTTTTATCTTCCGCACTCTGATGTTTAAATTATTCATAATGTAAGTGGCATTCAGCCCACGTATGTTATAATTTATTTTCTTGAATAATAAAGTATGTGTTTGATGGCAATCCTGTTCAACCTGTGTGTACTAGCATATGATCCTTGGGACTAGTACTAAAAACACAGAGGGGTCGGCTTTGCCGAGCCGGGTCCCGACAGCTTAATACATGTATTTGTGTAATATAAGTCTTCCGCTTGTATGAATTGATTCCGGCTATATGGAAGATGTGCACTAGTGTACTTATCCAGGGACTAGTGCCGATCAAGTGGTGGACCAAGGCCAGGCCCTCACAGAGCTAGTATCAGAGTATACGACTGTAGGAGCCCTAGACCTTGGCCATTAGTACTCCGTAATTTAAAACTAAGAAAAAGTACTTTCCTAAATGCTCTACTTTATAAAAATCTATTGTATTCTTTCCTCCGGAGCTGCACTCCAATTCCCTACCCTTTTGAGAAGTTTTTGGAAAACTCTTCTCTCATGTCTCCTCTTACCTGACATTTTTAGCTTCTACCTTGTCTCATATTCTGCTCACGTAAATTCGTATGTCTTGTTTAATTCTCAAAATAAGAGTTGCTTCTAAATTCTCTACTGACCCAAAGGTCTAGTCGACCTCTTACTAATCTTTAGACCTGAAGCCATACGCCTCGACAACATACTCATGGAGCTTCAAGAATAGTAAAGAGACATGGAGATAAAGAGCCAAGAGACTTCACAATCAGCCATCACCCTTGCAATAGACCGCATCGGATCTGAGAAGACGCCAGCACCTGCGACCAATTCGGAATACGTCAACACATTCCATCTCCAACTATAGGCAACTCTACCCCCATTATCTCCTATTTCTCTACTCTAGTTTGAAGAAATTGCACAAAATATCAGTTACCAAAACAATTGATAATAGTGCCCTGTAGTCTTAAGTGTGACCCCAAATCTTATAGGGCATCGCTTTAGAAGGCTTGTTAGTCTATTAACCCTCAAACTTTTCAAGTCCATTCTAGGTATGTGAGATTAGTTTAGATAATCTAAGCTTCAGGCTGCTGTTACGACTTTTGACCAAACGTTACCCTAGCCTAGAATCGTAAAATTATTGATTGTAAGCTGTGGGACACCTTAATTAGAATGGCGCCCTATCCCTTACAAGTTTAAAATTGAGCCTTATTAATGCTATTGGATCTTGTTTACGTTTGTTAACCTTGGTTCTTCTGCATCTGGATATCATGCATATAGGCATGGGACTAAAATAGCTTTAAGATTCACTCTGATATCGGAGAGATCCCTAGGATCAGTGCCGACAATGTACACCGTAAAAATAATAACTTACGTCTGTCGGAATCGTGCCTGAAGGCTAAAACCTCCTCTCGTACAAGAATCCCTAGCTAGACCATAGTTTGGGAAAAATAAACCCTAGTTGCTCCAAGCCCTAGTAGCTGTCCATTTAGACCCTCCCAAAACAACATTTTGACTTACGCCAAACTTTAAGTAATATGTTTCAAAGAATATTTTTCTAGAAAATTGTCTACAAAACAATTTACTCTCAATACACTTAAATACTTGGTTAAAAGTAAGAACCTTTTGGAAAACAAGGTTTCAACTTTTTCAGACTTTGTTTAAACATATCCTCTTTCTAAAAGCACCAAAAATTTGTTTGATATTTCGGTTTACTAAAAATCTGTTTTTGAAGTAGTACCTTTAAAATATATATGTATACGTTCAAAGGATTTGGAAAAAGAGATTCGCAAAAGTATTTCAAGGCAATGTTTTGAAAAGGTTGAAAAAAGGGGGTATTTCAAGACGAATGTACCGAAACAAAATTTATTTTGACTTCATGAGTTACTTTTAAAAGGATTTTCTTATTCAAACTTTCTCCAATTTATAATTTTGATTTCCCCTGCCTTTTCAACTCTGTTGCTTCATCTCACTTCAACTCTCTATCTTATTTCAAAGAAAGATTTCCCAATATATGATAAAAGATATTTATTCCTCCTATTCAAAATGTTCAATTGGTCAATCTCCACATCAAACTGTCCCTATATTGGTGGAATGATATTGAAATTACGGACTAGAAACTATCCCTATATTGGTGGAAAATTTTATCGAAGGGGAGTAGTCAAAACATGACCATGCTGGATTGTTGTCACACACATTAAAAAGGAAGTTGAGATTTCTTATGAAAAGGATTTGATTAATCTAGAGGTTATTGTGGGATTATTGATTCTAGCTAATGCCGAAAGTGATTCGGGAACAGTATTGGAGTTCATTAGACTGTATTTTGAATTTTGATGATGCTTAAGGATAACTCAATCTCTTGATTCATAGAACGATATCGGGAATCGGATTTTCAAGATTCTAGATGATCTGAAGCCTTCATTGGTGAATGTACAAACCTTTTGAAAATGGATAACAATTGATTTGGCTAAAAGCAATTAGACAGTAGAATAAAGATGGGACAAGGAAAATCAGAGCGGACCAAGATTTGATGTCGAGACTCTTAATTTTGGTGGCATATCAATTAATAGTAAAAGTATCCAATGATTATGATCGGACTAAGGGTATAGTCATAAGGTGTGATCGAACTTTGGATTCTTAGTGACTTACCAAAATTGTGATAATGGTAACCTTGGTGGACAGAATAATAGGCGAAAATATGTTGATTAAGAAGTGGATCTTGGTGAATAATTAAAATAGTGGCATCTTAGATGGCATTGTGAGCTTCTTGAATGCTACACTACCTATCCATCCATTGAGTAATAAGGGCATCCGAAGTAATCATGACCTCAGAGATCAGTTATGTTCACAATCAAGGGAACAAGGCCACTGGCTGGCCTCACGAAGATGAAGAGTTTCTCTACCACCCTCTCTATCTTTTTCCTCCTTATTCTTTCTTACCCTTGTTCTAGTGCTATTCCCTCTCATCTATATTCTAACAACCAGGGCGGAGAAGCCTTATGACAAAGGACTAGCACGACGACCCTTCTGACAGTTCAAGATAAAGATCCTCTCCTTCCATGATCGACTCCGTGAGTCGCCATGATTCAAAGACTACGAAGTACTCCCAGGGTCAAAATTATAGAGCATATCCAAGAACCTTCTGGAATGATGAACGGAACTGCAACTTCTCTATTCTCTCTAACTTCTAGGCTATCAAATCTCGAGGTCGAGATTTATTGTTAGAGGGTAGGATTTGTAACACCCCAAAAGTAGGATATTTCAGAAATTCAAAATTTGGTATGTATCATAATGTAAGAAGGCACCAAATTTCCTTGTTTTAAATATTTAACCCCAAAATTCCAAAAGAGACAATGCCTATAATTAGAAATATAAGAACTCGAATCATATTTTAGAAGTAAAATGCAGGTATTAGTGTTTCTTAGAGGATTATTCTAATCTTGAATGATCATACAAATCAAAATTCACCACCGCCCGCCTTTACCCCCTAGCCGGTGCCCCATCCTCCATGGCCGTCTTTCGCCCCGGCCCCCTATTTGCCAACGCCACCTCTGCTCCTTCACCGCCCGCGCCACACCTCCCCTTCCTCCTGGCCACCGCCGCGGTGAAGCTCCACTACATCCACCACTTTGGTCTCCATCTCCACTCTCAACGCCTCTCCAGGTCGCCGTCCCTCCATGCCGACACCGCCGCTCCTGCCTCTACTCTTTCCCACCGGCTGTCACCCTCCTCTGTCTTCTCCACAGGCTAGCGCTGCTCGTCTTTCCTGCTCCCCAGCGTGGCTCCCAGTAGCCTCCTCCTCCAAGCCGCCGGTGCCGCCCTTCCGCCCCAGATCTGCTCCTCCCTGGCCGTCGTCGCTTCTTCCTCGCCACCGGCTGACACCGTCTCGTCCATTGGCCGGTCGCTGTCCGAGCTCAGCCCCAGCTCCACCACCACCTCCGTCTTTGACGTGCTACCTCAAGCCTCCCTCTACACCGCTGGAGCTGCCTCGGCTCCTCTTCGCAGCCCCTGCCGTCATCCTCCACCGCCCAGAGCTCCGCCTCTGCTCCATGGCCAGCGCCACCACCTTTCCTCACTTCGCCAGCTCTGTCCTCAGGCTGCCACTACGACCTCTGCTCCTCACAGCCAACTCTGCCCCTTCTCCCTTCATTCCTCCCCAACTGTCGGCGCCGACTCCAACTCATCTCCCCCGGCTGGCACCCTAGTCACCATCTTGGCTGCGCCCAAGAAGCTAGTGCTGTTGCTGCCCGGCAGTTGCCGCCAGCTAAAGAAGAGGATGCTCCTATTGCTTCTCTAGAAACCACTAAAGAGCAAGAAAACCATGACCTTTCCAAGGGCCGCAAAAATTCTTCATTTTTCCGATCAAGGTGTAACAAGTTAAAATGGGTAGACCGGGACGTATTCTAGCTCTGGTGAATTTTCCATATTTTTCTGAGCATATGTTATTTTCTGCAATATTCCAGCTATAAGAAAATATTTATAAACAGCGACTTAATTGTTTATACCTAGTTAAAAGGGGTTAAAAATATCTGTAATAAGTAGGTGACAGTAAAACAATGCTTATACATTTCTAGTATAATTAGTTTATTTTAGAGTTATTTATTTAATAGAAAACCCACTTAATAGTAATTAGAAACAGGAATTCCCACCTTATTTAATTAGTGATTAATTTCCTTACATGACGATAAAGTTCCAGTGGAGCATAAATATGATTTAGAGATTTAATAAATTTACTACACAATTTTAAGATCAATATTGCTTTCCTTAAATATTAATAAAACAGAAACGGAATTTGATTTAATTTAAATATCCAACGATTTAAATTATATCTTAACTTTTAGCAAAGACATAGTTAGCCATTAAGGTAATTATGAAAATATTGAGATTTAGCTTAGCATGGTATTTATGCATAATTTCCTAATTATGGTAATTAAAACCCTCTTTTAGTATTTCCTTTTTCTATTAAAATAATTGGGAATTAGATAAAACACTAAGACCGAAACACACCAGAAAATCTTAGAAAATATAGAATAACATTCTGGAACCATGGAAAATTATAATTTCGGCATGTCGCCTTAGAATTCCCTTTTTGCCAGAATTTCCTATAATTAATTAAAGATTTAATTAATTAGGTGATGACTCTAAAACAACCTTAGGAATTATATGGACCGTCTACTTTGTCATGAACAATACTAAATTACTAAATGATTCATAGAATAGACCATTGTCGAATTTCCCAATGTTAAACATTATTCCAATTTAGTTAGATCGATATAGCCACCAAACCTAACTATCTATTGCTTTAAGGTAATACTAATTGCATAAACCCACCAGCAAAGGCCGTCGCTTTCCGAAAACTTAACTTCCTAGATAAGTAGAAATTCATTTATTACATAACCCCATCGTTAACATCATCGTCCACATTAGCAATCGTGCATTGCATTTCATGCATCATGCTTCCTGCATACTTTGGTGTTTATTTGTATTACTTGGCTCTTCGCGATAGATTCCGAGGACCCGCGGAGCAGCCAGAAGATCAAGACCCAGGTTTTTGATTCATAGGATCTAGGCGAGTTAACACTTCTCCTATAGGGTGTTTGCTTTTACTAGGGAGAGTCACAACTTTCCCTAGTGCGAGTTAACATTCTAATAGATCATATTGATTCCCAGTTTATCAAACTATTTTATTTACAGTATTAAAATGCATACTTTTTAAGTAATTATACCTGTCTGCTTAATCATGATATATCATGCCATGTTATCTTTTGTTATTGCTCTACCTCGATGATATTGCCTTGATATAATCATCTATCATTTGGCTTTATTAATGATTGCCTTGATAATCACCCTTGATAGCCTGTTAGGTTGAATAAAATAAAATTTTAGACTCTTAAGTCTTGGTTAAAATTTGCTTAGACATTGCTCAGGTCCAATTAATAATTTTTAGGCTTAATTAGCCTCGGAACGGTGAACTAACATTCACCGCACATGAATACATAACAAACATGGAAACTGGAAATTAGGCCTGGCATGCCAGTGTGAGTGTTTGGTTGTGATTGGGAAAGCGGACGTGGTTTGGCTTGTGGTTAGGATGGAGTAGCTTGGCTATTGGGTGTGAAATGAAGAGGGCTATATGTTCACAGACGCGGTGCTGAGAGGAGCACGAGGCAACACGCGTAGCTGCGAATCGCTACCACCAAGGGTGGTTCCGCCACATCGTGTGCAGGGCACATGGAGGAATGATAGTAGAAGAAGGAAGTGAATGTGGATGTGTGTGGACTGGCCGGATCCGATGTGACTCCTAGAGAGGACCAGACGGGCGTGCAGTGAGGCACGCAGTAGGAACTCGCTGACCAAAGGCCTGCGGGATTTGATTCCTAGCACCACAACGCATGGCCATTGCGTGGTATTGCATGTAATGGGGATTCAGGAGTTGTACGGCCTGCGGGCGTACCCTGTCTGTTACCATGCTTAAGGTGAAGACATGATCATGTCGTCATCCGCGGGATGATCTAGGTCTTACGTGATTGGGAGCCGTGACTCTAGTGCGGGCGTGGCAACCTGGATAGGGAAAAACAGGCACTTTGCTGGTGTAAGATTCACAACGGGTGCGCCACACCCGGAATATGATGGCGGGTGTGTGGATAAAGTTTGAGGATGGGTGTGGTTTGTAGTTTGGATTGATGATTGTGGATTGTGTTGGACAACAATAATGAAAGTAATGGTTAATAGCACATTGGGTTAAAAGTTGCTAAGTTATAGGTTTTGGTTTATAAAACTTGCTTTCTGCAAATAAATAAACCCCAACCTTTCCTTTGAAACCCCTATCACTAAAACTTGCATCTGGTTGGGTGTTAGCTCGTTAGTGTTTGGATGATACTGACCTCATATTCATATTCTCTTTTAGATGGGGAGTATGAGCACGATCAGTACGCCTGCCATCAAGACGAAGAACAAGAATTTGATGACGATCAGGGTGAGGCATAGGGCGTCTCTCCAGTCGAGTGCTTAGGCATAGCCGGCACGAGACCTTTTGGATCTTTTGGTTCTCTACACTCTGATCTTTTGGACATTCTGACTATTTGGGCCAATGTGCCGCGTTGTAATACTTAATAGCCCCTTGGGCTTAATACAGGTATTTGTGTAATATAAGTCTTCCACTTGTATGAATTGATTCCAGCTATGTGAAAGATATGCACTAGTGTACTGATCCAGGACTAGTACAGATCAAGTGGTTGGCAAAGGACAGGCCCTCACAGTAGAGTTCCTTACACATTTTTATTAAAGCAAATTTGATTTCTAGAAATAATTTACTAAGGAAATTGGTTAAAAAAAGCTTCTATCATTTTTCCCGAGCATAAGATTTAATTTACTAAGTCCAGTACAACAACAAGTATTTTCTAGAATATTTCTAGAATTTTCGGACATCTTAAACTATTTTTAATAATTCACTTTGTATTTCTAGATTTATTACAAATCAGAAATTTCCAAAAATCCAATAAATAGAACTAGGCTCAGCCTACTATTGTTTACATTGGGCCTATTGCTGTCCGGCCTAGTAACTTGCATGTGCGGCCTACTGACAAGTCGCCCACGGTTGCTCTGATTAGTGGGTTCGGGGCATACCGAGTAGTGGGTGCAAGCAGCCGACAGGTTGGTCTCGGGGCCCGCATTACAAGGTGTTCCCACGCTAGACACAGAATACGCCACTAGCTCTAGATGACATATTCTGAAAGAATACGCTTCCACTAAATCCAACATGTGGGACGAGGGCTCACATGTCAGTGACTCAAGATTAGTGCGCAGTGGGATTTAAAAAAAATGTTGGGGGTCTCGCGTGTCAGTGGCTTAACCACGCTGGCCGACATCGGATTGATATCAGCGAGGCAACAGCTTCGCTTGATTCTCCGGCCGAGCTCCGGCAAACCTACGGCGAGGTACTGGCGACAGTACGGTCCACTACTAAGCTGCTACATGGTTGGAAAGGGTCCGGCGAACAACGGGCTAGGACATGATGGCCAGAGCATCACCGACAGTGAGCTAAAATGGCGGCGTAGTGGGGCACAGGCGGTGGTCAGTTCATCAGGTGAGGGAGAATCTAGGAACTACTATGTGGCTACCTGAGGCTGTGCCGAGCTCAGGGAAGGTCGGAGACATGCTATCACCGTGGGCGAGGCGGTGGCCGAAGCAGGGGTCGCGCCGCCCGGGAGCTCCAGTGAACCCTAGGCCAAATTGATGGTAGGGTCATGAGAGGTAGCCCTATGAGAGGCTACGAACGCGAGGAATCAGCCGGCGGCTTACCGAGGCACTGGTAAGGCAAAAGGGAGTGATTGGGGTCGCCCGCGACGACACAGGAGGAGGAGTGAAATAAGGCCAGGGCTACGGCTATAAGGGGGAGGAGAGGTTCATTGGGTGAAAGAGAGCTGCATCCCGTAGGCATTTGGCTCGAGGAGGGTGTAGTGTGCAGGATGGCGAGGAACGGCGCGGAGCATCATGCACGGCTCAGCATAGTGCTAAAGCGGCTCGGTGGCAGGATGAGGATGATAGGGCGACAGGCCCAGTGCCGCTGGTGCGAGCGGCTTGAGTGGATGGCTACATGATATGCGTAGAGCGGGTTCTGCGCCGCAATAGAGTAGGATAGAGAGAGGGAGGTGGGCCGTACTAGGCCTAGATAGGCTGAGCACGGTGGGCCAATACCAAAAACTTGAAATTCAATTTTTAGATGAATTTGTTTGCATTTGAAAGAGAATTTGAAAATTTTGAATGGTGAATAGTAAATACTAGGAGTTGTATCAAATTTGAGAATTTTTCAAAATAATACCCAAATTTGGGCCGTTACAAATCCTACCCGTCTAAAAATAGATCTCGACATCGAGATCTAAAAGCCAGCTAGCGAACAGATAGGGGTATTTTTGGGAAAGTAACTCCTGGGCCTCCCATGTTGACTGTTTTGTAGTTTGATTGCTCACTGAACCTTGCACAACTTGACCATCTTGTGTCTCATTTGCTTGTCCAAGGTGTCCAGGATTCGCATTGGGTAAGCTGGGTAGGTGAGATTGCTAGCTTTGGGTTCTTCAGGTAGAGGAATGTGTTCTTTTGTCACTCAAAGAGACTTTTTAAGTTGAGATACATGGAACACAATGTGCACATCTTCAAGTTCTGCGGGCAAATCCAACTGATAGACGAATTGACCTCTCTTGGTGGTGATCTGATACGATCCAATATATCGAAGTGCCAACTTGTCCTTCTGTTGAAATCTTTGATTTCCTCGAAGTGGAGATTACCTTCAAATAAACAAAATCTTCGAATTCCAAGGTGAGGCCACGACGGCACTTATCTCTGTAGCTTTTCTGCAGAGATTGAGCGGCAAAAAGTCTCTCCCTCTTAGTCTTGACCTTCTCTTTGGCATCCTTCATGGTTGCTGTCCCAAACACTTGATTTTTTCCGGTCTGTGATCAACTGAGGGATGTCTTAAATTTGCGTCCATACAAGGCTTCAAATGGTGACATCTTTAGACTTGCTTGAAAACTATTGTTGTAGGAGAATTCGGCGTAGGGAAGCCATTTCTCCCAATTTGAGGAAAAGTCCAAGGCACAAGCTCTCAACATATCCTCTAGGATTTGATTGACCCGCTCAGTTTGTCCATCTGTCTAGTGGTGGAAGACAGTACTGAAAGTCAGGCTAGTGCCTAGGGCACTATAAAGCTTTTCTCAAAAGTGCGAGGTGAATTGAGATCCTCGATCCTCGACAATTCCTTGCGGTACTCCATGTAGGCACACTATCTTGACCATGTATAGCTCGGCTAACCTTTCTCCTTTGTAGGTCATCTTGACGGGTATGAAGTGTGTGACCTTGATTAATTGGTCAACTATGACCCAAATGGAGTCATAACCTGTGTTGGTACAGGGAAGTCCTATGATGAAATCCATGGCGATTTCCTCCCACTTCCATTTTGGTACCTTTAGGGGTTGAAGAAGTCCTGTCGGTCGTTGATGTTCAGCCTTGATTTGTTGGTACACGTGACAATGATCCACGTACTCGACTATTTCACGCTTCATCCTTGGCCACCAAAATTGTGATTTGAGATCCTAATACATCTTTGTGCTTCCAGGATGGATTGAGTAGGGAGACTCATGGGCTTCCTTTCTTTAGAATGATGTTCTTAAGTTTCGGGTCGTGTGGAACGAAGATCCTTTTTCCTAACCATAGAAACCCACGGTCATCTTTTGAGACCTTATAATTTTTGTCTTTAGCCATAAGTTCTTCAGTCCTAAGGGTACTTGGGTGGCCCTTCTATTTCTCCTTGATCTGGTCTAGGAGAGTAGGCTAAACTTCAAGGGTAACCAGAAAACTTGGCTCAGCCAAGGTTAAGTTTAGTCTAGCCATGTCTTTGGTGAGATGTTCAGGGAGATCCATGTTCCTCAGATGGTTACACTGCGGTTTTTTGCTAAGGGCATGAGCCATGACATTGACCTTTTTGGGGTGATACTGATCAATAAGGTCATAATCTTTGATTAATTTCAACCACCTTCTTTGTCTCATGTTTAGGTTAGACTGGGTGAACATGTACTTCAAACTTTTGTGATACGTAAAAATGTCACACTTGTGGGCCATCAGATAGTGCCTCCAAATCTTCACATCATGCACAACTGCAGTTAACTCCAAGTCATGTGTTGGATATTTTTTTCGTGTCTCCTTAGCTGACTGGAAGCATATTATACAACTTTCTGATCTTGCATCATTACATAGCCCAACCCTTGTTTGGAAACATCACAGTATACGTTGAATCTATTGCTTATATCCAGGGTGACTAATATCGAAGCAGAGGTTAGTCTCCTCTTTAGTTCCTAGAAACTCTTCTCGCAGGCTTTGGTCCATTTGAACTTTTCTCCTTTTTGAGTAGTTGGGCCATTGGTTTGGCAATCTTGGAGAAACCTTTGATGAATCAACGGTAGTAACTAGCCAGGCCCAAAAAGCTTCTAATCTCTGTCATAGTGGTTGGTGACTTCCACTCCGTCACAGCCGCGGTTTTGGACGAGTCAACCTTTATGCCTTTAGCGGAGATGATGTAGCCTAGGAAGCTGACATCCTCCAACCAAAACTCGTATTTACTGAATTTAGCATAAAGCCGGTGTTCCCTTAATTTATCTAACACCAGCCTAAGGTGGATCTTGTGTTCTTCATCATTTTTGGAATAGATTAGGATGTCATCGATGAAGACAATGACAAACTGGTCCAGGTATTCTATGAGAATCTTGTTAATCATGTTCATAAAGTGGGCCGGGGCATTGGTTAATTTGAATGACATGACCAGATACTAAATAGACCATATCTTGTGGTGAATGTCGTCTTGGGAATATCTTCACTCCTTACTCATACTTGGTGGTAACCAAACCTAAGGCCGATCTTGGAGAAATGCTTGGCCCCATGAAGTTGGTCAAATAGGTCATCAATTTGAGGTAGAGGATACATGTTTTTGATGGTGATGGTGTTTAAGGCCCTGTAATCCACCACTAATCGCTGGCTTCCATTCTTCTTATCCATAAATATAGTTGGAGAACCCCTAGGGGATGAAATAGGGTGAATTAATCCTTGGACTTGCATTTCATCTAATTGCTTTTTAAGCTCTACAAGCGGGGTTCATTTTGAAATAAAATTTTTATATGGGGCAGTGCCTAGGACCAACTCTATGACAAATTCCATATCTCTGTCTAGCGGGAGCCCTGGTAATTTCTTAGGGAAGACATCTAAGTGTTACTTGATGATGGTCACCTTGGATGGATCCTCGTCCTTTAGGAACTAGATGGCATGACCCCATCTAAAAGGTTCATCTACCTTCCACATATCTTCGTAACCCGAGGGGTCTGATGAGCTGCACCTCTCGTTTAGCACAATTTAACATCCCACCATAGCGGGTTAACTAGTCCATGCCTATTATGACATCTATTCCGTGATAGGGAAGACCATAAGGTCGAACTTATACCCCACCTTTTTCATAGAGATTTCAATCCAAAGGCACGCTCTGGTGACCTCACCTTTTTCGTAGTTTCTATCCAAAGGCATGCTCTGGTGACCTTTAGAACACCCCTAGGGGACCTTATGATTAGGGACTTATTTAAGGGAAAGGTTTGTAGGTTATGTTTGCCGACACATTTCTTAGAAATGAATGAATGTGATGCACCAGAATCAAACAGAACTTACACAGGGTTGTGGTTAATTGCAAACATACCCATAAGCATTCTTGGTGCTTCTTCTGTGGTGACATGGTTGAGTTGGCCTCGACCATAAGTTGGTGGTGCCGACCTTGTTGTTAATCCTTGACCTCCTCCGCGGCTGTCGTTGGCCTGACCACAAGTGGTGGTACGGGTGAGGTCGAACCTAACTAGGGTCACTGCCCGATTTGGGCACTAGGCGGCGAAATGTCCTGGCTTGTGGTAGGAGAAACAACTTCTTGCTGTCCTATCATCGGCCCTGTGAGTTGTCCTTGCAATACTAGCCAAAGGTAGCGATGACTTTTTTAGATTGAAAGTGGTGTTGCGACTCCCACCGTGCTGATATGTGGAGGCTTGGTAATATGGCTGTTGGAGGGGCATTGGTTGGCGCTAATTGGGTGGTCTTGAGGTGCCAACGTGACTGGCGCCCGCACCACCTCTAGCAGCAAGCTTCCTTTTACAACTGACCTCGAATGTGTTAACCTCATTCTCCAAGATTAAGGCCTTGTTAATCATGTCCTAAAAGTCAGTGAAGTCATGAAGGATGAGATGAGATCAGAGACTGGGTAACATCCCTTCCAAGAACCTATCGATTTTCTTTGCTTCATCCTTGATGTCTTGGGTGGCGTTTGGGGCAACCTAATTGAAACGGGCGAGATACTCTTTGACAGACATGGCTTCTTTCTTGAGGTGGAAAAATTCATTCTTCCTTATCCTCATTACCCCTCTTAGGATATAGTTGGCTCAAAAAGCTGCCTCAAACTATTCGTAGGGGATATTATGCCCCGGAGATTCTTCTTTGCCTAGCTGGTCATCAATGATGTTGACGGCTGCTTCATCTTGGGGTTCTAGAGTTCCTTCTTGATCTTCCTGTTCATCACCATTGTTAGATTCTTCTTGATCTTCTTCTTGTGAATTCCCAGCTCTTGCGGCAACATAGTTCTCCCACCAGTCAGTAGCAGCTCCTTCAAGTTGACGCGTTGCTAAGATGACCTTATTCGACTAGCGACATCGCACTAGTGTGAGCTTCTGCTTGATGAGTCTGAGCAAATCCTCTGTGTCCATTGGTTCTGCCGCATGAGCAAAGGTAGGTGGCTTTGGCATGGAGGAATTCACCTAGCTTGGAACCTTGGCGGTTGCCTGCTTGTTGCTGGTTGGTTAAGACTACTCCGAACATCTATGCTTGATAGGTCAAAACATGAGCTAAAGTTCGGTTGCCTATAGGCGGTTGGGGAAAATTTCCACGGCCTCAGCCACAACGAGCAGGACTAGCACCAAAACCTTGGCCATGACCTGCACCCCAACCTCTAACCATCTGCAAGGTGGCCGATACAAAGGATTTTCAACACAGCAATCTTAAGCTAGTAATGCATGCATGTCAAACATCCAAATCAAATAAGAAGCAATAAGACCAAAATCCAAATCATCATAAGGCACCAAATAGTTCTTACATCTACATTAAGGTCTTACATTCTCGCCTATGGCGATAACCGACTACACTTGGAATACAACCCAACGATCTAAGTTAAACAAGATACAATCATCAAAGACCCGCATCCACTAGATTCAACAACAGCCTCGGACATACTGTCGAGCGCCTCTAAGTGGACGGCCGTAGGCGACGAGTGTAGTGGAGAGGTGGGTGCCCCACAGGAAACCTGGTTAGAGCGATGAGGTACTCCTCAAGAGAGAGAGTAGCCACCTCCGCCACGGGAGGGCTATGCTCAAGAAGAGCTGGCTCAAGTAGGGAAGGCTGAGCCTCCACTGGCTGAGAGGTGTGACAAGGGGTACCCACAAGTGCTCTAGGTGAGAGACCTCACTTCTGTACGGTGTGGCGGACGTGCACTGGTCGTGCGAGCAGGGTAGTTCGCCCCTACGCGAGGGCATCCAATAGGGACAAGGTATTCTAGTCGAGCAAGAGCTACATCTCTCTCGCGACGACAAGCGCCTAGGCTAGCCCACAGGTGGTATGCTCGACGACGGGCTCTCCTCAGGTCATTGTTGCTGTCACGGCTTGCGAACAAAGTACACTGATTTCCTCCGGGGCTCCATGGCTGTTGGGCTCTGCTCCCTAGCCAAGATGGGCCAAGTAGATCAGTTGATGATTTGTGCCTGGTGTGAGATCCTCCAGTGTATGAAGCTCTCGGTGAAGCTCGTCTGGGGCGTACTAGAACGGTCCCCTTACGAGGTCATCTCGGTAGTGGTAGCGGAGCTGGCTTAGTGCAGTTGTGGTGGCATCACTGATCGCGAACTCGATGTGGTCTCGCGGTGTGTCTGTCCTGAAGCGGTGAGCGAATAGTCCCGAAGGGGTCATAGTACCTCAGATCTCAACGAAGAAGACGAGATTGCGGCAGTGTCCTAACCATCCTCTAGAAGTAGCAGGGTAGGCCGTCAAACTCTAGGTGGTGAGTCTGCTGCCGCAGGGCTCCAACATACTGGCCGTAGGCTCCCTCAATGAAGCCGAAGGACGAGCGCTCCAACATACTCGTCCCTCGCACCAACATACTAATACCAACTTTGCGAGCCCTTACTTTGAGGACTGTTGGAGATCATTAAATTCCGAATCTTTACGCCAACATTCCGGTAAATTGGGAAAATTCAAGATCTAATGCTCTAAAATTATTTAAACTAATAAATTTTCAAAAGTTTTGGTGAGTTTCTGTCCTCAGGTACAAATGGGAAAAAACCGAAGCCAAAATGGCCAAAAAAGCCAGGCCGGCCGACCTACCCTAGGCCGGCCGACCCCACTCTTTCGGTCGATTGAGCTATGTTTTCTCTAGTGATCCAAGAATCACAAATAGAGGCCATCTCAGCTGTCCATCCACGTCGGTTTAATCAAAGGGCAGCATTTGCTTCACAAATGGATCCATAGGCCCACTTGGAAGGTCCTACAGATTCCCACTGCCAAAACCGACTCAAGGGGGCAACCTACACCACCGTAGAGCATCCCATGCGAAGCAGATGGCCTGGATTAACCGGAGGTAGGCCGGCCGACCCCCCAAGTTGCTTCCTTGGGTGCTACTTCAACTAAGGAGGCTCCTACACGTGTCCCCTAACATGTCAACTGCTCATTGACTCCGTGACACTATATAAAGGACCCTTCACCTCACTTGTAACACACACACATCACACCATTTTGGAGGAGAATCACTTTGTCACTAGCTAGAGTAGTTCTTAGTTAGTTTGGGAGTTAGAGTTCAAGTCAAGCTGAGGCTCGAGGTTCCAGAGCTGTCTTCGGGAATTCGGGTAATAGCTCTTGTATCATTTACTTTTCCCTTGTGTAAGACTAGATCATGTCAATACAAGTTCTTTACTTTATTCGAGCTGAGCATTTACATTCCGCATTAGTTGAGAGTGTGGAGAAATACAATCGTGTTTAAGGTTACCTAGTTCCGAGTCTAGGTTCTCTCTCATATACTTCTTAGTATCGAACCTAGATCGTCCCCTAATGACCCAAGGGGAAGTGATCGGTTCTAGTAGCAGATGTGGTGTCTAAGGCTATATCTGACTTGGAAGGCACCTAATTCAACAGTTGTGCGGTAGGTAGTAGGTGGTTACAGCCCTACTATCCGGGTGGTATTAGCTCTTGCGAAGTCCGCCCTATTAGTTTCAGACTAGTTGAGCCCAATCGGGGGTGGTCATAATCATCCGGTGTTCTTAACTGATAGCGGGTGGTAGTGAATCGGCCGAGCTCCGAGGATTTTCTTAAACATTACTACTATCTTTATTAGCTCAGACTTGGTAATCTAATTGAACTTATCTTAGGAACATACTCGTCTCGTTGTCCTCCGAAACTAGCAAGACTACCGGCTAATTCTATCTCATGTGTGTGTCACTTTGGTTATCTTGTTATATCCTTATTATATCCCCCGCTGCCTAGCTGGCTGGCAACTTAATTAATAGAGATATACTGTACAACGATAGCGATATTCTTTACCCTCGTTCTCTGTGGATTAAAAACGATACCTTGGAATACTCCCGGGTGAAAACTACCATGATTTTCGTCCGCTTTCGGATTATTCTGTAGCGCGTAAGAATTGCCAGCAAAGTTTTCTGGTGCCGTTGCCGGCGAACGCAGCGGTTAAAGATATCCTATTAAGAAACCTCTACTAATTAATTTACTAGCCAGGTTTAGCAGGCTTGCCCTGCTCTGTCTTTGTTTTTTTTTCGAAACTGGCAGAACAATGTATGACCGGATTTGACCTTCCGGAAAACTTCCACCAAAATCCAGAGTCACTCGTACGGAGAACTCGACCTCGAGTCGTGCCTCCGCAAGTCCGAGTCTCTGACCTTCCACTCCAAAAAGAAACCCTTTACTCTTTGCCAAAACATCATCATCTTCATCCGAGATGGCTGCTGAGAAGACCATCCTTGAGTTCTCGGCCCCACCTAGCACTAACATCCCCACTGGTCCACCCACCAATGTGGGAGACGGAGGCTTCGAGGTAAAGCCGGCTCTTATCAACATGGTTCAGGCTAGCCCATTTTGTGGCAAGCAAACGGAGGATGCCAACGCCCATCTCCAACACTTTTTGGATATTTGTAGTACTTTTACTATCAAGGGGGCACCCCTAGATGCTGTCCGGCTGCGCCTTTTTCCATTCCATTGATTGGGAAGGCAAAGCAATGGTTCTATGCCAACAAGGATGCAGTTTCTATTTGGGAAAAGTGCTCGAACGCCTTTCTCACCAAGTATTTTCCATTGGGCAAAACCAATGCCCTTCGGAACAAGATTTCTATTCTCCAACAAAACACCGATGAATCCACTTTGGAAGCCTGGGAGCGACTTCAAGAGTATATACTAGCTTGCCCCCATCACGGGATGCAAGACTGGTTTATCATACAAAGTTTGTACCATGGGCTGAACCGCACGGCCCGAGAGCACCTTGATGCTGCTTCTAGTGGAGCTTTCTTCTCCCTTAGTGTGAGTGCCGCACGCACTCTCATTGAAAAAATGGTCTCAAGACAAGGCTGGAGCGACGAACGTCTCCAGCCGCGCACACGAGGAGTCCACCAAATAGACAACACGGACATGCTCACGGCCAAGATGGATCTTCTGATAAAGAAGCTAGAATCACCAACACTGCAGACTGTTCAGTCTCATGAGTCTCGCATGACTTGCGAGGTCTGTAGGAGTCCTGGACATTCGGGTGATAACTGCATCGAGACCCCGCCTGAAGATGTCAACTTCATCGGCAATGGGTTCCATCCACAACAACCGAACTTTACCCATGGATGGAATTCCAAGCCCAATTTCTCCTTTGACAATCGTCAACAGGGAGGTAATGCTGGCAATTTTAATTGAAATAGATCAACTCTAGATGATTTTATGACAGCCCAAAATAAGATAAATGGAGACATTAGTAGGAAATTTCTTGCTAATGACAAAATTTTGGAAAGCATAGACTCAAAACTTGAGGGATTTTTGAATGCCATGCAAAACCAAATGAGCTTTAACAAAATGCTAGAAACTCAAATAGCTCAGTTGACTCCGGGAAAGTTGCCGGGACAACCAGAACCACACCCGAAGGAGAATGTTAGTGCTGTCGCGACGAGATCGGGAAAAACCACCCAAGACCCATCGTATCCTAACCATGTAGGGAAGCAAGATGATACCCCCAATGAGATTACCGAGGAGAACGAGGAGACTGATGAGGCACCCTGTGAAGAGCCACCAAAACCGATGGGAGAAAGTTCAAGGACTAAAGTTAGTCCGGCTGAATTCACAGATACACCGGTCCTACCATTCCCGCACAGTCAACGCAAACCAACTGCTGATGTGCAGTTTGGTAGGTTTGTCGAGGTAATCAAGCAACTATATGTCAACATTCCATTGCTAGATGCAATGCAAGTGCCTATGTATGCGAGGTACCTGAAGGACATCCTCAACAACAAACACCCATTGCCGACGGCGGAGGTCGTTAAACTGACCGAGGAATGTAGGGCGGCAATCTTGAACACTTTCCCCGAGAAGAAGAAGGATCCTGGTTATCCGACCATCTCTTGCTCCATTGGTGCACAACACTTTGATCGTGCTCTATGCGATCTTGGAGCAAGTGTTAGCATCATGTCCAAGGTAATCTATGAGAAGTTAAATCATTCTACGTTGTCTCCAACTGCCATGACCTTGCAGCTTGCGGACCAATCGGTCCGTCATCCCATTGGGATAGCCGAGGACATACTGGTAAAAATCCGGAATTTCTTGGTACTCGTGGACTTTGTGGTCCTAGACATGGAGGTGGACACCAAGACTCCTCTCATTCTTGGGAGACCGTTCTTAAGCATGGCAAATACGACAATAGATGTTGGTGCGGGAGAAATCCAACTCGATATCAATGGCAAATATGAATGTTTCAACTTCAAACCAAGGGTTAACAATGCTCACAGGTACGTACTTATTATGGTAAAAATCCTAAGCCTGTGCAGAAACGAGAAGAGGGTATACCAAAACCTCAGGTGGATAGTCTCATCGCTTCAATGAATAAAACTCTCCGACTATTGTCCGAACCAAACCAAAGACAATAATGGAGAAAACTTTCAACGAGGAAGAAACCTCAAGAAAACGAGCGGAAACAAATTGCGGCCGAATTATCAAATCCGCAAAAGACGGTCGATGCCATTCAAACCACTTCGAAGAAACAAGTATGGCGTAAAAAGGAAGTTCAACCAGCTGCGATTTCATCTCCGATCGAGGAAAATTCTCATGAAAATTGAGGAATGGAGACGGTCTGACTCGAGGACCGTGAAAAACGTCGAGTCCTCACCGTGAGCTAAATCAGAATTTATCCTTTAGTTACATTTAATTAATCACCTTAATTTTTTTTAACATTTACCCTTGCATCCACTTTACACAAAAAAAAATATTTTGGGGCCGACCGAACCCACCTGGGCCGGCCGACCCACCGAGCCCGGCCGACCACCACCAACCGGCCGGCCGCTCATCTCTTCTCCACCACACATGTTGCATCTCACGCACCATTCTATTTCATAGCTAGGCATCTTTTTGCATGTCTTCATGCATTTCTTGCATCATTTGGCTGCACGAGGTCGGCTATAAAATAAAACACCGGTTGCTGCGATCGATGCATCCCTCAGGCGATGATTGCATGATCTCACAGCTTGCGCTCTTGCATTTAGTTGCCAATAAACTGATTAGGTTCATACTTTATTAATTCTGGCAAAATAATATTTTGTAGAGGCAACCACTAAGTCCCACAAGGACTACTGACTATCTGGACGACTGACCAGCTGACTTTGGACTGTTAACCTTTGATTCTAGTATATATCCTTCGGGTATTTGCAGTCCTAAATTTTGCAGGAAATGTCATGGTACGGCCGACTTGGCAAGAACATCACCAAGGGTGCCAAAGGAGTGCACAAGCGGTTTAGTTCATCAAGCTCCGACCGAGACTGAGGTCGTGGAGAGCCAATCTTGGGACAATATGTCGATGGACTCTCGCCACTCTGGGTACCAAGCTGGCCGGCATGCCAAATCAAATGAAGCCCACGGTGGCTCGTCCGGTCAAGGTCTCCACATATGAGTCCTCACGTCCGAGGAGCAAATCATTCTCCTCAATGATCGGGAAAGGCAGACGTTCAACGCTCTCCTGAACCGCACTTTCCAACATGCCCGGTCATATGACCCGGTTCTGTTGATTAGTCTCAGTCTCCTGGATGACTTTGATGAAGCCTTTCGAGCCGTTGGATGGTCCGACTTCGCTTCAATCACGGAAAAAGGTTCGTGATTACTAACTTTTAAATTTTTGAGCACGCTTCGCATCCTAGATAATGGCACTAAGTTCAGCGTTAGATTCTTCAATGAGAACTTTGAATGCTCCTTGAATGATCTAACTCGTTATCTAGGCTTTTCTCTAAGATGTAAAACTGCTCCTAAAAAATTAAGAGGATTTAAGCGTGATTATTTTTGGCTATCCATTTCTGGTAAGGAATACACTAGCAAACCTCGCATGAATGAAATTCATAATCCTACACTTAGATTCATGCACCGTTGGCTGGCTATGGTTGTTAACTGTAGAAGAGACTTGCGTACTGTTCGAATTGATGAGCTGCAATATCTTTATGCTATGGTTAATAGAAAACCAGTAAACCCAACTTTGAATATGATCATTCACTAGTTAGAAATGAAAAACTGGGTAGGTGATATAGACTTGTCGACGACTGGGAGGGGGTGCGAGGCCCGAAGATGGCCCTGTCCCCTGGACCGAGGCCTGGCCGCTGGTCGAACGCCGCCGAGGGAAAGGAACGTCGATGGTTGAGGGACCGACACGGTTGGACGCACCGGGTCCTGGAAGTGACGCGGGGATTTTTATCCTGGTTCAGGCCTCCACTGTCAAATAACAGCCCTACGTCCAGTCTTCGTTTAGTGCCAAGCTTAAACGAGTACAAGGGGGTGAAGCCGGGCTTCGGAAAGCCCGGGCTCGAGTACAATAAGTGCTCAAAGCACTATGTGTGGGTTCTTACCGTACCTGGGGTGAAGAACTACCACCGGGAACTAGAGCTCCTACGTGAGTGCAAGTGCTCCTGTTCTACGGTGGTTGAATGCTTCTGTGTCTAAGTCGATCTCCTGTTTGCATGTGTTCGGATCCTCCCCTGGGGCCTGTTCTTGTTGTGGCCTGTACGCCCCTTTTATAGGCAGTGTCTGGCTACTGTAGCTTGCCTTTGGTCCGTTGAATAGTCGTTTCCTTCTGCTCTGCCGTGCCGGGGCGTACAAAATCCACCGGGTAATCGAGTGTATCTCCTGATTACCGTGCCGGACTGCTACCGGTCAACACGTATCTTTTCCTATGCGGCTGTCTGATGAGACCTGCCGCCAACTTGCCTGTAGCCTTTGTCAGGTGCTCCTCGGTACTGTGCTCGAATTTAATTCTCGGTGACCTTCGAGACTCAAGCGATCTGTACATGGCGCGTGCAACCGCCTTGAGTCTCGAGCCCAGGCTTCGGGCTTGGGCGAGTGAGTGACCCGAGCTTACGAGGCGGGGAAGCTCGGGCGTGAGCTTTGCCAAGCTCGAGCGCGAGCTTGCCAAGCCCGTGCGTACTTCCTGCGGGCCGGAGGTAAGTTAGTGGGCCGTATCTCCATGGACCACGTACTTTCCCCAACAGCTAGCCCCCGAGCCTCGAGCGGGACGAAGTCGTGCCGCTCGAAGGTTTATTTGGTAACTGCCTTCGGGCGAAATGCCTGCCCTTCATGCGCGCGGGCCCTCCGGCTTCGGCGGGAATCCCAAACGAGCGCGGTTATGCACGCCGCTGTTTTCCCTCTTGGTTTTCGCGCCTTTGGGCGGACAGACGACGGTTCGTCTCCCCGCGCCGGTTTATAAGAGGCGGTTTACCATTTGTTGTTTCCTTTACGCTCTCTTGTGCTACTGCCTTCTTGCCTTTCTCATCCCTTCGCCCTTCTGCCATTTTTCGCCTCCCGATTTTTCTCTACCGATGGCGTCCTTCACGCGGAGTCTCCTTTCTGAGGACGACCTGAAGGAGTTGGCTGCCGCCGGCTTCATCGAGGTTGGTGGTTGGAGGGCGGCCGGCGAGGAGACGGTCCTTGCGCCTGAGAGCAAAGAGTTTGTTTGCTTCGAGCTTTTCGCCATTCACGGGCTCCGGGTTCCGGAGTCCGACTTCTTCGCCACTGTCCTGGCCCAGTGTGGGATCGAGTTGGTGAATCTTAATCCCAACTCAATCCTATTCCTGACGATCTTCGCGCATCTTTGTGAGGCGTTCGTTGGGATGGAGCCGACGGTCAACCTCTTTCTCAACTTCTATGAGCTGACCACGACCGGCGGGAACGGCGCGGCGGGGTGTGCCTACTTCAAGTTGCGCCGCGACATGAAGCCCGCGTACCCGGCGTTCAGGGCTAAGGAGAACGTCGGGGGGTGGGCGTCGCGGTGGTATTATGCCAAGGTGCTCAGCGACTGCGGGCTATGATTCGCGAACGCAAGCCCTGAGAAGCTGACGTTGCCTTGGCCTTCGCTGGAGACGGCGGAGGTAGCCTCGGCGGCCAAAATCCGGGATTTGGCTGGCCGGGGGCTTAACGGCTACGACATCGTCGCCGACTTCACCAGGCACCTGGTGAGCCCGCTGTGGAAGCGGGTTCACCCCTTCTTCAAGATCTGCGGGTGGGACGATCTTACCCGCGAAAGCACTTCCCGTAAGTTCCTTTTTTCGGCCTTACAGTTCCTTTGCCCGAGCATACTTCGGGCGTGTTTCTGATGTTTCCGCTCTTTTCTTTGCAGCTTCGCCCCAGGATGATGTGGTTAGGGCTGTCAGGCTCCAGCTGCCCACAAACCATAACGAGCCATCGGGCTCGGGCATCCATAACGTCCTCGACGAGGTAAGTGTCCCCGCGAGCTAAAGCGCCCCTGGAGCCGGTCTTCCATGGGAGTGGGCTGATGTTCCCTGACTTGTTTTGCAGGGGAAAGCGGGCGAGGAGGTCGGGCCCGTCGCCCTCGCGCTGGTGGCAGCCCCGGAGGCTGCAAGTTCGGGATCGGCGGTCTTGCAGCGCTGGTCCGGTCCCGTCCCGGTCTTTGAAGAGCGGTCATGCGAGCACGTGGCCACCTTCAAAGAAGCGGACCAGGCTCCCTCGTCGGGACAAAATCATCAGCACAGGGCGATCGAAGGCCCGAGCTCCTGCCTCTGTTCCCGACCCAGCCCAGGCTAGAGGTTCCTAGGGCCGGGATTCTATCGGCACGCGGGATACCCAGCCGGCGCCGAAGAGGCGTCAGTTGGTGTTGGTTGATGATGACGATGACTCGGACATCGGGCTATCGGGGGCGGACCTCGAGCTCACCGGTAAGTAACCGTGCTTCTCGGCTTTCTTTTCCTTTCTCCACTCATCACGATTCTTCAGGTTGATCAGACATGTTTGATTTGCTTTTAGTCGCCATGTCCGCCAAGGCCGGGAAAGTCATCCCGATGCTTCCGGAGGAAGTAGCCCGAGAGAGCGAGTTCCTCCCGAAGCGCAGAGGGTTTCGGGGCTCGAGGCCCGATTACCTTCCACAGATAGTGTGCAGCGACGTGCGCTGCCCGGCCGTGACTGTGGAGGTAGAGACGGATGACGGGACGTCGATCTTGGTGCCGCTCCGTGTCGAGGGGCGGACCTCGTCCGGGTGGTGCCCAATCGATTTCGCCGGTCTGTCTGATCTCTTCGCGGTGTGCAACTTGCCCGTTTCGCCGTTGGACATGAGCGATACGCTCCTGTTTGGCTGGAACTGGCTGGTCCGGGTCATTACAGCCGCTAGCATCGTCACGGTGCGCTTGTGTAGCGTGGCCCCGCTAGTCACCCCGGGGTGGATCGTGGCGACGCTGGCGTGGATCGAGCACCAGCTCTCGCTTGCCGGACGTCGCTGGGAGGAGCCTATCCGGCTTCGGCCCGTTCCTATCCAGCCCCTCACAGAGTGGCTACTGAGCATGAAGGTGGCCAAACCGAAAGTGGACGCCGGGGTGCAAACCGACTTTGCCCCCGACCCATGCCTTTAGGCCATCGAGGCGGCCGAGCCATCGAGGGAAGTGGCCGATCCTGCGAGGGGAACGGCCGAGCCCGCCCTGGCTGATGAGGCCCGTGCCAAGCCTGTGGAGGAGGCGGCGCCGGGACCGGCTGATGAGACTCGCGCCGAGCCGGCGGAGGGAGTGCGTGAGGCTGCAGGAGAAGCGACCGAGCCTACGGGAGGTTCGGCCGATCCTGAAGGAGGAGCGAACGAGAGCGGCTCGGCGATAGCTCGGCGACTGGTTGTGGCGCCGTCATGCTCGGGCGTGCTACCCGAGCTCGGTATGAGTCCGTGACCGCGGCGGCCATGAGGCGGGTAAGTGCCTTCGAGCTTGGCTCTTGAGGTCTTGTGTCGACCCTGCTTTGGTTCTTTCTTTTTCCTTAGCCCGCTCTCTTGGTGTAGATCTACCGTGAGATCGTCGGCATTGCGTGCTCGTTTGGGGCTGAGCAGGAGGCCGAGCAGGAGGCCCTGAAGACGGACGGCGTACGTGGGCGACAGCAGGCCGAAGCTGTGCGCACTGAGCTGGAAGAAGCTCGTTCGAGCTCGGTCCAGGCAGTGACTCTGGAAGCTCGACTTGCGGCGGCGGAGGCGGCCCTAGCCGCGGTGCGGGAAGATGCCGGGGAGGTCTCCCATCGGTCGCAGGAGGCCCTTAAGGCCGAACGCGACCGTTCCACCGAGCTCGCGGAGCGCCTTCGGTCGGTGGAGATGTGCCGCACTGCCGAGGCTGCCCATGCAGCGGAGGAGCATGACCTCCTCGCTGCGGAGCTCTCCCGGGTGAAGTTGGCTGCAGTCGCGACGGAGGATCTGCTGAAGACCCACTGGGATACCGTGCGGGACTTGGAGGCAGCCAATGAAGTCTTATGGATCGATATGCGAATCGCCGGGATAGGAAAAAGCCTTTTCGAGCCAGAACCAACATGACGAAGACTTGTCGAAGCCAGAACTCAAAAGCCGGCCTAGGTCGTAGGCCTTTGAATTTTTTCTTTTTCTTGGGCGGTGATCCAACTTGCCCTTTTTTGTAAATTCTCTTAAAAAATGCTATTGACTTGTTTTGACCTTTTTCCTTAGTCACCCCTTCTCCCTGGAATGCCGATCGTCTATTTGACTGTTGCGCCATGTCTCGAGACACATCCGTGTCAAATCTTGGAAACAGTTCCTCATCAGAGTTGCTTCCTGATGCTATTGCTCCTTGAATCGGTTCGGCTTCCCGTGACGTTGCCACCGTCGTGGTACTGATCGAGGTTGTCCCGGCGCTCGCCGAGGTAGCCGATGTGATCATCGAGGCGCTAGTCCGCGCTCGCCGAGGTTTCCTGTAATTGGCTTGTAAGCCATTTCGAAGTCTTAATAAAGTTGTTTGTTGTTGCCTCCTTCTTTTGCCGTCTTTCCTGCATGCAAACGAACATAAGTAGTCGTATAGGCAAAAAGGATTCGAAGGTCGTAGTATAGTCCTATCGATCCTAGCCCCCGAGCCATGGCTGAGCTTCTGAAGAGAAGCTCGGGCGTGGCTTAGAGAAGATCGAAAGTTGTTGCTCGGATGATCGACCTTAAGAAATCAACTATTGGAAAAATCGACCCTTGAAGAATCGTTCCTAGTCCCCGAGCCTCGACCGAGCTTCTGGATTGACAGAAGGTCGGCTGAGGCATAGAGAGATCAATTTTTGAAAAGTCGACCCTAGCCCTCGAGCCACGACCGAGCTTCTGGATTGGCAGAAGGTCGGTTCTGGTTTAGAGAGACCGCGCCCTTAGAACGAGTTTGTGGCCCTTGCTCTGTTTCCTCTGTAAGAGGCAGAGTATAGGGCTCTGGAGTTATCCTGGGCTGCGACAATCTTATGCGGGCTTATGATATAGGGCCGGAAAGCGTTTGCCTGCGCGGGGTCTTGCGTGGTGCGATGGATATCGGCTTACCCGTGTGCAAGGGAATCCCGGGGGTTAGCTTTTGCATAGCCGCTATTCTGCCGATGTGCGCTGAGACAGCCCGAGTCCTCTCCCAAGCCCGATCATAGGTTAAGGTTTTGGGGTTTGCTTGAGGGCTTGCTAGGGAGTGAAAAAGATGGACAAAAGAAAGAAAGAGGGTGAGAAAGGAGACTTACGACCTTGGTTCAAGCATAGAACCTCCGGAGTTGCGCGATGTTCCAGGAACTGTTGAGGACTCTACCATCCCAAGATAGCTGGGCCTCACTGCCCAGGGTGTGGGCGATCTGACGTGCACGGACGTTCCCACCTTGGGGTGAGCTTATTGGCGTGGGCTAGGTTCTGAACTCGTCTTAGAACCAGGTCACCCACTTGCAAGGTCCGGGTCTGTACCCTTTTTGCCGCATGCCATCGTAGGGATTGCTGGTATGTTGCCGCTCGCAGTAGTGCTTGCTCGCGGCAGGATTCGGATAGGTCGAGATCCAACAGTCGTTCCTCATCATTGTCAATTTGACCTGCAAAATCAACACGGACTGAACCAAGTCTTAGCTCGGCGGGTAAGACCGCTTTCGAGCCGTATATGAGCCTAAATGGGGTCTCTCCAGTAGCTCGATTGGAGGTTGTCCGGGCTGCCCAAAGCACCGAGGGTAGCTCTTGTACCCAGTTGTGACGCTGTTCGACAAGAGCGTCATATACTCGGCGCTTGACGCCCTGCATGATTTGCCCATTTGCTCGTTCAGCCGCGCCGTTGCTCTGTGGGTGAGCCACCGAGGCTAGGGCGACCATCATGCCGAGCTCTTCGCAGTAGTCCAGAATGGCTCACTTGTGAACTATGTCCCATTGTCAGCGATCAGCTTGCTCAGGACGCCGAACCTGGCCACAATGTTGTTCCTAAGGAACCTCTTGGCCGTTTGGGCTGATATGCTCGACACTGGTTCGGCCTCGATCCACTTAGTGAAAGTGTCGATGGCAACGAACAGGTGCGTGCACCCCTTTAGGTCTCTGAGAAATGGACCAAGTATGTCCAATCCCCATGTCGAGAATGGCCAGGTCAGCGGGATAGTCTACAGCTCGTATGCTGGCTGGTGGGACACTCGGGCGTGGTATTGGCAGGCTGGGCAACGCTTTACTAGTTCTCTTTCGTCAGTCAACGCAGTGGGTCAGTAGTACCCCATGCGGAAGGCTTTTCCTACTAAGGTTCTAAAAGAGGCATGGGCCCCGCAAATCCCGTCGTGGATATCTTGGAGGTGAAATTTGCCTTCCTCCTGGGTCACGCACTTGCAAAGTACGCCGTTAGAACCCCTTCGGTACAACAAGCCCCCGAGCAATCGGTAAGGTCGGGTTTGTCTTTGGAGCCGGGATTTCTCAGCTGTGTCCTATGGCAGTGTCTCATGTGTCAAGAACTGGACGAATGGCGTCATCCAGGTGTCGCGCTGCTCTAGGAACAAAACGGTACCGGTCGTTTGGGTCGAGGCAACCGTCTTTCGGGGTCTCTTCTCCGGAGGAATAGAGGGTTTAGTAGGTGTTTGACGAGCACCTCGCCGCCGGTTTCTTGTGAGCCGAGCTTATGAAGCTTATCGCCAAAGCTATTAGCGATCTGGGAATATAACACACTTTGACGTTAAGTGAAGTGTTTCTCCGGCTTTTCACTTCGCCAAGTATCGCGCCATCGAGTCGTCAGAATAATCGAAACTCCTTGTTTATTCGGCAAACGACCAACCGCGAATCCCTTTCGCCGTTAGCCGCTTTTATGTCGGCGCAATGCATGCTCAGAGGCGGCTAGGAGGCCTTCAGACTCGCAAAGATTGTTCGCTATGGAAAATGAAGCAGACGATGTGCTTAATCTATTCTCCTTGGGGGGAGATGAGAACAAAACCGCATCCTGATCGCTCGTATTGGGGCGACCCATCGAAGAACATGGTCCAGTGTGCTTCTTGGCTTGTGAGCTCGGGCGAGCCTCCAGAAGGGTTGGCTGGCCCGGTCGACTCAGCCAAGAAGTCGGCCACCACTTGGGACTTGATCGCTGTTCGTGGTACGAAGTTGATATCGAATTCACCAAGCTCGACTGCCCACTTTGCGACCCGCCTGTTCGCGTCGGGGTTTCGAACGATATCCCTTAGTGGGAAACTCGTTGGGACTGTAATTGCATAGGCTTGGAAATAGTAACGCAACTTTCGTGAGGCCATAAGTAAGGTGTACAAGAGTTTCTGAACCTCAGGGTACCGCTCCTTAGGTCCATGCAATACCTCGCTTAAGTAGTAGACGGGTTGTTGCTTGCCCTCACGTTCGACTGCTAGTACAGCACTCACAGCCTGCGGGGCGACCGCCAAGTAGAGGAGTAGAGCTTCCCCGAGCTTTGGCGTGGCTAGGATGGGAGGCGTGGACAGGTAACGCTTTAGCTCGCTGAAAGCGGCCTCAGCTTCTTCTGTCCATTCGAAACCATCGTGCTTGCGCAGGATCTTATAGAAAGGTGCACTGCGCTCGCCGAGACGAGATATGAATCTGCTGAGGGCCGCCATCCGCCCGGTGAGGGCTTGCATCTCCTTGGTGCAGGTTGGCGACCTCATATTCTCGATGGCTTCGATTTTTTCGGGGTTAGCCCCTATGCTCGCCTTCCCTATCAAATAACGGAGCAACATTCCAGACCGGACTCCAAAAACGCATTTTTCAGGATTCAATTTGACTTGATATTTCCTAAGGTTAGTAAACGTTTCCTGGAGGTTGGTCACATGGTCCCGTGGGACTTTGCTTTTTACAACAATGTCATATACGTAAACCTCTACGTTGCGTCCTATCTGATCAGGGACCATCTTCTACATTAATCGCTGGAATGTGGCTCCCACGTTCTTCAGACCGAATGACATGGTCATGTAGCAGAAGGTACCAAAAGGTGTCACGAAGGCAGTCTTCTCTTCATGTTCCCTTGCCAGCGCGATCTGGTGATAGCCTGAGTAGGCGTCCAGGAAGCTCATGAGCGCTGAGTCCGCCGTTGCGTCGACCAGTTGGTCTATGCGCGGCAGAGGAAAATTGTCTTTGGGGCAGGCGGCGTTGAGGTCACGATGGTCGATGCATATTCGCCATTTCCCGCCCTTCTTCTTGACAACGACTAGGTTAGCGAGCCAGTCGGAATGCTCGACTTCTCGGAAGAAACCGGCTTGGAGGAGCTTGCCGAGTTGCTCCTAAATGATATCGGCTTTCCACTTGGGAAAGCGTCGCAAGGCCTGTCTGACAGGCTTTTTATCAGGTTGGACAGCTAGCCTATGCTCGATTACCTCCCTTAGGACTCCGGGCATGTCGGACGGTTCCCACGCGAACACGTCTGCGTTAGCTTGGAGGAAGGTGACGAGATTGAGTTCTTATTTGGACTTGAGGTTGGTTCTCACGTGACGCGACCTTTTGGGTCATCCATAGAGGGGATCGCCTTGGTGGGCTCCTCGCTGTGCAGGCCACCTTGGGCGGATCGGCGGCCGTTCGCCCTAGCCGATCAAGGCTCTAGGAGCTGTCCGGCCATTGCCAGGGCGCTCTCATTGCAGGCCATAGCGGCCTTGTGGCTGCCCTTGATCGTGATGACCCTATGTGGGGCCGGCATCTTCAGGCAGCGGTACCCGTGGTGGGTGGCCACCATGAACTTGGACAACGCAGGCCGTCCAAGAATAGCGTTGTACGGAAGCTCGAAGTCCACCACCTCGAAGGTGACGTACTCCGTCTGGAAGTTCTGGGGGGTCCCGAACGTTACGGGCAGCACGATGTGCCTGATTGGTTGCAAGGACGACCCGAGACGATGCCATGGAAAGGAATGGCTATGTCCTTGACCTTGGACCACAGGACTTGCATCTGCTCAAGAACCTGAGCAGTGATGATGTCCAGGGAACTTCCGCCGTCCACCAGCACGCGATCAACTCGCGTGTTGCTGATGGTAGGACAGAGCACCAGCGGCAGGCGCTGAGGCCTCGTCATTCCGGGGGGACAGTCGTCCCCGGAGAAAGTGATCGATTGGTGAGACCACCACATGGGCGCGTCTCCGGGCTTACCCTTTTCGAGGTGGTAAACCTCTCGGGTGGTGGTCTTAAGCTCACGTCGCGAGCTATAGGTGGACGCACCGCCGAAGATCATGGCGACGTGCGCGTGAGCTTCCTGGAAGGCGTCACTGTGGCCACCCTGGGGCGCCCGATCACCCGGTACTCCGTTATCAGGGATTTCAGGCATGGGCCCGTGTCCGGCGTAGAAGTCCTCCAACCGTGCCGCCCACGTCCTGCAGTTACGCAGTCGTGGCGTCTTCTGGATGGAGAAGGCAAGAACGTAGCTCAAGGATTTGCCTGGGCGGCCGAGGCCGAGGCCGGGAGCTCATCCGCCTCGCCAAGACCGGCCGTTGCCGCCACCTGCCGGGCGGGCTAGCCGTAGAGGCAGCCGCTCAGGAGGAGCAGGCCTCTCGGGCTCTACCGCCGCGACGTAGTTCGGGGCGGCGGGCTCCTTCTTCTTCTTCTTCTTCTTCTTGGCGTCCGCGCTAGTTCGGGCCGCCGCCTTCTCCTCCGTTCTTCCTCTCTTTCGCTCCAGGCGTTGATGTATCCATCTGCGGCACGAAATAAATCGGCCGCGGTGTGGACCGGATGGAGTTCAAGGTCCTCGGTAAAACGGGTGTTCCGTACCCCCTCCTTGAAGGCCTCGACGATGGCCTCGTCGGAGATCGACGGAATGGTGTTGCGCACCTGGACGAACCTGCGGACGTAGTCCTGCAGGCCTTCCCCTGCCCTTTGGACCACAAACTTGAGGTTATGGGGCTTTCGGGGCATGCGAGCGACCACCGAAGTTCGCCCGAGTGCTTCCGCGGTTGTTCCCGGTACAGATAGAACCTTGGCACTGGTTGAAGAGCCAGGTTCGGTAGGGAAATAGTTGACCATGATGGCCTCATTACCGCCTACGGCCAAGATGGCGGTAGTATAGACGGCGAGATACTCGTCGGGATTCTTGCTCCCATCGAACTTCTCGATATTCCCGGGCTTAAACTCACGAGGCCAAGGGGCCTCGCGCAAAGCCCGGGAGAAGGCCGGACATCCTGGGGCAGCCCCGTTGTTTCCAACAGGAGCCTCTCGCCGAAGCGCCCGAGGCGGAAAATACTCCTTTGGGGCGCTGGGAGCGCCATCCGTGGGACGTGGATGCCTGTCGACACGACCGAATGCTCTGGCCGCGCCGCCTTGAGGTGCCGCTGGTGTGCGATCGACTCGAGGTGCTCGCCGAGATCCCCAAAGAAGTTCCTCAGAGGCCATCGGCAAGTCTGGCGCCTAGGTCGGCTATGGTGAATCCTCGTGGATCCTTTTACAGGTCACGCATGACCCGGCAATCGCTCTAACTCTTGTCGATCGCGCAGAATCGGGTTGGTGATGGTAGCGATGAAGCGGCGCGTCGGCGCGAGTGGCGGGCGTCGGGACGGTAGGCCTGCGACGGATGTCCGCCAAAGTCCGCCCTACCGACCCAGCGAAGAAACTCCGAGCGGTCTCACGTCGCTCGTGCTCCTCACCTAGGTCAATGCGCGCTTGGTGCGGGGTCACTCCACCTGACGCCGCGAAGACGTGGCATAAGGTGGGTTCCCTCGAGGGGGACATGTTGGTGTCGCCCATGGAGGCGGTGCCATCGGCACCCTCAACTACCATGGGCACACGCTGGTCCATTGCCTGCCCTGATGGGCCGGGGCGCCAATTGCGCACCTAGGACCGGTCCTCCTCTTCGAACAAGACCTCGAACGTGAGTGGTCCGTCGGGCTTGACCGTGGTGGCGGTGTCTCGATCCTCCTTGAGGGTTTCACGACGTGAGTCACCGGCGTCCGCTCGCCGCAATGCCGGGAGCGAAGCAATTTGCTCCCGAGGTGGGTGTTGCTTCCACCTCCATCTCGTCAGCCTGAGCTTCGGCGAGGATACCTGGTTGCCATTTTTCGTACGACTCGTCGACGTCGTCGAGATCGTCCCGATCGTCGTAGTTGAGATCTACGCTATCGATGTCATCGTATGACAACAAGGCCATCCTTGACTCGATCGAGAGGAGAAGACCGCAATCGGGCCCCATGATGGGCGCCAGTTGTCGACGACTGGGAGGCAAGCCTCCACAGGCCGATAAGCAAGAAAGGGGTGCGAGGTCGAAGCGGCTACGCCTTGTCCTTGATCGTGTGGCCGACGCGGACGCCGAGGAAAGGAATGTTGATGGTTGAGGGACCGACACGGTTGGACGCGCCGGGTCCTAGAAGTGACGCGATTTTATATTTGGTTCGACCTCCTTTGTGGGATATGACCCTCACGCCCGATCTTCGTTTAGTGCCAAGCTTAAATGAGTACAAGGGGGTGTAGCCAGGCTTCGGAAAGCCTAGGCTCGAGTACAATAAGTGCTCATGGCACTATGTGTGGGTTCTTACCGTACCTGGGGCGAAGAACTACCGCCGGGAACTAGAGCTCCTATGTGAGTGCAAGTGCTCCTGTTCTACGGTGGTTGAATGCTTCTGTGTCTAAGTCGATCTCTGCTTGCTTGTGTTTGGATCCTCCCCGGCCTGTTTTGTTTATATGCGGTGCCATCAGAATTTGCCTTTGGTCCGTTGAATAGTCGTTTCATACGCTCGCTGCCGTCTTTGGGCGTATAAAATCCACCGTAATCGAGTGTATCTCTCGATTGCCGTCTTGGGACTACTACCGCCAACACGTGTCTTTCCTTATCTTGGGGATCGACGAGACCTGCTGCCAACTTGCCTGTAGCCTTTGTCAGGTGCTCCTCGGTACTGTTGTAACATACCCAAAATTTCAAAATTAGTATAAAAATTTTTCGCAAAAGGTTATAATTATGTCCTTTTAATCATTTCTAAATTTTAAAAAATTTTCTAAACAAAGCACCTATTTATTCTCTAACAAAATACCCTATCTCTCTTTTTCTAAAAATAAAAATCCCATAAAATAATAAATATTATTTCATATTTAGATTCTTCTCATTTTTATGAATTTATAGAAATTTATTTGATATTTTTCTGAGCTTCCTACAGCTCTGTATGAATTTCTAAAACTATATTTAAAATCTAAAAACCCTTTTCCATTTAAATCCGAGACCTTTCTTTTTAGGCAAACCCGAGGAATACGCTTTCCTTTTATGGAAATACGTTTCCACTTAAACCTCTTCCACGACCCCTCTCACTAACCGGTAGGTCCCATTTGTCAGTCTCCCTATTTCCTAATCTATTGGCGCCCATTGGATCTCAATCCAACGGCCGCCCATTGTTCCTCTCCCTCCATCCCCATACCGGTTCAACCCGGAGGATCTAACGGCGCCCACTGACCCAGGTTTAATCCAACGGTCGACGTTGCTTCTCCTCACTCCCTTCACTGCGCCGCCATCTTCTACCCTGCCGGCACCGCCGTCGCCCACGGAGAACCCCATGCCATCGCCGTTTTCCTTCCTCTCCAGTCCCCGTTTTGCCGTCGCGGAACAGCTCGCGCCGCCGCCGACATCCGCTGCCTCGTCATCGTCCTCACCCCTTCTCGTAGCCATCCAATCCGTCGCCGCCACTTAGCGCCGCCGCCGCCGCCATAAACACACGATTTCTTGCCCAACACTCCTATCCTGGCCTATAAATTCCCTCCTCCGGCGCCGCAACCTTTCAAGCACCCATCCCCGCTCGCTCCTTCTCCCTCAATCACCCCGAACCGCCCATTCCGCCACTATCTTCTCCAAGTCCGGCGACCTCCTCCCTCGCTGTTCCGGTCTTCCTCGGATTCCGATGCCCATACATAAAATGTTCCACCTCTCACCGCGAAACCATCCCAACTATTACTCGTCCTCGGCTTCCACCAGAGTCTCCTACTCGCCGTCGCCCCGTTACGCCGCTGCCATAGCCTCGCCGCCACGACAACTCCGGCCATCCCAAAGCCTATAAATGCCATCAATCAAACCCACATAACCCCAATTTCATGATTTCCTATTTGATTGCTCGCCGCCGGCTGCCGTCCGCCGTCGCCGGTGACTACCCCGCCGCTCCCCTCCATTTCCTCTTCCTCCTCTCACTGACAGCCCGGTCCCACGGGTCAATCACCCGGCCAAGCCGCACGCCACTACCACTGGGTCCCCCTTACCAGCCTCATCAGCCCACGCGCACCAGCCCACAGCCATATTGGGCCAAGCCCAATTAACCCGGTAAGCATTTCTTTTAAAAACCTTTTCTATTCCATATTATAACCATACTATTTAATATATTTAAAATACCAAATCACTTTTATAAATTCCACCAAAATTCATACAAATCTAAAATAAGATAAATAATAATATAAAAATATGAAATACCATATTTTTCTAATAAAATAACCCTAAATAAATTCTTTTACTCTCTTTTCTTTATATAGCAAAACAATTTAATTAAAGAATATAGAAATAAAATTAATAAAAACTTCCAATATAAAAGTTACTCAAAATAATGTTTTACATCTAGAAATAATATTTCTACATTTTTAAAACCTACATAAATTCAAATCTAAATTTAAACCCCTTTCTTTAACATAATTAGAACTTTCCTTAAAATATAAAGTTAATATGAAATTATGTTAGTAAATTTCACATAGTCCACTCAAACCATATAAACACTTTTATATAAAATATTAATGTCAAAACCAATCCTTTTTAATTACTATCATTATAAGGTTAAATAGAAATATTAATATTCCTACATTTCTAAATCCTATAGGAATTTAAACCTAAATTAAAAACCCTTTTTCCCTTGACCTACTCAAATATTTTTAAGTGGTAAAAAGAATAACTTTTGAAAAATCCTCTTTTTACCCTCAATTGGCTCTATCTCGGAATTCCAACATGAGAAATGTTGTTGACCCCGATCTCTAGAGCTCAATTGATCTACATTTTTAAAATAAACATTAAATATCAAATTTTCTTGCTATTCGAAAGAATTTTCGAAACTCTACTAAAATTTTCCCTAAATACCTCATCTTATAAAAAAACTTAAAAAAATACATAATAATAAATGATTTTAAACAATAAAATCCTACCCCTTTTCCTTTTACAAAATATTTTCAAATCTTTAGAAAATCATACAACCCAACACCTTTTTACCCAGACCCTTTTCATTTTAATTTTGTCGTTTATTTAAAGACTCTTCTTATTTGGATATTTATTGGAGTTTCTCTCTTTTTACGATATATAGATGACAAGATACGCCTTCTGGAAAGAATGTCCAAAACATATATTAAGTGTGATCCGATCTCCAAATAAGGCAGGTTTTCTTATCCTTGATGCATTTCGATATACCTACATTTCTTTTATTTATTATTTATTGCATATATTTTCTAGCTATTTATTTATACATTCCAAGTACAATTTTTATCCAAGCCCCAATACCTTAAAAAGCCACCTAAAATAATCAACCTCGATAAAACACGTATAGGCAAAAATATTAAAATTTGATTAACTCATGATAAGATAGAGAATTGGTCTGTACAAATAAGTCAGATTGGATAACTTATTTGTGGTAGAAAAGCTGTAGTCTGGAAGATTGATTGAATTTATATAGAGTAATTCGGAAAGATTACTTTGTCGGCTTGGGCAAGGCACCCCGGAAAAAGGTGCAACACTCAAGGACACCAGACTGGGTGTTTGGTTGAGTTAAAGTTTGGATTCGTTGCTCTATAAAATATAGAAGCAAATTCGGAAATATCGTTATCTTTGCTTAGTCTTGGGCGTGGTCACAAAGATGTATGGCTAGTGGAAACACTCAAGGGCAGCGAATGACAAGGTCATTCGTAAATCGTTCGCTTCTATAAAAACTTGGGTTTAAAATGAATAAGAATAACACATTAATCATCCATCCATACAAGGAGCTGTTATATGGGTAAAGCTGGATAGGATCTGCAAAGCTAATAACAAATTCAACGATGGACCTTACTTCGGGTACATGAAGTTGTGTCAACTGGGTGATGCCTCTCTTATTTACCAAAATCCATGAATTTATGAAAAATTGTTGTTTGGATTGCAAATGAATAAGGATGGAGAAAGATGATAGAATTTGTTCTATTATTATTAATTGTTTTAAAATAATGATTGGACTTTTAAAGCTCAAATTTGCATATTCACAATAAAGCCTTACTAATTCTTGAATCATGTTTTCATATAATAATAGTGTTATTCTCTCAAGAAACCTACAAGTACGATTAGTACTTACCCACGTTATGTGGGCAATTTATTTCTTTTTACAGGATCCACTTTATAATCAAAAATGAACATTTATGAAGAAGGGAATTCGCATAGGATTGATTTCTAAGGTTTACCTTATGCTCAGGCTTTGCCTGTGGTATATGGGCATGTAATTTTCTTTTTATTACCAGGTTAAATTTTTATTTCCGTTGTAAAATATTTGTAACATGTAATAAATTAACCAGTCATATTATTTCAATGCAATCGAAATCTCGGACAGCTTGGCATTCTCGACATTTTTCGTAAATTTTACTAGAAATTTGGTCTGTCTGGCGTTTCGCATTTAATTCTCGGTGACCTTCAGACCCGGCGATCTGTCTGACGACGGCAAGATAATCTACCTTGGGTCTTGAGCCCTGGGCTTCGGAAGCCCGGGCGGAGTGAGTGACCCGAGCTTACGAGGCGGGGAAGCTCGAGCGTGAGCTTTGCCAAGCTCGAGAGTGAGCTTGCCAAGCCCGGGCGTACTTCCTGCGGGGCCGGAGGTAAGTTAGTGGGCCGTATCTCCATAGGCCACGTACTTTCCCCAACAAGACTGTACGTCTCTTATCACTCGAATCGCTGAAAACATGGGGCTTTTAGCGAATGCCCAAGTTGCCTTCCTTGATTTACCATTTCCATTAATAGGGAAGGATCATTTCATTCAAGGGCATATTTTGGGGAATGGCCCAAATGACTCTGTAGTTATGCTCTTCCCGAGCAGAGATGTGGAGATTCCACTGCCTAATCCAAGACTGAATCTTTACACTACTCGGTGTCTAACTATTAACCTTGGCACAAGAGAGCCTGCTCGTCATAGTGTTTCAGGTCCCACAACCCGTAGCCGCACACACCGCCAATAGGGGGAGCACTATCAACAGCACCAGTAGGAACAAGACACATCCGAGCATAGCGACCCATGGATGGGTCCTTCCTACCCTAGTGCTGGATGGGACCAACATGGTCTATCTGCACATGGATATGGAACACAAGGGTATGAGGGATGGGGAATCCACCATCATGAGGCTGGTAGCTCGAGACAACACGATGCAGGAGGTTTCCAATACCCGTATGAATAAGGTCCCACTCTGGGATGAGATGGGCAGTCTTCGTCTGCTCGTTACCCGTCCTACAGGGAACCTTTTGCAATGGACCTCCGCTTCGTTGGTGACCGCGTGGACACATTAGTGGACGACATGGGATGTGTTCGTGCCACTTTGGAACAACATAATAAGTACCACGAGGACATTAGAACGAGCCTCCAAGCCAACACCGACGCTGTGACAGCCCAAATCGACGCTCTGTCGGCATGGTTTCGTCACATGGGTTTTGACCCTTCGGGTCAATGAGGTACGGTCTCTTCACCAGCTGTTCCGCTAGATTGCTGCTGCCTTGTCGTTGCGGTTGCTTTGACATTACCATGCTGTTGCCCTCCCTTGTCATTGCCTTGCCTTGCCTTGTCCTGTCTTGTCTTACCCGTCATTATGCGCTGCCAGTCTGTCGTAGTTGTTGCACCACCCTACCAAAATAAGAAAATTTGCCTAGTTAGTATAAGTTTGCCTGGTCATTATTACTAGCATATATATATATATATATAAAGTTGCATAATCTAAAAACCCCAAAAATATTTGCTTGACTTCAATAAAGTAGCATAGATTTTGAGTTTCACCCAAGGAAATGATGCAATGTTGCTCTATCATTATCTTGCAAATGTTGGGTTTACAATTTGATACTCTTTTGTAAGTTTAGCATTTATTGGCATAAGTTGTGATCCTACCTTGATCCGTACTTAGTGAGAGCCAATATTTTGATCCAAGTCTAAGTTGTTGAGAATATGTTATTGCTAAGATGAGAGCTTAGTCCGCTCATTATCCTAGTAAGGAAATTCTGAGAGATTTTTATTCTGAAAATGCAAAAATATTTTGAAAGTTCCTCAATGGATTTCCTCCTACCAAAGCTAAATTTATACAAAGGAATTCAAAACCTATACTTTAGCCACTTATGGCTGTATTGAGTTTTGTCAAAATTTGTGCCCTTAAGAAGTAGTGACCCTTCAAAACTGGTCATCTCCTTTTGCGTACCCTTTTTGCATTCTAGCCTATTCATGTCTGGCTATGCTAATCTCCAAATTGGAATTAAGCATCCATATCACTGGATATTCCTTCCTCAAGCAAGAATCAAGCCAAAGTCTTCTTTGCGCATACCTACCTATACAGTCTGAAGTCTCCAAACTACCCAAAGCTTTCCCTCAATAAAGTTTAAAAATTGAGAGGCCAAAAAAAGAGAGAAGAAAGAAAGGAAAAGTTGCGAGAAATATTATAATCTCCCCAAAAAAAAGAGAGAGTTTAAAATTATTGCCTCTCCCAAAAGAGTTTTATTAAGAGGGAATTGCTCAAAGGAGTCAAATTAAAGAGACTGTTCCATAAACACAAGATCCGATGTGATGGACTCATTAGTACCTCACATCCTTGCACTTGTGTTTCTTCATTTCTTTCGTGTGATTTCATTCTCTCCCTCACCCCTAGACATTATTCTCTAAGGACCGGAATGCGAAATGGCACGATCTTCATTAGGACCAATCTTTGACTTAGCAAAATATACAGCCTAAGTAGGCCATTCTTCCCTACCTTGAGCTCTACATAAGCCTATAGAATTTAGGGAATAGAATGGGCCTAAGGCCGTGGTGAGGATTAAATAAAATACCACTTGAGCGATCTGAGAGTACCAATTGAGGAACTAAGTTTTCAAAATCATGAAAACTCCGAGATTTAACCTGAATAGAGAAAGGTTGGACATTGTTCTATCTATGCTATTCCATCTCTCAACCACTCAAGACAAGGTGAAAATTTAAAAGCTCCGCTGGTATGTGATTAAATTTTGGTTACACTTATACCAGTTTATGTTAACAAATAAAGAGAGTGTTAGCTTGTATATTTAATATTTGTTGATTAATGATATTGATGCAATCCTGATCCACCGGGTCCGACTTTGAGTCCTTTGCTCAAGGACGAGCAAAAGTTCAAGTTGGGGGGTGTGTTGGCGATCGTTAAATTCCGAATCTTTACACCAACATTCCGGTAAATTCGGGAAATTCAAGGTCTAATGCTCTAAAATTATTTAAACTAATAAATTCCACAAGTTTTGGTGAGCTTCTGTCCTCAGGTACAAATGGGAAATAACCGGAGCCGAACTGGCCAAAAAGCCAGGCGGACCCACCCACCCTAGGCCGGTCGATCCAACTCTTTCGGCCGATTGAGCTATGTTTTCTCCAGTGATCCAAGAAGCACAAATAGAGGCCATCTCAGCTGTCCATCCACGTCGGTTTAATCAAAGGGCAGCACTTGCTTCAAAAATAGATTCATAGGCCCACTTGGAAGGAGGTCTTATTGGTTCCCACTGCCAAAACCGATGCAAGGGGGGAATCTACACCGTCCATAGAGCATCCCATGCGAAGCAGATGGCCTGGATCAACCGGAGGTAGGCCGGCTGACCCCCTTGGCCCGGCCGACCCCCCAAGTTGCTTCCTTGGGTGCTACTTCAACTAAGGAGGCTCCTACACGTGTCCCCTAACATGTCAAGTGCTCATTGGCTCCGTGACACTATATAAAGGACCCCTCACCTCACTTGTAACACACACACATCACACCATTTTGGAGGAGAATCACTTTGTCACTAGCTAGAGTAGTTCTTAGTTAGTTTGGGAGTTAGAGTTTGAGTCAAGCTGAGGCTTGAGGTCTCGGTGCTGTCTTTGGGAATTCGGGTAATAGCTCTTGTATCCTTTACTTTTCCCCTGTGTAAGACTAGATCAAATCAATACAAGTTCTTTACTTTATTCGAGCTGAGCATTTACATTCCGCATTAGTTGAGAGTGTGGAGAATTACAGTCGTGTTTAAGGTTATCTGGTTCCGAGTCTAGGTTCCCTCTCATATACTTCTTAGTATCGAACCTAGATCGTCCCCTAAGGACCTGAGGGGAAGTGATCGGTTCTAGTAGGAGACGTGGTGTCTGAGGCTAGATCTGACTTGGAAGGCACCTGATTCAACAGTTGTGCGGTAGGTAGTAGGTGGTGACAGCCCTACTATCCGGGTGGTATTAGCTCTTACGAAGTCCGCCCTATTAGTCTCAGACCAGTTGAGCCCAGTCGGGGTGGTCATAATCATGGAGTGTTCTTAACTGATAGCGGGTGGTAGTGAATCGGCCGAGCTCCGAGGATTTTTTTAAACATTACTACTATCTTTATTAGCTCAGACTTGGTAATCTAATTGAACTTATCTTACGAACATACTCGTCTCGTTGTCCTCCCAAACTAGCAAGACTACCGGCTTATTTTATCTCCTGTGTGTGTCACTTTGGTTATCTTGTTATATCCTTATTATATCCCCACGCCTAGCTAGTGGTAACTTAATTAATAGAGATATCTTTGCATAACGATAGCGATATTCTTTACCCTCGTTCTCTGTGGATTAAAAATGATACCTCGGAATACTCCCGGGTGAAAACTACCACGATATCCGTCCGCTTTCAGATTATTCTGTAGCACGTAAGAATCGCCAACAAGGACCATTGAGTTTGCTGCACTAGTCTTTCGATTGGTAGGCTGGTGCACACCATTACATAGCCAGTTCATTTGCATACAAGCCTTACAGAGTTGTCTTAGTACTTCACTGAAATAGCGCCCTTTGACGAATAGTTTACAACTGGGCCGATCAGGCCAAATGACATAGTACATTACAAAAGAAGGTTTAGAGTTCAACGTTGATGCAGAAAGCTTAAATATAGCAAAAGATCATCCAACGGCTATGCAATCTTCCAAAAGACTAGAGGGCCACCCTAAACTTCATCCTGATAGTCGTAGACCGGATCTTCAATATCGTGGTACTCATAAGGATCCTCGGGTTGATCTCCATCTAAAGAGTGAGCGAGTGTAATGGTCAGTGCACAATCAAACCGCACTTGCGAGTTAACACCCTCCTAATACAAGTAACGATAAAGGCTCCAAGGGAAGGCTATGGTTCTTTTATTTGCATAAGACCATTTGGAAATACTGATAATACAAACCTATAACTTAGCCAATTTAAATCCTTGTTAAATAGTCTTGTATTTGTTGAATGAGTTGTGATTCCCATAGTAACCTTCTACCCAGCCCTTTTTTGCCGTATAGGCGAAATTACTTCTTGAACTGTGGTTGAGTTTGTTGCGATTGGGTTTTAGGGATTTTGGGACAGGTTTTGGTTTTTGTTATGGTGGAGTCTGTCCATGTCTGCCATGAGTCTTTCATTTTCCATGAACAAGCCTTATAAGTTTGGGTTCATTCCCCCTAGGACGGCTTCAAAATCATGAGGTGGTGGTGCTTGGTTATTTTGTTATTGGTTCGGGTTGGATGGTTGTGGGTGGAGCTTTTTGGACGATTGTTTGGAGCGATTAGCTGAGGATGGATCTGGTTGGTTGTTTTGGGAGGGATTTTGGGGAGGGAGAGATGGTGAAACCTTTGAACCATGGCTTGAATCCACAGACGTGCCTCCCCTTTTTCTCTAGATCTTGTGTTGTGGGTGGCCATTGCAAGTGCAGTGTCAGGACCCCTCATGCCACATTAATTTAGGATCAATTCCAGTATGCACATGGGACATCATCAGTTTATATCATTACAATACTTCGCAAAAGTGACAGTAATTGTTATAAATCCTTACAAATAGGAAGCAAAACCATGCAAGGCTAAACAAATCCGTTAAGAGTACTTATTGCAGCATAGCAGAAAGAATAAAAACGAACTCAAATAAATGTCCTATCATGAGCCACAGGCTTCTTACTGGGAAGCATGTCCAACTTCTCGCCATCTTGAATGAACTCCTTCTCAAATAGCGGTGAGTATTTTTCAGCTTCTTATCCTGCCGGATGGAATAGGCAACCCACAAACAAAGATTGCAAGAATGAGTATAGCCGAATACTTAGTAAATCACACTAAGTGGAATGATGCAATTCTAACCTTTATATACAATCTTTGTACATTAGATTGGCTAATTGTTCTTTGGATAATCAGCATTTGACAAAGATGTAATAGAATAATAGATTCCAAAGCATTTGATAAACTTGCATTTGATCATAAGCATTGGCACACAGCATATTAACCTGCACCCAGCAGCCCAATATGACAACCACCCGCTGGCATTTAAAACATTATACCTTGTTCAAGTATAACCAAGCATTGTCTATAACCGTTGCCATGGCTATTCAAATAGTTTATACACTTTACAGAGGTTGCACATCTTTACCCATAAGATACTCATATCTCAACCACTGGCCAGGAAGGAGACACTCGTAACCTAGCAGTTACGGGACTAAACATTAGAATGTGGCCCTCTCGATACTTACTGTGCCACCCAGAGCGAAACATCTGGATCACTAAGATCACATAAAAGCACAACATCATCACTTGGACGATGGCCCTTATAAACAGCACATCTCTCCAAATGTCTCAACACATGCTCACATTTTCTAACTTGCCTTGAGCTGCCACAAGCTAACACTTAATAGCTTAACTACCAAACTTAACCGAAGTCAAGCTTATGGTTTGTATTGTTTTAGCCTAGCAATGCTTTTACAAGATTAAATCCTTAGAGGTAACTAAGACAAGACTTTCTTCTAGATTTGTCTCCTAGCCTAGCCACACAAGCTCCACCCCCACAGCACATCCGGTTGTCTTAGTCAAAAACACCACCTAGGTTATTAACAAGTTGCAACACATGACAACTTCTAGACAAGAGCAACACATGCATATCCATATGGAGCAACACATGTCTCCCTTATGTAAAAGCAACATATGTATTTACTCTCAATTGAATATATCTCATTAGTTGATATTAATTAACCTCTAGGGTACGTGCATGACTAGGCAATCTAATAATGACTACCAATTTGTTCTCGTCGAAAGTTGATGGCTGGCTTGAACATACCATGGGCTTAGGGTTTGGAACCCCGTCTGCACGAAGTTTAGGGTTTAGGACATGCTAGCCGATTTGACCAATAATAAGTAAAGTAAAGAAATTAATCAGCTTAGATTGGCCGATTAAATCCAAGAATATGAGAATAACCTATCGAGCCTAAAGACAAGGTCAAAAGCTCAATTGATCCAAAAGTAGAGAAAACTATTAGCTTAAATAGAGACTTAAAACGATAGATGTAAAAGCAGTAGAAACTATTGATCTAAATAGAAGTTCAAACCAATAGATTTAAACAGTAAATAATCTACTACTAAGTCGATGGGATCGACTAATTAGTAGATCGAGGGGCAAACAGACTATCAACTAGCCGATTAATTTGTCTAGCTGACAGAACGAAGGCTAGATTAACAAGTTAATGAAACCAATAGAACGAGGATAAACAAACTACCGACAAGATTAACAAGTTAATAAAACCAATAGAACAAGGGTAAACAAAATATCGGCTAAATAGATAGAACACGGGTAGAACCTAACCCTTTGCACAAAACGGCAATGCGCATCAATATCGTCAAAGATAGTATTCTGATAAATCAAGGAAGAAGATTGGACTTAACTGAGACAGTAATTAATTGGGGTTGTAGCTTGAAGTCAATCGAGAAAGCGATGCACAACGAGTCGATCGAAAGCAAAATACTGCGAAACGAAGTTACTGCTACTCGTAGAAATTGAGAAGACGATTCCATTGAAATATTAGATTGATTGGTCGGGGACCCTTTTCCCATTACATAAGTTGGATATTTGTACCCAAAACATGGACTCGATGCAATACGACTCAAACTCTCAAACTTACTATAGATAAGCTAACTAACTTAATATATAACTAGGACTCTCTCTAAATAGAAACTTATCTAAATACATGTCTAAAATATACTATGTAGCCGACACGGACACTGCCTTCAGAACCTTCCTAAATTGTCCTCATCGGATACGGTTTTCAATTCTAACTTGCCATAGCCGATTAGAAATCTTCTTTCTTATTACGACTCTTAGCCGATCGTGTATTCTGACAGTTTCTATAAGCTTCGGCTAAGTCCAAAATTGGGTGTTAACACAATCCCACAGATATCATCACTCTCCAACTAAAATGATGGTAAGCAAGGTTACAAAGGAATCTCTGGCAATACAATAATTCAAATAAGGGTAATAAACAAATTAGAATAACTAAATTCCTATTAAAGTATAAGAAATATGGCAATGCATAATTTAAAACAAAACAGTTTTATTTGCAGATAGGAGATCAAGGTCTATGTGTAACTTGTCTTGCCACCCCGACTCTTGACATTGTCGTGCACCCTGGTATTTCTACCGGCTTGAGTGACCGAATACTAGTCCCAGAAGACCATAGCTAGTATTGCACTCAAGGACATTTGGAATATCATCGCAGGCATTGCATTTAACTAGAATTTAACTATTTACATAAATATCATCCCAGTCGACATAGACAAATACATAGTCTTGCACAGGGTTTGATTCAAGCACATAAAAATAACGCAGCGAAAGACTGAAGCGATGACATCCCGAGGTTGACCCGGAACGCGCGGGTAATCACCTTGACCCTCCTGATCACAGCTGGCACCGTTGCTGAAATCTTGACCTGAACAAATATCCGTGGTCCATATAATGAGTACACGGCTACTCAGCAAGCGGTCCTTAATAAATGAATGCAAGGTCAATGGATGGGTATGGTTATTTTGCTAAAATATCACCTATCTACTTGTTTCTTTGTTCTTGATTCATTGAACACCTGATAACTCATGAGCGTAGCCAAAGGACGGCTAACCAGCTCCAAGAGAGGCAATCCCTGCCTACACTACATCAAGTTGATTAATTAAAACACATTGGACTACCTTGTGTCAAACTCCTTTCCCCCGCCCATAACCGCGGGCACAGCTACCATGATAGTTTTAACTCAGCAGAGTGTGTACACGTTCCCCACAAGCCCTGTCTCATCCCGAGGGAGAAACAGTACAAAACCGTTCACTGCTTTCACCTGTCCCATAATGTACCCTTTCTTTTGGATTCGCGCCCCATACGGTACACTTCGACCCAGCCGGCAGGTCATGCGCACTCCTTCACCGGACCTGATAGCGCACCGCATGAGGTTAGCCCCCATTTAAGCCATTCGGAACCGGTGATCGCGAATCACGTCCGTCCACTACGAGTACAGCGGAAGCTAGGTTTCCACAGCTAATAGATTAGGGCCAGAGGGCACAAGTGGTTATACGGTTCAGGTTCGGTATGGTAGTCACAAGTATACGGTCCTTATATGACAGAGGAGACCTGCACAACACAACCACAGTCCCAAAATCCGCCTCTTACGGGTCTCCTCAAATCAACACACCCACGTTGATTTTAGTTGATTAGGTTTATCCAAAACAGTACCACTAAGTCGAACTCCACGGATACAAGTTTAATAATAAGTGAAACCTATCAACTACCAATCCCAGAAGCTAGGCTAAGCATCTACACAAGGATAGGCTAGTAAAACAGTACCAAAGTAGGCTATCAATGGAAGGCTACGTCATATCAGTAGAGTACTAATATGAAATCGGAGCAAATGGCACATAAGATGATAAATTAAGCATGCAATTAAAGTAAACATGAAATAATTGAAATTTAGCAAACTAGGGTTCAACATGAATCTAGCTTGCCTTCGAAGAAGCTAGGTTCTGGATCACCTCCTTCGAACAGCTCCGGAACGTCTCCCGGACAGCAGGTACACGTCGGTTCTACGCGAAAAAGTAAATAAACAACAATAACTATCAAACATACAGAAAATAGTATGGTAAAAATATATAAAATGCTTGGGATTATTTGTGATTTTTAGGCTCTGGAATCATCTAATTTGGAGTTCGGGAACTCCCTAAACAATTCGGGGAAGTTTTAGAAAAATCAGAAATTCTCCAAAAGAATAAACCCGGTTAACCATGGTTAACCGTGCCAAAACCGAGGAAAAACCGGGCTTGGGAGCCGGTCGGGACGCGTGGCGGGACGAGGATTGGGCAGCGATGTCGGCTTGGCGACGTGGGCGATGGGTCACGCGTTGGCACGCAGCTGTGTGTGATTAGGCGGCGGCGGCGCTATCGCGCACAGCCTGGCGCGTGGCGCGATGGTCGGCTGCGTCGCGCGGGCGCGAGGCAGCGGCGGCGGCGGTGTGACACGCGGCGAGCGGTGGGTGGGTGGCTGGCGTGGGTTTCAGCGCCAGGCGGATCCGGCGGCGGCGGCGGTCGCCGGCGGTGATGATGGCGCCAACTCCGGCCATCTCTTCGGCGTCTCATAACTCCTTCAATTCTCCACCAAATATGGCGATCCATATAGTCAAATTGACCAGCACGACGAGCTCTACAACGTGTTGGCCTTGGATTTGGTGATTGGGCATTAGAATAGGAGCATCACCTCGGTTTGCTTCGGGTTTTGCATGAAAACCGAGGTGGCGGCTAGGGTTTCGAGGATTGGGGGTGATGTGGCCGACCAGGGAACCCTAGGGGGGTTTATATAGTGCTTAGGTGGCTTGGGTCAGCCCAATATGGGTGGAATTTGTGTTGGGCTAGAATTAGGTCTTAATTGGTCAAATTAGAGTCTTAGGGGGTTTAGGACTAGGTGGATTGGGTTTTGGGCCTAGTTAGGGCCTAATTAGGCTATCCAAGCCTGTTAGGACCTTTTTTCTATTATTATTTTATGTTTTAACTTTTATTTTCTTTATTTCTAACATGTGACATAATAATTTTATTAGGATGTCACAAATCCTCCCCCCTTAAAGAAATCTCATCCCCGAGATTTGGGAGTTAGTAGGGTTCTACTGGGACGGACGTGCAACGGACGTCACAGACATGCTCCAAAAATCTTCTCCTTATATAGCTTCCAAAACAATCGTTTCTACATGTAATATATAGCTAGTAGCAAATAAAAATCCAAACAGCAAATAAATATATTTTAAAAATTAAATAAAAACATAAACATGTAGATCTCATTTTTTTTTGAATTTTTAGAGAGTTGAATGGATTTCTTAAAATTCTAGGTTAAAATATATGAATTTTACAAGTTTTACCTATTTTTAAACAATTAAAACAATTTCCAGTCCTTATTTTTAGAAAACCCTCGCGTCGAACTGACAATTGGGCCTCGCCTGTCAGCCTCATGGCCTACGGAGAGTCAGCCCATGCGGGTGCTCACTGTGCACCCCGCGTTAGTCTGACATGTGGGACCCGCATGGTAGTGACATAGTTCACTGTGAAATTGGCCTACTGAACCGATCCGATCTGAACCGGACCACTCTCGCTCCGATCTGATTCGCACGATCTAGATCTGATGGCCGCGAATTCTCCATGTCACCTCGCTACTTCGGCGACCAAACTCTATGGTAGAGACTAACTCCGGTACGGCGGCGCGTCTCCGGTAAGCTCAATCTCACGCTACGAACCACCAAACTCCATGCTCCTAGGCTCTACAGGTTGTTCTTGACCTTGCCGAATTGCTCGTCGGAGTTCTCGGTTGAAGCATCTAGGCCTCTAAATTTTATTTTGGTGATTAATGATAATCTAATAATTGGGACTAATATTTGTATTGAGCTTATTCATGAAATAGGTGTCGGTGATATTTTTACGACATACACCTCTTTAAGAGATAAATACAAGGCAAATGTAAAATTATTGGAGAGCAAGGATATTTTTCTAGTTGTTTGCCATTCTAGCTATTGGGTGCAACCATAGATATAAAGATAACAAATCAATAATGTGGACACAGGTTAGAGAACATGGCGTTGGATAGACCTACTCAATGACACTGCTGAGATTGTTATCTTACATGTGCCATCAGCCTGTAGTCTCGAGTGGTATACCTATATGATCCTTAGACTTTAGATTGTCATTGCGTCCTAGCATGTGTAGTTAAATACTTTGGGGTTATCAACCGCCACGCCATAACAGGGTAGCTATAAGGATAGCTTTCATGTATGCTATGAAACATGGCATAGGGTGTAAGCAATCAAGATGGAATTTGCCCCTCCTTGACAATGGGAGAGATATCTCTAGGCCCCTCGATGTGATTGGATTAGAAAGTACATGGCCATGTTAATGTGATGAAAGAGTTAATCACGGTATAGAATCTATTATAAGATCGAGTGAATGGTCGTGCTATCGCAAGGGTGGCACGCATCTCGCCTTGAGCTTGACTGGTATCGTGCGGCAAAGAGATCGGTATGTGAGTATATCAAGATTCAGCCATATGATCATTTTGTGCATTCAGGGCTCAATATGTCCTGCTAGGAACCACTATTGACTTGTGGTTTGGAAAGGGCTTCCGGGGCCACGGCCGTTTACGCATGAGCCTAACGGGTCACACACTTAATGGGTTGGAACATGTCTAATGGGTTAAATCCATTAGTGGATTTCACGAATACTGATCCGTATATGATTAGAGTCCTAATGGGACTCTAGTGTAGAAACCCATTAGTGATCTCAATATAATTTGAGGCGGTGGGGTGGCGCAGGCTTAATGAGTTCGCTACCATGTAACCCTAGCCATCGCCCACCCACTCTGACTCCTAGAAACCCTAGCTGCACGCGTGCAGTGTTAGCACACCGGCGCATGGCGTTCCACCTCTAGACGTGTGGATACCGTAGAGACGCTGCTGTGGTTGCTACGGTGCTGATCGATGACAAGGAGGAGAAAGTCGGTGAGGTCGACTTCTTCTTGTATGATAGTACATACGATGTCGCTACGGTGGTGATCGACGAGGAGGGGATGTTCGGCTCGACGTGAATTACTACTTCCTATACCTCCGTGGCTTAGCTACTCCGACCCTCCTTCTGCTGCGACTACACATCAAGGGTAACGATATGTGATCCTCTACTTGCATGATGTTCTAGGTGTTCTCGGCAGAAATATTTAAAATTGTGCTAGTGTAGCCTATCCGTTCCTCTTCAAATGGCTGGCTTCCCGCCTTCTCTCTTGACACTCTATTTTCATACACTCGAGCTATTGCAAGCCTTCTCCTCTCTAGTGCTTCCATTCCACTCAATTGAGAACAAACTTTCATTGAATTGCATTCATTGAGCTTCTTGGCGTTCAACTGAGATCAAGTGATCGTCATTAACTTGTTACTCTTGGTGGTTGCTGCCACCTAGACGTTGTGGTGGTGTTAGCCGGTGATCTCTCCATTGAGAAGCTTGTCGAAGAGGCCTGGTATTGGTGTGAAGGTTGGAGCTAACCTACCCAGAGCGAGAAAGAGATACCTCCAGTGGGTTAAGGAAGGCTCATTTGTGTGTGGAGCCGGCTTGATTCGTTCAAGCTACCTCAACGTGTCTCCGAGACCACGGGAAAACATCAAGTATTCACTTGTGTGGTTTATATCTTGATTCCTTTACCTTGTGCATTTACATTCCTAGATTTTGCTCTAGCTTGTGTTTCAATTGCTTATCTCCCTAGAATAGATAACCTAGCTTAATTAAATTTGTTGGTAAGTGAGACTTACCCCTTATATCTTTTAATTTGTGCTAAATTGTCTTATTGCTATTACTTGTAACATCAAATTGAATTGAAGAAGAAAATTTAAAAACCTCCTACTCGCCACCCTCTAGTTAGTTATCCTAATTCTACATTGGTCCCGAAACCATCCCTAAGCTCTCCTCGGTGGCTCCGTCCTCCTCGGCTCAAGGCGACTGTGGCTACGGCGTCTACGAACCCTAGCGCAGCGGCTCGGGGGTTTAAATAGCCCTAGGAACCCTAGGTTGGCACGAACTCTAAGGCTTAGCCTGTAGTGGTGCAACGGCTGGCTCCGACTAGATCGCAGAGATGACGACTGAGGAGGCGGTAAGATCCAACGGCTCTCGTGCGGCCACGTCACATGGATAGGTGCCCGAGATCACAGATACCAGTTCGCTAGGATAAGTGACATCAGGTGACAATTAATGTGACACGTGCAAAACAACGGTCCAGATTGCGCCACATTGCCGCTCTCGGAGAAAAGAAAAAGAAAACACTTTCCCCTCTTTTCTAAAAAATTGATTAATGTTTTCTTAGGTTTCAAAATACCAAAACACTTCGGAAAATTCTAAGAAAATTCCCAAAAATTCTCCTAAGCATTTAGGACTTAGGAAAAATTTATCAAGCACTATCCATTCATATTTTTCTTTATTTAATTATTTTAATACTCTAAGTTAATTAGAAAATGCCCTTTTGATTATTTTTAATAGCAGGAAAATTGTAAAATTAATTTATTTCAACTATTTGATTGAAATCAAAATATTTTAAACTCACCAAATTTTTTGGATGTTACAGAAGTCCTACCTTAACATAATCTCGTCCCTAAGATTCGGGCTGACTTGAGAATAGGTCAGAGTACTCTGCCTTTAGATCCTCCTCCTAGGTTGCTTCACACTCTGCATGATTGCTGCACTGAACTCTGCAAAACCTGACCACCTTGCTACGGGTAAGACTATTGGACACATACAAAATCTTGATAGGTCTTTCTTGATAAGTCAAATCTTCTTGCGGTTCCAAATTTTCCAACGATGTCTGTTTTGATGGTTCTCTAAGACACTTCTTCAATTGAGATATATGGAACATGTCATGTACCCCTTCCATAGAACTTGGCAATTCCAACTGGTAAGCCACATCATCACGTTGTTCCAAGACCTTGAATGGTCCCACATAACACAGCACTAGCTTTCCTCAAACATTGAACCTCTTCACACCTCAGAGTAGGGTCACCTTAAGATACACAAAATCTCCTGCTTCAAAACTCAACTCCCAGCGTTTGTTGTCTGCATAACTCTTCTGACGCGATTGAGCTGTCTTGAGTGAAAGCACGGCTACGGTGACCAGAGGGGGGTGAATGGGAGCTTTGAAGAATTTCTTCGGACTGGTGCTCCTTGAACCCACCACCCTACTCAAAACCCGAACATCAAACAGCTGTGTGTACCTAAGACTCACAGATAAAACTGTATAGATATGTGGGGAGTTTTAGTGACAATCCTGACTATTTTAATGTTAAAATAAAAGCAATCATGTCCACAAGTGGTCAAGCAAAAGACAAGCAAGCCAACAACTAAACGTGCTTTTGGAAAAGCAAAAACAGGATTCCTCTAGAAAATTATCCTCCAACCACAAGGGTGGTTGCTACCTTTCTAAGCCTCCAAAACTTATGGGAATTTTTCTCCCTATGCATTGATGAGTAATGCAGCAACACCCCAAAAATCAGATCAAAAATCCTTGTGGAAAAATTAGAAAAAATCATGAAATAAGAACTGTCTAGAACTCATGCACAGAAAGTTTAGGGCTCGGTATTCACCTTATAGCTCCTAAATGATGAAGCCAGATGACTCCAAAATTTTTCCATAGGTAGATATGGAAGTCAGGGACCTTCTCCCATTGGAATCACTCAAAAAGGATTTGTTTTGTTTTTTCTAAAATTCTTGGACTGCACGCTACGGGAGAGAAAGTTTCTAGATAGAGTTGCAACTAGTTGAAAAACGGAGAGAAAGTTTCTAGATAGAGTTGCAACTAGTTGAAAAACTTGATCTCTAACCTCTCCTAGGTTGCAAAAGGGTCTCAAATCTTATGTGCAACCTTAAGGCATCATGGATAAACAACAAGTAGAAGGAGGTGGGGCAATCAAACTAGTTGCGACAAGAAACACAAAAGAAACAAGATTGAAACCTAAGAACCAGGCAAGAACAAGGCCATAGTTTTGGAGGAACTAGTTTCTATTTCTTCAGAGGGTTTCTCCACAGCCACACCTAGGTGGGAAAAGCTCAAATGAGTAGAATACAACACCCAAATTTCTACCGAGACTTGGTGGAGGCAGCCCCCTCAACCTCTTCTTTTATAGGGCCACCAGGTGAACCAAAATGTTTGATTTCTTGCCTCAACCCTAAGCAACCAAATCAAGGGCTAGGATTCACCCACTCAACCAGCCACTTACATGGGCCTAAACCCACACAACACTCAGCCCAACATGGGCCACACATGCCATACATGGGTTTTACACAAAACCCGATCACCCAATGCAACGGGACTTCATCTGTCGGACTTGACCGCTCCGTTTCCGTGCCTTCAGGCCTCCAACCTGAACCAAAACCTTTGAGCCACCTCGAGTCCATCTCCATGGCGATCTCATGAGCCCCAAGCTTTAGCCCATCCATCCCGCGACATCATCATCGTTTTGAACCTCAATTCACCTGATCTAGTCCCGGCACCGTCACCGACCATGGTTGCCTCCAAGCCTGCGCCTAGAAAGACCAAACCATTCCCACAATAAAAAATATGTTCTTACCCCTCTAACCTGTATGTTAGTCCAATATCATGAGTTCAAACATATATGCACGCAATCCACAAACCGGAACCGAAAAACACTTTTTCAGCTTTCCTCTCAGCACACTAGTGCACAGAATGATTTTTATAAATTCATATGTTGCCAAAATGAAAAAGGTCACAACACAAAAATGATGCATCTTAAAATTTTCTACAACTTTCTTGTACAACCCATAATTTTTTGAGTATAAGAAAACCTCCAAAAATTAAATATACTGCAGTCTATCATAGGAGGCCAGACCGGCTTAAATCAAGTCTCAAAATCAAACTCGTCATCCAAATCAAATCTAAGCCAAATATACTCATCACAAAACAAGGAGTACCTCCACATCGTCTCAAATTGAGCCTTTCTTTAATCACAACCACTTGTTCCTCTGCCACCTCTATGACATTAGGCCCAAAAACCGTACGTCCTCCACTTTCCATCCAGTTTAATGGAGTGTGGCAAGCCCTTCCATAAAGTGCTTCAAAAGGTGCCATCTGCAGACTTGCTTGATAAGCTCTTATCCCAACTATTGGTATATGTCAAAGCACACACCCTCAACATATCTTCCAAGGTCTGATTCACTCTCTCGATTTGCCCATCCGTTTGTGGATGATATGTTGTACTGAACTTCAGATGAGTGCCTAGAGCTTCATGCACTTGCTACCAAAATCGAGAAGTAAATTGTGTCCCTCGGTCACACACTATCCTCTTAGGTATCCCATGCAAACTCACAATCCTGGACATATATAGTTCTTCCAAACGATCACTAGTATATGTCGTCTTTACCGATATGAAATGAGCTGCCTTGGTTAATCGATCTACAATGACCCATATACAATCATAACCCGATTGCATCCTTGGCAACCCAGTAATGAAATCCATACCAATTTATTTCCATTTCTAGGCACTTTCAATGGTTGCAACAATCCCGCTAGCTTTTAGTGCTCAACTTTTACTCTCTGGCATACATCGAACAAAGCAATATATTCCGTGACTTCCCTTTTCATATGAGGCCAACAAAATTTCTCCTTCAACTCCTGGTACATCTTCGTGCTACCCGGGTGAATCAAATATCTTGAAGAATGTGCCTCGTTGAGTATCAGCTCTTTGATCTCCTTATTATCTGATACAAAAATTATTGATTTCATCCACATGGTACCTTGCTCATCAATTTTGAAATTCCTATCCTCACTAATCTTGGATTTTATTTGCATTAGCTTAGGATCATTTTTCTGTCCTTCCCTGATTTGATCCTCCAAATCTAATTTAACTTCAAGAGCAGCCACGTAGCCTTGTGTTACTATCTCCAATCTCATCCTTCTCAATCCTTATTAGATGCGGTGACGGTTGAGGTACTATATTTTTACCATGTCTATCCTTCCGACTCAAAGCATCTGCAACTACATTTGCTTTACCTAGGTGGTAATTGATTCCTATATCATAATCCTTTATCAACTCTAGCCATCTCTTTTGTCTCATTTCAAGTTCCGACTGAGTGAAAATATACTTCAAACTTTTTTGATCCGTGTATATCTCACATCATTTTCCCATGAGATATGTCGCCGTATCTTCAAAGTATGTACAACTGCTGCTAACTCCAAATCATGAGTAGGATAGTTCAACTCATGCAACCTCAACTGCCTTGATGCATATGCCACAACTTTCCCATCTTGCATTAACACACAACCTAGACCTTGCTTTGATGCGTCACAATAGACATCAAATCCTTGGCTCACATTTGGTAGGATAACCATTGGTGTAGTGGTTAACCTCTTCTTCAACTCTTGAAAACTTCTTTCACACTCAGGTGTCTAAGAAAATTTCTTTTCCTTCTTTAACAATTTCTTAAGGGATCTAGCAATAGTCGAGAATCCTTTTATAAACATCCGATAGTACCCAGCCATTCCAAGAAAACTCCAAATCTTGATAATCGTATCGGGTCGTTCCCAATGAAGAACTGATTCCATTTTACTTAGGTCAACTGGCACTCTTTCCTTGGTTATTACATGGCCCGAAAATTCTACTCTTTTCTTCCAAAATTAAGACTTGCTAAACTTGACATATAACATGCTCTCGCAATCTCTTTAAAACCAATTTCAAATGGTCTGCATGTTCTCTATCATCCTTGGAATAAATTAATATGTCATCGATGAATGCCACCACAAATTTGTCAAGATAATCCATGAATGACTTGTTCATCATGTTTATGAAATAAGCAGGTGCATTGGTAAGTCCAAATGACATTACTGTATACTCGTAATGTCCATACCTGGTAGAAAAAGCAATTTTTGGTATATTCGCTTCCCGAATCTTCAGCTGATGATATCCTGATCAAAGATCTATATTGGAGAATACTCCTGCTTCCTTCAAATGATCAAAAAGATCGTCTATCTTGGGTAAAGGATACTTATTCTTGATTGTAACATTGTTCAACCAACGATAATCCACACATATCCTCAAACTGTCATCCTTCTTCTTGATAAAGAGAACTGGGCTCCCCATGGCGAAGAAGAACTTGGCCTCATGAACCCTTTCTCTTGTAACTCCTCAATTTGCTTCTTCAATTACACCAACTCATCAGTAGACATCCCATACACTCTCTTTGATATTGGTGTTGTGCCTAGTAGCAAATCAATCACAAACTTAATATCTCTGTCAAGTGGCATTCCTGGCAGCTCCTCGGGGAAAACATTTGGAAATTCAGCCACTATTGGTACCTCTTCCACCTTCAGTGTGTGCAGACTATTAACCATTAATTGTCTTTCTGCCGTCTTCACAATAGTGAACTTCACCATTCTCCCATCCAAACCTTTGTATCCTCACGGTTCTTCAACCACAATCTAAGATCGCGTTATGCTTGGATAACCAATCCATTCGTAGTATAACATTAGTACTTCGAGTATCTAGAACAACAAGATTTGCCTTAAATTCTACGTTATTGATTAACATCTTCACTCCCAAACATCCCCATTTGGTTTCCATTTTGGCTACTAGCGATTGCAGAGAAAATATATGCTTAAGTTCAATTGTTTCCATTTGATTCTTAATTGTGAAGACTTGTGATATAAAGGAATAAGATGCTCTAGAATCAAATAAAACAACTACTGGTACTGACTGTACGAGAAACTTACCCACAACCACGTCGGGTGCATTCTAGGCTTCCTTAGATGCCACATGATTTACTTGTCCATGGACCACCGATTGAGGTGCCCCTGCTGTAGGCATTGGGGTCTAAAATCTTCCACGATTTGCTCCTAGGTTTTGGGTCTTGACACGTGTGTTTCCCAAATTGAATGGCACATGTGTTATCACCTTCTTCTTTGAAGAAACATTTGCAAAATGCCCTGGCTTCTTGTAGTTGTAGCATATCTTCCCTTGAGTTGATGCATCTCCAGTAGCTTGTACTTGAGGTGTCATAGCTCAACTGGTCTGCCTAACCGGACGATACAACGTCTGCTAATGCTTGTACTGAACTCGATGTGTCTGGGTCTAACAAACTGAGTAGGGTTGCTCTTGAACCTCTGCTGGCTCTATGATCCTCACGCCTGCTCGAAGCGACGCTCCCTGCTTTTACCCAATTCCTTCCTCTTGCTCTCTAGCAGAAGTGTCTTATTCACCAGCTCTTGGAAATCAGTAAAAGTATGAGTCATCAGACCAACTTGCAATCCATCGTTCAGGCACATGTCTGCCTAGCCTTGTCCACAACCACATCCTCTGGTGCATAGCGAGGAAGTTGCGTGAACTTATTGAGATACTCATTCACGGACATGTTCCCTTGCTTCATCACTTTAAATTCCTCCTTGAGTTCCTTGATTCCTTCATTTACCTAATAATGACGAAAAGCAGTATTGAATTCCTTCCAAGTGATTGCTCCTTGGAAATATGCTTTTGAAAAAAACTTAGGAAATGTCTTAGAAAATTGGCTTTATGTAAAATAACCAATTGGATGTTCATTCCAATGAATAGACCGCTGTGCTGGAGAAGTTTAGATGTTCCATGATTCATTGTATGACATCTATGTTGCCGAAGATGAAGACGAGGAGCTACCACCAGATGTCTAGGATCACGCCTATAGTCTTTGCATGTGGAGTGTTTTGGGTTTACTTTGAAAACAATGCAATAAATCTTCTGCCATAACTCTGTTGGCCTATGTGGCGTATATTTGTAACAATATGATCCTCTAACCAACACACTATTACTTGTTTATTTATAATTGGTTATGTTATTATTCTATTTCAAATTTGTGAGTACTAGCATTGATCGTGGGACTAGTATCGGTATGGCACATAAGGGATTCAGGCAATTGGCTCGGGTCCTGACATAATGCCAACCATCATAATGGTTGTGCAAATGATGATCCTTTTGCTGAAGTAAAATTTACCATACCTTCTTTTTCTGGTGCATATGATATTGAAACTTATTTAGATTGAGAAATGACAGTTGAATTTACCTGCTATCTAGTCCCTAAAATTCATAGTCAGACAAGCTAGTAGTGACTTCGAGGATTTTGCTATTATTTGGTGGAACGAAATTGTTAATTTTGGCTTAGAACCTGATAGTTGGGATAGGTTGAAGTGAGCTATGCATGGTAGATTTATTCCTCCTTTTAAATGTGACTTGCGTTACAAGTTACAACGCCTAAAACAAAGTAATAAGTCAATAGAGGTGTACTACCAAAAGCTACAAATAGGCATGTTGCATTATAAGGTAGTGGAGGACGAGGAGAATAAGATGGCTCGTTTCTATGGGGGGTTAAGTTGTAAAATTTATGACATAGTTGACTACATAGACTATAACTCTTATCAATAGATTGTTCCAGCTTGCTATGTTGGCAGAAAAAGAATAGCAAGGACGACAGCAGAGGACAAAGTGAAATTTTGGTAGTACCATTACATCGAGACAGACGTTAGGGCCAACCAAATCAGTCCCACCTCCTACTTTTTGGTCTACTGCTCTCTTGGCGAGTAGGGCGCGTTTAGCAGCCCTACCACCACCACTACCGTCACGTGCACTCGAGGTGAGTAAATCTTCTAATGTGCAGGAAATTGAGAACAATCAAGAGAAGAAGAATGAGAAAAAGGAGAATGAGAAGATGCTTGCTTCCTCATGCATGCTTTTAAAGCCTACAACTAAAGATGTACCTACATCAACTAAAGTGAAACCAGAAGGTAATGAAAATGGTAATACCATTACTTAAGGTGAGAACAACTTTGACAAAAAGGTAATACCATTACTTATGGTGTGAACAACTTTGACGTGCTGCAACTTTCCACCAATCATGCTATGTTAGAGCAAACATTAGTGGAACTCATTACTAATTTACGTTTGTCACAAGATTATTTTCAATCATGCTATATTAGAGCAAACATTAGTGGAACTCATTGCTAATTTACGTTTGTCACAAGATTATTTTCTTGTTGTTCCTCATGATAAAGAAGAGTTGTGTGATAATACTTCAATTATATCTATACCACAACTAGTGAACGAACATATCACTTTTGTTTCAAAATAAAACACTTATGCTAACAATAGACATGTTATTCACATAGCTAATAAAAAATGAGCTGAAACTACTGTCTTCTTTAAATACTTTCAGCTACATTGAATTTAATGTTCTATGTGATTTAAAATGAGCTTGCCATCAGATATAGCGCTGCCTCCACCACCTGTTCGACCGCTACCTTGGCCGCCTCCACGTCCTTAGGGTCAACTACTCATGCCACTCAAGACCCAACACAAGGTAATGCCCACTTCATTGGCAAGCCTAGTTTCGCCATCTGTGACCGGTCTGCCTTCAAATGGATATGCAGGACACTTCATGGAATGCTTAGGAGAAAAGCTTTCCAATGAAATTAGTCCCACTGCCAAATTCCTTACGGATCATCCGAAATTGCTGAAATACTAACTTGAACAGAATCTGCTGAGTGCTGCGCCACCTTTACATGGGCCCACTAGTCTTGTACGACCTAGGGTTGGTCGTCCACCCCCTTGGCCGCCACCCGCTGATTCTCTAGTCACTATATAAGTCCCCAATTCATGTTTTCTTCCTTGGGTTTTGCTTAGATTAATCTGTCATTGCAGTTTCACCGTATATCATTTTGTATAACCCCAACTCGTGCGCTTAATCGGTAATCAGTAATTTTCAGGTTGCATCTACCATGTTCTTAGGATAAGCATTCTTGGCGAGGTCAACTACGTCTTGGCACAGTTGATAATCAATAGAGCAGTGGTGTAGCAATTGCTGGGTTCAGATCTGTTTTAATCAAAAGCCGGATCATCAACATCGAGATCTCCACAAATCGACTTACCCATATAAAGATCGGGTACCCCGTCCTCAACAAACTCCTTCCCGAGGATACTTTCACGAATGACTACCTATAGCAAGGCGTTATATACTCCCGCTTTGATTCATATTGATCCAATTTATCCCAATTCTAGCAATTGTGCTTATGTTATAGAAAACATGTTTGCAAAACATGCATGCGAGTAATTTCAGTAAAGTTGCTATGCCAGGTGGGTAATTAGTTATAAACCTACTTGTTGAGTTGAACCTCCTTGATAAACTTGATATCATTTTCCTTGTTAACCGAAGTTAATTACATACTTATGATAAACTTGGGGTACTTGTCTTCACGAACTAGAAATGCTTAGACAAGCTTACTGGTACTAGCGTTGATTTACTGTTTTTCTTCCATAACAAAATGTCTGATCCATAGAAATAAAGGATAAAGAGAAAGTGGGAAATTTCTTTCTAATCCATATCTGTCTCATTCCCTTTTTACAAGCAAAAGGGTTTTTCTTATTGAAAGGTGGAAAGTACTAACAATTTGGGGGAACTAGTTGAGAATGGTTCAGAGAGGTTATATTAAGTGATTTTGGTGTCAAATGAAAACTGAAAACATAATTGGGACGTGGGCAAATGGTCGTTGAGACTAGTGGATTTACACGAGAGTTGGGTTTTGTGTTTGCTTCACCCGGGTTAGCAAAGACCGATTCAATGGTTTAGCTAGAACTGAGAACTAATGTACCAACCACGTGTTCCTTTATGGGAAGGCCTATCATAATAAGTTATTTGGTTCTAGCATTGAACCGCTAGGTGGAAGGTTTTTAGGTAAGGCCTCGACTGGTCAAGCATGTTCATAAGGACTTGCTAGTTAAGAGCTGTTTACCAAGAAGACATGGAGACTTGGGTGTAGTGGAGGGCCACTCCATGCACTAGGCAGGATCCATGGTGCGGTCGTTTTTAGAGTCGGCGATGTAAAACCATTGTCATAAGCTCTCGAATAGGTACCAATGGTATCGGGTGACTTGTGTGGCATGATGGGATGTTTATATTGTGTGAGTAAAATTGTGTGACCTCTGTAGAATGTATAATCTATTTGAATAGACACGTCTAAGTTAATGACAACATGGGAAATTCTTCATTATAGTAGCTCTGTGTGTTATGTAAATGGTTTGGGATTTGCATAGATGGGTAATCCATGAGAAAAATCTGGTCAAGAAGGGTTTTGCCGCTATTTAATTTTTAGGTGCAGCAAGCCAAATGTTTATGGATAGTTAATCCATGCATGTTTATTAATGGGTAATCCATGGGAAAATAGGGTTGACAAGGACATTGTATTGGTCTACTATGTTTACTTATGATTAATATGGTTCATTTATGTCAAGCCAAATGGTCTTACAAATTTTGGTTGTATGTGCATTTCAATCTATACATGACTATGTCTTTACAAACATTGCTTTATGCTGAAAATTAAGCTTATAGCTTTCCATTGATTAGAAGCCACTCATGAATTAATTATATTACCATAAATTTGCAAGTACCATCTGTACCCAATCTGGACTTCTGCTATAGGTGAGGATGAATCTATGCTTGAGTATCATTACCAAGCTGGATGTGATGACGCTAGTGGGTGATTGTAACAGCCCAAAATCCTGTATATTTATATTTTGAAAATCACTCTCGTAAGGACGGGTTGTTGCAGAAAATTCTTGTAAAAGTCATCTTTTTAAAAAAATTCACATATGGATCTATAAAGTCTTTTTAGCCTAACGACTGTCTAAGGTTAATTAATATCGATGAGTAATACTCAAATATTGCTCCTATCACGAAAAATCAAAGAAATATTAAAAGAAAAGGGTAAGCTAAAAGAATTTAGTAAAGGAAAAATAATTCCCTAAAGTTCTAATTCCTTAAAATTCCCTAGGCTTACATATATATATATATACACCCAATTAACTGATAAAACTTCATATAAGTAAATAAATAAGTATATATGTATATGTTTATATATATATATACATATAGGTAGGTTTATAAAAGAGACTTAAAGACATAAGTAAGGGTTCAAATAAAATATACATATACATATAGATTTTTATGCATAAAATGCACTGTAAATTGTATTGGTATATGTATGTATATATATATATATATATATAAATACATGTATATATATACACATATTTATATATGACAAGCTTATGAATATTCACAAAAAAAGGGGACAATACTCCCATTAAAAATTCCACAAAAATTTACATAAAATAGTTTATACCCTAGTGATAGCCTGAACTAGGTGTTGACCAAATTTTGACCTTGGTGGGACCCACTGGGCAGCCTCTTTTCTCTCTCTGCCCTTGGCTGCGTGCCCGATTTTCGGCGAATTTTGACCTCTCCGGCGAATCCTGGCCCGCCGATGCCCGATTTCCCCTTGGAGGACGCCCATTGGCTGCGTGCGCGCATCGTTCTGACCCATGTTGGCCCCACCGCCGCACGGATGCGACGTCCGCCATCGCCAAGATTGCCGGCCGTTTAATTGCCGACTTGTCGATTGGCGTGGCGAGCCGTGTCGCACCGCCGCCATACCCAATGAGCGCCCGGCGCTGATGACGCCCTCGACCCCGCCAGGTTCGCAGACCGCTATGCCGCCCGGATTAAGCTACCTTGCCGCCTAGGCTTGCTCCCCGTCGCGCATGCACCAGACACCGCCCCTGCCCGCCAATCCGCGACGTTGACTCCTAGTGACCACCCCTTACCTCCTTGCGACCGCCAGACAAAGATCGTGCTTCGGCCGAGCTTAAATCGGCCGAAACGCGACGCCCTAACCTTCCTCACATGGACGGCCTGCACGAGCCCTATACCCCAAACCGTGCGCGCCTTAGCCGCCGGACCTTACCTCACTCTGCCGAAGAATCGGATCGGGAAGCCTCGAGCCTCGGCTTGCTCCCTGTCGCGCGTGCACCAGACACCGCCCCTGCCCACCAATCCGCGACGTTGACTCCTAGTGACCACCCCTTACCTCCTTGCGACCGCCGGACAAAGATCGTGCTCCGGCCGAGCTTAAATCCCACCGAGCCAAGATCGCCCTAACCTTCCTCACGTGGGCGCCTGCACGAGCCCCATACCCCAAACCCGTGCGCGCCTTAGCTTCGCCAGACCCTCACCTCACTCCTGCCCGAAGGAATCGGATCGGGAAGCCTCGAGCTCGCCGGATTGCTCTCGCCGTCGCCGGCCACCCGATTCTTCCCCTTTTCGATTTCTCCCTTCCCGGTGAGTCCCCTGCCAATTGCTTTCGCGACGAGCACCACCTCACCCTCGCCTAACTTTTGCCCAGGTTAATTGGACCCGAGGACCTCCGAAGCTCCCTGGCGCCGTGAGCCCTGTTTCCGCCTCGTTCGGCCCCATCGTCGCCAGCTCGATCCGCGCCTCTTCCGGCCTGACCGTAAGCACGGTAAGCGTCCCCGAGCCTCCCTTATGCTTAAACTCGGTTCCGTATAGCTCCTAGAGCAATGTGTAGCCTTAGACTAGTGCTTCCGAGAACGATCTCCGCCGCCGCTAGGCTCGCCGCCGATCCAGGCCGTCGCCGGCGAGCAGCTCGTGACACGTCGTAGAGGTTCTCATAAGGATTCCATAGCGCCCTAGAACTCCTTCCCTAGAGCACTATAGCTCGGCCGCCGCGTCGCCGAAGGATCGCCGGTTTCATGATGTCACCGCGTCGCTCCGGTCAGAGGTGGACAATGATGTCCCGGCCGTTGGATCAGCGCCAAGATGCGTGCGCGAGATCGGATTGAATTTTAAATCGCGCGCGAGTGGGAAAGAGCTGCTGGCCTATCGGGTTGAGTGGAGACGCTCTGTCCGGAAGGCGCCTTCACGCGCAAGAAGCGCCGTTTAGAAATGCGCCTTCGACGTGGATGGCCTGGCCGCGAGTAAGCGGGCCGGCCTATCACTGTTCATCCGAATTTTCTCGGATTTAGCCTTTTAAAACAAATGCAGAATATAAATTGGATTTATTAAAAATATCTAAACATCTCCAAAATTGCTGGAAAATTTATGATAAATACTAGAGCCTCTGTTGGATTTAATAAAAATATAATCATGAACAGTAACAGAATATTATCCCTGGATATATTCTATTAGTCTCCTTAGGGTATTTATCTATAAAAGATAAATAGCAAAAATGAGTTTCTGCCAAACAAAAATTAAACTAACACTTAATAACATATAAGAAATTCATGTGTGGCATGAAATAACTTTCTGGACTTAAGAAAATATAAACCTTATAATATAACTTATAAATCACTAGTCATCTATTATTGGCTTAATTAATAACCATGACTTACTAGATTATTTGGAAATTGGTTGGTCAAAATTATTACACCTAACCAAATATGTTAAATCACCAGCATTAAATGGCAGTTAAATCTTTATTTGGATCTCAAAATTATGCAAGTTCACAGTTAGTCATATTTATATATATATTCATATATAAATAAAAATGTAACCTATAATTATGTCTTCCACACAATTAAGACTCTTATTATAATAGGAAATCAATGGCAAAGAAGAGTTGATGAAGAAAATACTTCAAACAAAAATCTATTTTTGCTTTATGCGTATATTTGCTAAATCTATGGGTACTCTATTAAGGGTAGCATTTTTGCATCATCGCATATCATCTTCATAACGCGCACTACCGTTATCCTTTGTAAACTATCATGTAATAAAAGGATCATGGAACTTCCTCGATAGCTAGGTTAGAACTTATCGCCACTCGACCAATCGCTAGATTTAGCGAAAGCATTTCATGCATCATGATTCCTATTGCATATTGGTGTTTTATTTATTGTTTCCCGAATTATTCCGATTAATAGACACCGAGGATCCGGAAGGACACTTCGAAGATCAACAGGACGACCCTCACTACTCTCAGGACCAAGGCGAGTTAATTTCCACCCTAAAAGGATGTTTACTTTTACTAGGGGAAATGTCAATTTTCCCTAGTGCGAGTCAACAACCTTTCTTTAGGTGTTTACTTTTATTAGGGAGAGTATATACTTTCCCTAGTACGAGTTAACATTCGAAAGGAACATATTGAATCCCAGTTTTCTTAAAGTATTTTATTTACAATTACAAATTACATGCTCTTTTCAAGTAATTATGCCTACTTGATTAATCATGATGTATCATGCCATGCTTCACTTCTTGTTATTAATTTCCCATGATGATATTGCTTTGATGAAATCATCTATCATTTGACTTCTAAATGATTGCCTTGATGATCACCCTTGTTAGCCTAGTTAGGTTAAATAAAACAATTTTAGACTCTTAAGTCTTGGTTAAAATCTTGCTTAGACATTGCTTAGGTCCAATTATTAATTTAGGCTTAGTCGTCTCGGAACGGTGAACCGACATTCACCGGACATGATGAATATTACAAACATTGGTTTACTGGATATTGGGCCTGGCATGCCAGTGTGTGTGGATTGGGAACACGGATGTGTTCCAGTTTGTGGTTATGGGTGAGATGTAGCTAGGCTACATGGTCTGAAGGAAGGCTGGACCACGGAGATGGTGCTGGGCAGCCAAGCTCGGTTGTGCTAGTCGGAGCGCGAGTTGTTTTCGCGTAGCTTTATGCTGCCCAAGGGGGTTCCTGCACAACGTGAGTTCAGTGTCTTTGGCGCTAAGCTTCGGTGTGTGCCAAAGTGAGCGCGAGTTGTTTTCGCGTAGCTTTATGCTGCCCATTGGGGTTCCTGCACAACGCGAGGCCATCGCGCGGTAGTGCGGACTTAGGGGCCCGCTAATTTGCTGGATAGCGTCAGGGTCAACCCCTAGTCCGAGGTGAAGACAGGAGTAGGTCGTCATCCTGATGGGTGATTTAGGTCTTACGTGACAGGGAGCCGTGACTCTAGTGCGAGCGTGGCAACTCGGCTAGGGAAGAACGGGCACTTCGCTGGTGTAAGATCCACAACGGGTGCGCCACACCCGGAAGATGATGGCGGGTGTTTGGAGACGTTTGGCAGTGTTCATGGAAACTGTCGTGGGATGGGAACGTTTGGCAGTGTGCATGGAAACTGTCGTGGAATATAAATGAAAAACACTGATTAATAGAACTTTGGTTAAAATATGCTAAGTCATAGGCTTTGACTTATAAACTTGCTTTCTGCAACTAAAATGAGCCCCAACCTTTTCTTTGGAACCCTTATCACTAAATGCATTAGGTTGGAAGCTAGCTCGCCAGTGTTTGGATGACACTGACCTCGCATTCATATTCTCTTTTAGATGGAGAATATGAGCAGGATCAGTACACCTGCCATGAAGATGAAGGACAGGAGTTCGCTAACGATCAGGGCGAGGCATAGGGCGTCTCTCCAGTCGAGTGCTTAGGCATAGCCGGCACGAGACTCTTTTGCATCTTTTGGGTCTCCGCACTCTAATCTTTTGGACATTTAGATTATTTGGGCCAATGTGCTGTGTTGTAATCACTTAATAGCCTCCGGGCTTAATACAGGTATTTATGCAATTTAAGTCTTTCCCTTGTATGTAATGATCCGGCTATGTGAATGGTGTCAACTAGTGTACTGATCTAGGGACTAGTGCAGATCAAGTGGTGGGCTAGAGGAACATGCCCCACAGTGATACAATGTTTTTTTTTCTTCAGTTGGTTGCGTATGGGGTATTAGAGGTTTACCATGTTAGACCTTTTGCTATATATGATGTTTCTGTTGTCACTCTTTTGTTGAAACTCTATTTTCGTTGCCACTCTAACTGACTTGTGCTTTTGGACCTCTATGGGCTACCATTAAATCTATGTGATGTTTGTGGTTTATTTTCATGTCGTATGTGTTGTGATACCACCTTATATATGGATGTGTGCGTGTTAGCCGCTGATTCCTAAAAGCTAACATGAGACACATGTTCGTGAACGTCGGTTTACCTTCGCTTCAATTGAGATTAAATGTCCATGTTTCCATGATGCTAGTTGACGATTATGTGACGTCATATGTTAACTTTCAACTACTTGTCAGCGGGCATGTGTCGACGATTTGCGTCGGCAATGTATTTTATGGGGCAATGCGAAAGATCACGACTACGATGGTAGCACAGGGAGCCGGATTTATACAGGTTCGGGCCCTCAAGGTGAGGTAATACCCTACTCCTGTGCTCGTGGATTGTATTGTGGGGGTTTACAGAGTATGAAGATCAGATGTTCTAACTAGGGGCCCTCGACCCCCTTTATAATGCAAGGGGTCCGGTTACAGATAGGTTTCCTAATCCGTATAAGGAACATGGAGATATAACCGGGTTGGACACGTCTATCTCCATGTAATCGAGTAGGAAACGAGTTCGTTTCTTTCTAGAGTAAATCGGGCCGCGCTAGTCTCCAAGCCCGTCTTCAGGAAGATCCACGCGACTTGGTCCAAAGAGGTGGTACGTCCAATTGTATATCTTGGAATACCCGAGGCCCATGTTGTCCATAGTAGCCCCCGAGTACTTCGCGGCTGGGTTGTCTTGATTCTTGGTTCAGCTTGCAGTCCTTCAGATGTAGCCCGAGTGACGTCACTCTTCGTTCGACTGATGAAGTTCCGCTCGCCAAGCAACCTGCTGATCAGACAACACAGTTGCCAAGGACTCAAGAGAAAATCTCAAGTCTTAAAAAAGATGTCTGGTATCTAGCCCGACTGATCGGTAAATTAGCTAGTGGCCCCTCGGAGGGACATACCAAAAAGGTGGATATTGCCGAGTGATCAGTGTCACCCTGTGTTATCCTCCTGTTATTTAATTATGACATTCGGTCTCGACCGCGAACCCGACATTCGGTCCAACAGGGGACATGCCACAACCCGCGTAGGGCGTTCAGGCCCTGATCCGACTAGTGCGGAATCAAGCTAGTGATTCTCGGAAGAATACGCCCACCTCCAAGTTGAGGTCATCTGAGTGGTGTCCACCTAACGATGAACGATCTGAAGATGTGCCACTGAGACCCAACTGAAGAGGTAACTCTTGATGCTCAATCTAATTGAAGCCAGACCGACTTTTGTCCCTAGGGGGCACATCAAAAGCTAAGCTTAATTACCCGAGAAGCGCCCAGTCCTCAAAAGATTGATGACTAGCATAAAGCCCAACCGGGGGCACGCCCTTTTTCTCGATTAGGTTTGACCCGAGTGACACCTGTACCCGAGCAATGTCGTGTATAGCTTACGGCCCACATGGAGCGTGCTCTCTGGAACCTAAGTCCGGGCCCGAATCTCGAAAGAATGATTTTAGGGCTTCATTCCTTCCCGCCAGGCACGGAAATGAAACGTCGCCCACTCACTTTTAAAATAAAGCACGTCAGGGCACTTGAACAGTTACGTACGCGTTGTGCGCCCAAATCTGTTCGTCTCTCCGAAACGCTCCCGCTAGGGTTTAGTGCTTACGCCGTCACCGAGCAACCCTAGCGCCGCCGCTACCGCCGATCTCCAAATCCACCTTCGCCGCTCCTCCTCTCCCACCACATTCCAATGGCCGGGAACTAGGCAACCTTCAACACCACCGAGGAGCGGCTGCAGGCCCTGGTGGACGCCGGCGTTCTCCCGGCGCCAGAACTCATCGATTGGCGCGCCGCCGTGGGTGAGTCCTTCCCACTCGTCATCAAGAGGAGATCGTTGTTTTCAAATCTTTCTTCTCCCGCGGGTTCGGACTCCCCACTTCTTTCTTTCTTCGTGGTCTGCTCAACCAATATGGAATCAAGCTCTTTCATTTGAACCCCAACTCCATTCTTCAACTTTCTATCTTTGTTCACCTTTGCGAAGCCTTTTTGGGGATTGCTCCCCACTTCGCCCTTTTCCGCCACCTCTTCTTCTTGAAAGCCTACCCCACTGACAACGCCCCCGAGGCCGTTGGCGGGGCCGGTTTCCAACTCCGGAGCGGCCTCAAGAAGGAATACTTCTCCTTGCCTCTCCGGACTTCCCTGAAGGGGTGGAATCAGGAGTGGTTCTACTGCTCGAACCCTGCCCCCAGTCTTCCTTGCTTTGACGGGAGGAAGCCTCGGGCTTCTCCCGTCTGGACCTCCGCACCCTCTAACTCGGAAATGGATCAGGTCTCCGAGTTGCTCGGCCTGATCTAGAACCTCAAAGAAGAGGGGCTAACCGGCGTGGCCATCGCTGTCTCCTTCACGAAGCGCCGCGTCCAGCCTCTCAAGGAGAGCATCCGACTTGGGTTCGAGTACACCGGGCCATCCGACCCGACTCGGGAAACGGATACCCCGATCTCCAACTCGGACGCTATCGACCGACTTTCCGAGTTCTTCGCTCCGAGAACTCTCTTCTCCAATTAGGGGAGTCCCAGAAGTTTTTCTGTCAACAATCTGCTACCAGAGGTAAGGGTTGAGTATTCTTCAAGCTTGCCTCATGTACTGAGTAGTTTTTGCCTCGAAACTAACTCGGGTGAGCCGCGTTCCTGTGCAGGACCGCCAGGCCTTCATATCCCTCGCCCCGACACCCGAGGCTCCCGCTGACAAGGGGGAGTAGCGCCCAAGTGAGGACCCCGAAGAGGCCCCGGCGGCGAAGAAAGGCAAGGGCTCGGCCTCCTTCCTAAAGGGGAACATCCCGCCATCCGGGGGGGCAGCCAGTGGAGCTCGGGCCCAAAGGTCAGCGGGGCTCCCGAGGAGGGAACGAGCCAACCTGTGCCAGCCCAGGGGCCTAGCCAGGCAGCTCGTCCTCAGGGGGCCAGTAGCCGGGCGTCGCTGAAGAGTGGGTAGGCTCCTCCGGCCCCTCAAGCCGAGACGAGTGGGCCGCCCGGCGCTTCCCCAAGCGGAACTTCCGCTCCAAGGGGCACCAGCATTAAGATCAAGACCTCCAACCGGTAAGCACGTCCTTGCCAACACTTGGTTGTCTTCATGTTTTAGTTGACTGAAGCATTTCCTTCGTTCAGGAAACCGTCGGAAGAAATTCCGTCGGATCGCCCGACCAATCCAGCGCCGAAACCCGCTGAGTCAAGTTAGGCAGCATCTCCTCCTCTGATAGTCGACGCAGTCACCCCGCCGACTAAACCGGCGGGAGCCGCTTCGGAGGCCAGGTCCTCCGGAGACGCCTCCGCCGTAGCCCCGGGCCTGAAGCCGACCAACGAGGGGAGCAGGGAGGCCGAGCCGATGGCGGAAGAAATTCCGCGCCGGCCCCGATGTCCCCAGAGGAGACCGAGGCCAAGCTTTCGGCGGGTTGGCGAGACGAGGCCGGGGACTGGGCCCTCGTCAACAATGAGGCCGAGGAGAAGGTCAGGGAAGCCCTCTACGAGCATGCTACTGAATGCGGCAGGATGATCCGAGTAAGCTTTCTGACCATCCGAGTGAACCTTCTTCATCTCGAGGTAGAACTGTGAATGTTCTCCCCTTTGCAAGAACTTGGTGGCTTCTCCAAGAGGAAGACCAAGTTCCTCAACTATTTTCTCCCCCGAATAGAGCGAATTAAGTCCGTGGAGGGAGAAGTAGTTGAGGTCCGAATCGAGGCGGCCAAGCAGCGCCGGGAGCTGCAGGACGAGAAGTTCGACCTTGTAGGCTCCCTTCGGTGTAAGTACCCCAACCTGAGTTAGGATTCTCCAGCTCGCATGTGACTGAGTGACATCGTGCTCCGCACCATGTGTAGCGCGCGACGCCACGATTGCCGACCTCACGAGAGCTGGCTCGCCACCCCTGGCGAGGTTGGCCTCGAGATGTCGGAGGCGAAAGCTATCGCCGAATTGGAGGGTAAGCCCTCAAACCCGACCGACTTCGAATCTCCGATGTCCATATAGTTGTATGAGTGTGTTTCCTGTTCTCGATAGAGCACAGGAGGAAGACGCTTGCGCAGTACGACGTTCTACAGAAGAGCGCCGAAACCGCACAAGCGCGATATGAGGAGCTCGTGGCAGCCGTCGAGCCCACCCGGCGACGGCTCTATGCTGGCGAGGCCGAGCCAAGCACTCGGGCCGAGCTGATCCAAAGGTGGACCGAAGCCCCCGAGCAGCTCACGGCCCGGCTTAGGGAAGTCGGCTTGATGAGTGCCAGCCAAGCGTTGGGAATCGTCAAGTCGCTCTACCCTCGAGTTGAGCTTGATGCTGTCAAGGATGGCTTCGCCTGCTCCGAGGACAAGGCGATGGCTCTGCTTGAAGAGGTGAAGCCAACAGCCGCGTCGCTTGTAGACAATTTGGACTTAGATCCCCTGTAAATATAGGAGCTTGCTGTAAATTATCTATGTAAATGATTTTCTTTTGATTAGATATCGATTAGGTGCAGACTGCACTTAATTAGGTGTGACACCCGACTTGCTGGCTAGTCGGGATCCGACTAGAGAGCAAGTCAAATTAATCTCATCAAAAGAGAAGGGGTGCGCAATTGTGCACCTAATTAGGTGTAGCCCCCGACTTACTGGCTAGTCGGGATCCGACTAGGGAACAAGTCAAGTTAGATTCCAGATAAAAAAGATTAGGTGCGCGATTGCGCACCTAATTAGGTGTAGCCCCCCGACTTACTACTTAATTGATACACAAATAAGTAGCAAGTCAGAATCTGGATTGCATAAAAAAAAGGATTAGGTGCGCGATTGCGCACCTAATTAGGTGTAGCCCCCGACTTACTACTTAATTGAAATACAAATAAGTAGCAAGTCAGAAGCTGAATTGCATGAATGTAAAGACAACGTGAACGAAAACTTATCTTTATTTAATTGTAAACAAGTGTACAACGGTCGTCAGGTATAGAACCGACGCAATTGTTCGATGTTCCACGAGTTGTCCATGAGAGTGCTGTCTTCTCGCCTCAATCGATAAGCCCCCGGGCGTGTCACCGAGTCAATAATATACGGACCTTCCCAGCGCGGAGAAAGTTTGTGGCCACTCGATTGATTGACTCGAATGACCAAATCTCCGACTGAGAAGGCTCGATCCTGCACATTACGATCGTGGAAACGACGCAGACCTTGGAGGTACTTGGCCGACCGAATTGTTGCAACATCTCGAGCTTCCTCCAATCGGTGGAGTTCGTCGATCCGATTAGCCTCTGACTCGTCCTCATTGAACCTTTGAACTCGTGGTGACCCAAACTGTAGCTCCGTTGGAAGGATCGTCTCAGACCCGTATACGAGGAAGAAGGGAGACTGCCCCGTAGCTCGGCTGGGACTTGTGCGGAGCCCCCAGAGTATGGCAGGCAATTCCTTCATCCATTTTACCACGTATGGGTTGAGCCGATCGAAGATGCGCGCCCTGACGCCTTGTAGAAGCATGCCGTTCACGCGCTCGACTTGCCCGTTGCTCCGTGGGTGTGCCACTGAAGCAAAGCAAATCTTTATGCCCACATCTTCACACCAGCTTTGAAACTCGTCACTTCTGAACTGAGAGCCGTTATCCGTAATGATCCGAGATGGTACGCCAAACCGACCGATGATCTCCTGGAAGAACTCGGTGGCTTTGGCCGCCGTAATCTTGGTCACAGGCTTGGCTTCAATCCATTTAGTAAACTTGTCAATGGCGACGAAGATGTGTTCAAAACCACCCGGGGCCTTCTTGAAGGGTCCGACAATGTTGAGCCCCCAGACTGCGAACGGCTAGGTGATGGGGATCGTCTGGAGTTCCTGGACCGGCACATGGATCTGCCGAGCGAAGAACTAACAATCCTCGCACTTACGGATGATCTCCTTTGAGTCGGAGACCGCGGTTGGCCAATAAAATCCTTGCCGGAAGGCTTTTCCGACCAACGTAGCTGATGCCGCGTGATAACCGCAAGTGAATTTCGCGCAACAGGGCGCGTCCTTCAGACTCGGGTATGCACTTTTGAAGTATGCCGGAGGCGCTTTGGCGGTACAGAATGACTTCATGTACCACGTATGCATGACTCCGACGTTGAATTTGCTCAGCAGCCCCCTGATCGTCGGGAAGCTTTTCTTCTCGCAGGTACTCCAAGTATGGCTGCATCGAATCCAAGTCAAGAACGAGTGCTTCTGACTCGGGTGGTTGTTCCTCCAGTTGGGGTAGTTGCTCCCGCGGTGTGATGGAGGGAGCGTGAAGCTCTTGGATGAAAACCCCAGCCGGGACTGGTGCCCGACTGGAGCCCATGTTTGCGAGCTCATCTGCCGCCTCGTTGTCTCGTTGCAGGATATGTATGAGCTCTAACCCATCGAACTTGTCCTCCAACTTTCTGACCTCCTGACAGTAAGCGGTCATGTTGTCGTTGACACAAGTCCAATCCTTCTGTACTTGGCTTACCACAAGCTGGGAATCTCCGCGAACCACCAATGCCCGGATGCCGAGCAATATGGCAATACGGAGACCGTGGATGAGCGCTTCGTACTCGGCTGCGTTGTTTGAAGCTGGAAAATGGATCTAGAGGACATACTTGAGTCGTTCCCCTCTAAGTGATATAAGAACGATACAGCCCCCGCGCCCTGTCGTCGGAGAGAGCCGTCAAAGTACATGTTCCAGTACTCGGCCTCTTCGGTGGCTGGGGGAGCCTGCATCTCCGTCCACTCGGCAACGAAGTCGGCGAGTGTTTGTGACTTTATGGCGTTGCATGGTTTGAACAAGAGCTCGAAAGCCCCAAGTTCCACTGACCACTTAGCGATCCTCCCAGTGACTTCCCGATTACGGAGTATTCTCCAATAGGGAAAAAAGTGACCACCGAAATTGGATGTTCTTGAAAGTAGTGCTTCAGCTTCCGAGAGGCGATCAGGACCGCATACAAAAGCTTCTGCAACTGTGGATAGCGTACCTTAGACTCGCCCAATACTTCGCTGACGAAGTAGACCGGGCGTTGAGCCTTGTAGACGCGTCCTTGTTTTTCACGCTCCACTACCACCGCGGCACTTACTACATGAGTGGTGGCCGCAATGTATAGCAGAAGCGGTTCCTGTGGCATAGGAGATGCCAAGATAGGCGGCGAGGTGAGGAACGATTTCAGATCCTCAAAAGCCTTCTGCGCCTCGGGCGTCCAGACAAACTTGTCTTGTTGCTTCTTCAATAGCTTGAAGAAGGGCGACCCACGCTCGCTGAGTCGCGAGATGAATCGGCCGAGTGCAACCATGCACCCATTTAGACGCTGGACGTCCCTTTGGCACGTTGGGGGAGCCATCTCCATGATAGATTTGATCTTTTCCGGGTTAGCTTCAATTCCGCGGTGAGATACCACGAAACCGAGAAGTTTTCTCGAAGGGACCCCGAAGACACACTTCTCCAGGTTCAACTTCATGTTGTATGCCGACAGGCTCTCGAATGTCTCCGATAGGTCAGGGACCAAGTCGGAGGTCACCCGAGACTTGACGACAACGTCATCAACGTATGCATCCACATTGCACCCAAGCTGATTGTGGAAACATCGCTGAATGCAACGCTGGTACGATGCTCCGGAGTTCTTCAGTCCGAAGGGCATGGTGACGTAGCAGAAAGTCCCAAACGGAGTGATGAACGAAATCTTGATGCAATCTTCTTCCTTCAAGCAAATCTGATGATAGCCTGAGTAGGCATCCAGAAATCTCAAGAGCTCGCAACCGGTAGTGGAATCACCACCTGGTCGATGCGAGAAAGTCCGAACGGATCCTTGGGGCATGCTTTATTTAAGTCGGTGTAATCGACACACATACGCCAAGCACCGTTCTTCTTTTGCACAAGCACCAGATTTGCCAACCAATCGAAGTGAAGCACCTCCCTTATAAAGCCAGCGACTAAAAATTTGGTGATCTCTGTCTTGATGGCTTCCTTCCGATCTTGTGCGAACCGACGCAGCCGCTGCTTGATTGGCTTGTCTTTGTCGTGTACATTCAAAGAGTGCTCGATCACCTCCCTTGGGACACCAGGCATGTCGGATGGCTTCCAAGCGAAGATGCCTCGATTCGCTTGGAGGAAGGTGACGAGCGCCTCTTCCTATTTCGGATCAAGCCCTGTCCCGATCAGAGCCGTTTTGGCCGAATCGGACGGGTCGAGCGAAATACGCTTGACATCTTCATCAGGCTTGATGCCTAATTTAGATGGCTTCTTACTTGGTGGTTCGCCCTCGTCATGGAGTGTGGTGGCCGCCTGTCGGATCTTGTCCAACTCGGCAGCCGCTTCGGTTGATTGGGCAAAGTCGCAGTTTTCCCTATCAAGGAGATAGGAAAACTTGATGTTTCCGCGGACCGTGATTACGCCCCGCGGACCTGGCATCTTCATCAGTAGGTAGGTGTAATGTGGGATGGCCATGAGTTTGGCCAAGCCCGGCCTTCCCAAGATTGCGTGATACGCAGTCTCGAAATCGGCCACCTCACAGCTGAGATTTTCTGTCCGAAAGTTGTCCCGAGTGCCGAAGGTGATCGGGAGAGTAATTCTCCTAATCGGCACTGAGCAGGTTCCTGGAATTATGCCGTGAAATGGGGCGTCGGTCTTCTGGAGCGCCGACTTTGGAATCCCCATCTCGTTAAACGTCCTGGTGAAAAGGATGTTCAATCCGCTTCCGCCATCGACCAAGACCTTGCGCAGGCGGACACCCCATACCATGGGATCCAGGATAAGTGGATATTTTCCCGGGCAAGGGATGTGGTCAGGGTGATCCGAGCGATCGAATTTAATCGGGACTTCGGACCATCGAAGGTATTCGGGGGTCACCGGAATAGCTGCATTAACTTCTCGAGTAGTAAGCTTCTGCTTACGTTTGGACTCGTATGCATCCGATCCCCCGAATATGTAATTGAGCTCACGCTCAGCTTCTGGGTAAGCGTCACCCTGAGGGGGGCCATGCTTGTCGTCTTGCTTGGCATCCTTCGGAGCATCTTTGTTATGCTCCTCAGCGAACCTATTCAAGACATTGCCGTTTTTTGCCGCATGCTTTCCATTCGGATGGAAAGGACACGACGTCTCCATAACTTTGTTGTAGTCAACAGGTCGGGGCAGCTTCTGCCGTCCATGATCCGCGACCGCCACCAACTCTTCACCCTTGCGCTTCTTGTTCTTCTTGGAGGACGACTCGGGCTTGTCCTTCTTGCCCTCATTTTTGCTCGGGTGATCCTCTTGACGCTCAGCGAGAGCGTCCGAGGCGGTAGCATATCGATCCACCAGGGCGAACATCTCCTTGACGGTGGTCGGGGGCTTCCGAGACATCTTCTTGATTAGATCGGGGTCGCGAACTCCCTTCTGGAAGGCCGCGACAACGACCGCCTCCGAAATCTCTCGGATTGTGTTCTTCTTCTTGGTGAAACGCCGAATGAAATCTCTTAACGACTCATCTTTTTTCTGATGAATCTGATAAAGGTCCCATTGGGTTCCGAGCTTCTCGTAAGTGCCCTGGAAATTGGCGACGAATTGGTCGCAAAGCTCTCCCCAGGAACCGATTGAGTTCTCTAGAAGGCCCGCGAGCCAACCCTGAGCCGGAGAAGTTAACATGACGGGCAGATAGTTTGCCATCACGTCGTACCCTCCACCCGCGGCCTTGATTGCCAAAGAGTAGATCTGCAACCAAGCCTCTGGGTCCCTCTCCCCATCAAATTTAACTATTCCCTTAGGGTTGAACCCTTCGGGCCAGTTTACCTGACGAAATCGGGGCGTGAACGCCTTGATCCCGTCAATCAATCCGTCCTCAGGAGGAGGAGACTGACGGGGAAGGATCCGGCGCGGTGGAGTGCGGCGCCGGTCTTCATCTCGCTCCCTCCGCCGGGTCTCGATGTCGAGGCCAAGGTCGCGACTTGTACTTCGGCGGGCGTCTTGCCCGCGAGTTGGTGTATGCCGATTGCGCCGAGTGCTACTCGTGGCAGTCTGGCTTCTGGCCGAGTCGGCCTGTTGATCCCGAGTGCCTTGGACAGCCGCTGCCGTTACCATGGCTTTGATCTGCTCCATGATCGGCGTCGCCGGACTATTTTCTCCAAGCAAAAAACCAACATTGTCCAGGAGGGTCTTGCAAGCGAGGATGTTCTGTTGGGGCGTACGGAAGACCGAGTGATCTCCTATACGGACTTGAAGCAGTTCATCCCGGACTTCTCATGTGCGACCGCGTAGTTTGTCGCGCAGATCTTCTCCGCCTCCGCCGTTATGTTCGGCTCCCACCTCATCCGGGGGCGCCGAGTCGATCCGGAGGCTTGTCCATCCAGCATGTAGATGCCGCGAAAATCGGGGGAGCCGTTGACACTCTCCTTCGACTCGGACTTTGAATAAGAGAGGCTCAACTGATCCCGTGTGGGGCCCAAATTCCGATATGTGAATATCGAAATTTAAACTCCCAAATTACAACAGTAAAACAGAAATGGTTTATATTACCAAGCTCTTACATTTATTCAAGTCAAAATATCCAAGTTTTATACAAACATAATTTACATCATTTTTACAATAATTTACATATCTCACATCTATTAAACTTGTGTATAGGAAGAACCTAGAATTCTTGACCAAACATATCAATTTCCTCTTGTGTAAAATCCAGATCTGCAGCATAAGAGGGTTCTATTCATGATAATGAATAGTTTCCAAAATTAATTGGGTAAGTACCAGCCGTACTTGTAGGAATTTCATAGGCAATTTCTATTAACTATATGCAAGATTTATTTGAGTGGAGTTCATCTTTTAACTGGAATGCAATATAAATTATTATAGATGAAAGACTTAATATTTAAAATCAAACCAATTTTTATGATTATTCATCTTCTATTTTCAACACCATCCTTATGCTCATCTGCCAACCAGAGAAAGAATTTATAAATCAAAGTCATGAATTCAATATATAAGATAGGCATCACCCATTTGACACAACTTCATATACCCGAAGTAAGGTCCATCGATGTTTATATTTTCAGCTCTGCAGAACCTACCCAGCTTTACCCATATAGTGGCCTACTACATGGATGGGAGAAAATTTGTGTCATTCTTATTTATTTTAAACCCAAGTTTTTATAGAAACAAACGATTTACAAATGACCTTGTCATTTGCTGCCCTTGAGTGTTTTCACCAGCCATACTTGCTGTGACCATAGTCTAAGAAGGCAAAGATAACGATATTTCCGAATTTGCTTCTATATTTTATAGAGCAACGAATCCAGACTTTAACACTGTCTAAAGTGTTTGTAAGAATTTTTACAGAATTTAATTGTCATTTTTATTATTTTTAACAAATCTTGACAGCATTTCGGGTTAGTAGATAAAGAAATAAAAATGGAAAAAGAGAAAAGGGGATGAACAAAGTTCAAATTTGGGGGAAATCTGAATTGTGGAAGATTGGAGGCAAAGGTGGGGAATTAAAGGTCAGAATCATGAAATTAAGGTTCATACAGACCAAAAGGTAGTCGGAGTTGGGCTTAGGATGGTCTAGGATGGCTGGACGACGAGCTCGGGGCGGCGGTGAACTTAGGTGATCGTCGGCGATGAGCTCCAGTGGGCTTCAGCTTGGGGCAGTAGTATCAATAGGTTCACAATGATGAGTGGAAGCTTTTTGGCCTTGTAGCTAAAGCTAAAAGTGTATGGGGGCGGCGAGTTGTGAGGTGGCCGGAGTTGGAGAAGAAACTGGCTAGGGCGGTGCTTCGGTGTGGAGGAGGAGGGGAGAAGGGGCGGTGGTGGATGATGGTGGAATTCCGCTGGGGGGGTAGCTTTTATAGGGTTCGAACGTCTGTTCGGAGGGTGGATTGAGAAGTTCGTGGCGAATCCGTGGCGAAACTGAGGCGTTTTGGGGTTTATGTGACAAATGGGTTGTTCGAGAAGCGGCGGGGAGGTTCGGAGGTGGATGTCGGTGCCGAGGAGGAGATTTCCGTGGGCGGCGGCGAGCTGGAGTGGCGGCAACGACAAATTCCGGCGAAGTCGGTGGCGCCGTTGGACTTGAGGAAGACGGCACTGTGGGCGGGAGGTAGAAGACGTATCGCAGGCCGTCGGATCAAAGTTTAACGGCTCGGATTGAATCTGGAAAAATCCGATTCAGTGGAGAATTCTTGGGGGAACGTGGCTTCATCCGGTGCGTTAATTTTAAAAGAATGACGTGGCCGGAAAGATCAGCCGTTGATCACAACTTAAGATATTTGAAGATAAGTTTTAAAATTCATAGAGGTTCAAAATAATTCTAGAAATTACTGTATAGCTCGAAAAAATGTGATTTAAATTTTGGAAAATCCAGAAAAATGTGGACAATTTTATTATCTATTATAAATGGATTTTCAGGGGATTTTTAATAGGTGGAAAATTGAAATATGCCTCTTAGGGCTTAAGAAAAATAAGGAAAATTTTAGGAAAAATCTTAAAAATTCATAGTAATGCAAGGAAAGTTTAAATATGCAAATAGAATGATTTTTTTGTGAAAAATTTTCTTGCAAAATTTGAGTATGTTACATCCCGATTTGCTGGCCCGTCGATGGGAGTGATTATAACTCCTACTTCTCGCGCCGGGTTGTTTGGCAGAAGAGAATCCGACTGAGATTTGGCAGAACTGATCTGCTGAAACCTTGCAGCCGAATTGACCAATCCGAGTGATGTACCCACTCGAAAAGTTGATCTAGTTACAGTTATCCCTGAGCCAGGACTCAGAAAACTCATCCCAGTGTGTGTGCGCTGCGCAGCGCTCCTTAGTCCAGATTGCAAAAGACGGCGTGTCATCTCATGGACAACAGTGGCCGAATTTCTTAACCCGAACGGGACGCCAGACAACTGAAAAGTCGCAATTCCTAATTGGATTCGAACGCGATCCAGATTAGGAACAGCATTGACGGTTGATTCATTACCAGCGGAGGACGCTGACAGAACCATAAGCTTGTAACCCCGACTAGGACCGAAGGGAGTCCTTACGGTGAGGCAGTCAGAGTCATTGTCGCCAGATCGGATCTCTTCTGGATCAGAGTCCGGAAGAGGCGAGCCGACGCGGTGTGACTCGGCTGAAGTCGCATTTAGCCTTCCTCGGACGTTGTCCGGCTGAGAAAGCTGGAGTTCCCCGGAGTCATCGGCAAGGAAGCCGAGTTCCCCGAAGACGAAACCTTGGCCGGGGACGTAGGTGAAGACGAATCTGCCGATGGAGGCCATCGAAGTTGATGAAGTTGATCGTGACGCTAGCCCCTACTTGGCGCGCCAACTGTCGACGATTTGCGTCGGCAATGTATTTTATGGGGCAGTGCGAAAGATCACAACTACGATGGTAGCACAGGGAGCCGGATTTATACAGGTTCGGGCCCTCAAGGTAAGGTAATACCCTACTCCTGTGCTCGTGGATTGTATTGTGGGGGCCCTCAAGGTAAGATCAGATGTTTTAACTAGGGGCCCTCAACCCCCTTTATATAGTTTTAACTAGGGGCCCTCGACCCCCTTTATATAGTTTTAACTAGGGGCCCTCGACCCTCTTTATATAGTGCAAGGGGTCGGGTTACAGATAGGTTCCCTAATCCGTATAAGGAACATGGAGATATAACCGGGTTGAACACGTCTATCTCCATGTAATCGAGTAGGAAACGAGTTCGTTTCCTTGTAGAGTAAATCGGGCCGCGCCAGCCTTCAAGCCCGTCTTCTGGAAGATCCACGCGACTTGGCCGAAAGAAGTGGTACGTCTAATTGTATATCTTGGAATACCCAGACCTATGTTGTCCACAGCATGCCAATCACTCGATTGAATCGAATGCGAATTTCGGAGGTGTCCTCACAGCAGTGGTATCTGAACCATACTGATTACGTGATAGAACATAGCATAGCCCTATAATATAACATGTGCTTTGGGTCAAATTATTTTTAGCTATCAAAATAATTTTCAGAACAACTAGCATGCTTAAGTTTTCCTTCTCACCTATTTTGAGTTCACTTCTTATATCGGAGGGGTCTTATATGTGTAAGCGTCAGTGATCTCAAAAGCCTTTTTCAAGAACACAAGTCAACCGTACATATTGATATCTGAATGTACATAATGACCATATCGGCTGAAACTTGATATACATGTGTACTGGTTCTTTTGAACTCCACTAGTCAAGCTAAATGGAAGAAGCGTGAATATCTCGACCATTAACTCGATTTTCTGCTGGACTCTAAAACCATTAATGTTTCAATAAATTTGGCAAAATAACATGATATAAGAATATCTTTAGGAAGCTCTTTCATCCCAACAAATACAAACAACACTAATTTGATACATGCACCATTAGTAGTTAAAATTTAAGGGGAAATTACAAGAAAATACACAAGCAAAGCAAGTAAACAAATATATATACACCAATTTGACCCCTTGCAATTTCCACCGTTCCCATAAAAAGAAAAGGAAATAAAATCGTGGAGGGCCTATGTTTTTCGGTTCCTATCCCTCGCCTTCTCTCTCCTTGCACCCCCTCCCTCTCTCTCTCCCCATCACACCCCGGTGAACCCTAGGGGCAGAGTCCTCTTGGAGGTAAGCCCGCCCCGGAGCTTCCATTTTTAATTCTCCCCAATGTTGTCGCATGAGAAGCTTCATGGCCAGAAAAAGAACTTTTGTTTATGGGTTCCTTTCCGTTGTTTATATGCTGCTGTTCTTGTTCTTGTTTCTGCTCGCTTTTTTGGTCCGATCCACGCCAGCCCGTAGATCCCCCGCTCGCAAGATTCGATTTTTGACGGTCGCACCCTGCAATGGAGATCTCGCTCGATCTGTTGACCCCAGATTCGGGCCGTTCCGTTGCGGATTTCTGGATCTGTTCTTGGGACCTAGGTTTTGTTGAAATGTCTTTGATATTGGTGTTCTCAGATGTTTCTTTTGTGCTTATCGTTGCAGTTTTTGGATCTTTGACTGGCTTGTTGGAATGTGATTTCAGGGATTGGGGATTCGGAGGCAATGCTGAAGATGGGGTGATTAGAAACGCGCAAGAGATCCTGTTCTTGCTGCTCTCTGGTTCCGTTTCTTGGAATTGAATTGGTTTGAGGGACTCCGTGGTGTTGGCGAGATGGACGATGACGGCAGCTTGGGAATGAGGAATGGTTGGGGATTCTTCGAGAATCCAACGAGGAACCTTGGCCTGCAGCTCATGTCCTCGGTACCTGCTGACCGTGACACGAAGCAGCTGCTATCTAATGGCCCCTTCCTGCACCATCATCACGGTCACCAGCATATGCCACATCACCAGCACCACCACCCTCGTGATGGCGCCGTTGGTGGTGGTGCTCCAAGCGGCATGCCTGCTGAGGCTTCTTCCATGCCCATGAACTTCATCCGCAATGACGCGTGGATGCACCAGGCACATCATCCCCGTGAGTCGAAGATACTTCACACTCTTGCAGCTGGGCATGCCGGTCATGTTGCAAATGCTGCACATCCCGATTCAGTTGGCTATGGGATGATCCCTGGTACGCACAGTGCACACAGTCTGCCAGCGATGCAACAACCAGAGCCACAACCACCTCCACCACCAAAAGAAGAATGCATGCCCCCGCCACTGATTGAGGAAAATGCAGGGGTTATAAATGAGCCTCCACCTCCAAAGAAGAGACAGCGCCGGCAGCCCAAGTCACCAAAGCCAAAGAAGCCCAAGAAGGTTGCTCCCCCACGTGAGGATGGGGCACCCAATGGGCCCGTGCCACGTAGAAGGGTTCCGAAGAAGACTGTGGGAATGGTAATCAATGGGGTTGATTTAGACCTCTCGAGGATACCGACACCCGTGTGCTCATGCACAGGTGCACCACAGCAGTGCTACCGTTGGGGCGCAGGTGGTTGGCAGTCTGCTTGTTGCACCACTACCATCTCAACGTACCCGCTGCCAATGAGTACAAAGCGGCGTGGTGCACGCATTGCTGGCAGGAAGATGAGCCAGGGTGCATTCAAAAAAGTGCTTGAGAAGCTTGCTGGAGAAGGGTACAATCTTAGTAATCCGATTGACTTGAAGACCTTCTGGGCCAAGCATGGTACAAACAAGTTTGTGACCATAAGGTAAAAAACTGAAAAGACATGCTAAATTCGTCTGCTTTGTAGCTCGCAACTCTGCAATTTGGTCTGAGTTATTGCTTGTATGTACTCTAGATGACAAACTGCAGAATCCTTTTAGGTTTAGGTTGTAGTCATGTCCTGTCCCTTGGCAGTAGTTTATGTGCCTCATCTGAGCTCTTGGTGCCAACCTGTATGGCTCTCTGGATGTATCTTTCTCTTTACAGGTAGTAGTGTAATGTAACAGTCTCTAATTTAGATGGCGTGAAATTTAATCCATTCAATGTGCCTCATTATGCTTAAATTTACTGTTTGATAATTTGTGTGGATGTGTTGCATGGCAGAGTATAGCTCGTTCTGGTATGTGTTGCCTATGTTTGTGTGCTTCGGCACATGCAAAGCTCACATAGCTTGTATACGTTTTTCGTTCCCTTTTATTAAACTGATGTTTTGCATGCTTCTGAGCAATTCTATTAGTATCTGTATTCCTCAAGCCATGGTATTTACAGTTATACTGAAACAAGCTGCTTGCCAATTTCATTTGAGGTAACAAAAATGTATATCAAAAATTTAAGTTGGATACTGATCTGATCTGTTTGCCATTTTGTCTCAGATAATGTCTGATACATTGGTAGATCATGAATGACCTGACTTCATTTTGTGTTATGTAATGGTATGGTGGACTAAATAAGGTATAGCTCCGTAGAAATACAGTGATCCCCTGGGCAGCTGCCTAGGCCCACATAGACACTGGGAGAGCCTAGGCCCCACATAGGAACTGGGCGCCTCTGCCCCAGCCCCTAATCGGTGAGCTAGGCGGGGCTGTGTTGGTGGATCGATACACCTAGGCTCCTCCCCGCCTAGACCCCTAGGCACTAGGCCCCTCCTTGCTACCTGCCTACTGCCTAGGATAACATTGTGCAAATACCTTGTAAAACTTTTTTCTTTTGCAATTTATTTTTGTGTTTATTTGTCCAGACTTCCACATAGCATTGTTTACTATTTAGCCCTCTAGAAGAGTGCAATCTGATACCACCTCTGTTGATTTTTCTAAGGCTCATTTCCATGTATGTTTCTTGATAATTGACGGGCGTCGACAGTAAATTAGAGTATTCGATTAAATCTGTGGCCTCTTTCCTCTATTAAACTTATTAAATGAAAAAATATGCACACTGCATGCATTGATGCATGTTTTGTGTTTCTAAGATTTATGATTAATCCTTGACTGGCCTCTTTGTGTTCATGCACTTTTTTTTTATTGTAGACCTTGATATAGATAGAACCAGGAAGTGAAAAATGTAAAATCCTTTGTGCTTCTACATTATTGTCAACTCCATGTGTCATTATTTGTACTCTTCTATAGGGCATATTTGGCATTAAGAAACAATTTATCCTAAATTTTCAAGTCCATCCTTCTTCTAAGGCGACCTTTTAACATATAGTGAAGATGTTCAAACAGTGAAGGGACCTCCAAGCATTGTGTCTCACTCTATTGGTTTCTTATTAGGTGATATTAATAAATTCGCGATGTTTTAACTTTTAAGTCTGAGCAAAAAAGATATTTAGGCTTGGCTATATAGTAGTAATGATTAATATAACCCTCATGCTATATGTTGTAGTATTCTTTTATAGTTTTTGGTCTTAATTTCCTAAATTGTCAATCCCTCAATTGAGATAATCTAATCCTAGTTAATGACCTAATCTTTAGCCTCTTGGTCATACGGGCTGTATTGCATTCTATGTATGCATTTTCACCATTTCTGGAAGACACTAGAAGTGGTGTTCTTTTTTGTAAAAAAAATTTTTTTCCCCAGCAATTTCCTTGTAAGAAGCAGAATTGGCAATATGTAAACAAAAGCGAAACCCAAAATTTGATTAAAAACACAATGGCATGAACTATGATAGGCATATATACTATGGCGAAGTTACTTTCGTGAAATTTTCACAATCTGGCAATGGTTTGCTGTTATTTTTTCATTGCTTGCTTTCTTGTTGCGTTCTTACTATTTGTGTGGATGCACAAAGTTGCACAAGAGTAGTCAACGCTTGCACTTAGTTATGTGATGGTACCCAATGCTTAGTGAGATGACAGTAGTTTCTACAAATATGAAGCGTCTACTATGGATGAGGACACTTCTTACTGTTGTGTAACCTCATTTTAGGTGTTGTATGAAATTAACTAGCTTTTGTTTGAAATTCACTTTGTAATATTACCATAGTGAGTTAGTATCTGAAAGTACAAAAATGAATTTTCGTTGTGATAATAGTAGGTACTAGGTTAATACCCAATATACCCAAGACTGTATACCATATTTTGTGACTTATACTGTGAAGGTTGTCGTCATGGCTGACATTGGCTCGCTGGACGTCGAAGGGCTGGCCGTGGGATGCCAGCCGGTTGAGAGTTGGTCATTGCGCAGCAGCAAGGCGCTTCCGGTGCTAACTGATGGAAACACGCGAACAAATGCTAGAGAGAGAGAGAGGCTGATAGGAATAATTTTATTGCTTGCCCCTGATGTGAAGGATCGGCAGCCGAGCCTTAAAGAACAAATCCTTGATTACATCTTTAAGTAACTAAGTAGTTGGAGTAATCTCAACTAATACAATTTAAAATAATGAGGATAAGCCTCCTAAACTGACTCGTGCTCCCAATCTGCTGCCCGATCCCTGTAGTCTGTCACGTGTTGCTGGATGACATTCATGCTGTTGTTGTCACAGGTGTCGTAGCAGCAGCCACCTTTGCTGGTCGCGTATAATACTGCCTGACCATAACACCATATATGGCTTAACCCTGAACTAAGGCATGCATGTAAAAATTGTTCTGGTTTTGCCCTTTCCATCCTGGTAATGTGAAATGATGTCTTGGCAAATATCATGCAAGACTCTGGTAGAGTGTTTTCATTTCTTTCTAGACTCTAGAGTTCTAGACTATTTAGTTCATGTTATCTCCCACATTCTAAATTAGACAGGCAGTTTGATTATTTGACCTGCTAGAACCCTGCAATTTTTGGAAAGAAGCTTTTGTGTTTACCTAATATGGTTGCTTGGACCAATCAGTTGCATAAAATTTCAACAGGTAGCAGTTTTCTTGTTTCAGTATTGTTGCACCTTTGTCATGTATAGAATCTCTTTTGCTCATGTTGTTTGACAATGCAAATGGTGGTTACTTATATATTCATGTATCTAATGTTAAGCTTGTATGTTTGCTTTTACTGATTCAGTAACTACCTCTTTTAATGGTCATTTTAGTAAGTATCAGTAAACATTTAAAACTTTGATCACAGATATACATAAGATTAATATGATTTGTCGTATAAAAGTTATAGCGGTTGATATGTCACCAAAGTGCTTCTACATCACTATATTTTTAATAGCTTCTAACATATAATGATAAAAAGTAATCGTCAAAAGGGTGCACTGTTGACCATTCCATGTCCAAATGATTAGTAAAAATAATGGACATATTAGTGTTCCTTTAGGATCCTTCAGCTGTCATTCTTCCCCTTTAGCAATAAGCATATCTTATATTTCTGTTGAAGTATTTTTCCTTTCCAATATTTTTCTATTGGAGGTTCTGTCATTCCTTTTATTGAGCATAATGTGCAAATATTTCATGTAAGTCTTTTGTCACTGATAATTACATTCACCCGGAGTTCAGCGGTTCTACATCGTTGGTCAATGTCTGCATCTCCAGGTAGTTCTGTTTGCTAGACTACTGCTGTTCTGTGTACACTATTCTGTTCCTGATGTATTAGTGTTCTATTTGTACAGCTTCTATCACTATCTCTGTGATCTTCACCTATTGTAAACATTTTCTTTTACTTGGTGCCTGGTGAGATGCATCGATTTTTTTTTGAGAGCAATCACACAATCATCAGGCTAGAGTTGAGGTTGCTGACAAAAAAAGAAATCATCAGGCTAGAGTTGAGATTGCTGACAAAAAAAGAAAGGAAGAAAGAGAAGACAAGTGAATAGGTTGATCTTGAGCAGCGTGAGATGTACCTAGGAATGATTTCGTGGTTTTCATGTTTCGCATTGGTGATTGCTAAGCATATGTTGCTGAAGATTCATGCCCGTCAGCTGCTATGAAAACAGCATCTTGTCTGTATCACTGTCATGGAGCTTTTTATGATGCGACATGATTTGCATTTTTTTGGCTTCTGTAAGTTACTGGATGTGTGCTTTTAGTCTGCCAGGTTGTTAGTATATGATTTGATAGTGGTTATTCTGATTCCAGTTGGGCAATGATCTCGTCATGTGACCTTTAGATCGTTTTAAGCTGTTAGTTTGTGCCTTCGGTCCAATCCAGTTTGGTGATATGATTCATCCACTCTGATGCACGGTTTAGGATCCAATGCATTTTTCCTTGTTAATATTACTGGTCTCAGATTATACAAAACAAAATTTGAACAAAAATCACAGAAGCTGCACAAGCTTGGGTAGACAAAAAAACTGATTGCAAATCCCTGGTGTTGTTGCAAAACCTGCACTAACAGTCATATTCATGGGACAAGGGACCCATCTGTCAGTGTGTGTTACGAAACTTGTACTGAAATCTTGCTGGTAACCAGGTCTCTCCCCTTTTCCCAGGGTATCATTGTCTCTTACTGCTGAAGGCCCCTTTCATAAGTCATCATAATATAAACGCAGGGGCGGGGTTACCATGCTTGTCATGGTCAAGTTTTTAATCAACTACTTTCTCAGCATGATCGTCTTCAAGCTTTGCATCGACTATCTTCCCTTTGACCACTACATCTACACAAGTTGGTGGCACTTTACGACGTCATTTACTTCTACATCTACAAGGATGGTTGCATTTGTGTGCTTTTCTCGACCACCATCTTGGCCAAGTCACGCACACGGTTGCCCTGCTCGATCTTTGAATATAGCGCGGCCACTGCCACTAGTTCGGCCGCCTCCCCAACCTCAAGATATACTCAAGAAAAGCGCCTCTCCACATCCTTAGGCTCAACTACTCACGACGCTCCATGCCTAGCTTATCATGAAGCCTACTTCTCCCTCTTCGACCACTAGTCACGTGATAAAAAACAAAAGGCAATGATGAACGAGATGAGATACAAAAATACTTGGTGAGCAACCTAGGCTTTGACACAACTTGTGACACGATGGCCCGATCTTCCGATAGGTAAAGGATAAGTTGATTGTTAGAGACTCGACGTTGATGATCCAACATGCGATTAGAATTAATCCAAACCTGCAATTACTACACCACTGTTCCTCTGGTTATCAACCATACGCGAACACGGTAAGGAACAGGATGCTCAAGAGGGGGTGAATTGACCTTTTTAAAATTTTACTTTCTAATTAATTTTACACTAGTATCCAAATCTTAAACAAATGCAGAAGCTAAAGATAAATTCTTTGAACACAAGTAACATGTCAATGATAACAATCCTAGAGTGAGGTGAACCAAATACAACTAGGCAATCAAGATATACAATTAAGCACAAGATAAATGCTATAAAGGGCTAAGCACTAGCTCAAGGATATGGCAATGAATATAAGAGCACAAGAGATAAGCCACAAGTGACACAGACTTTTTTCGTGGTGCTCGGAGACTTTCCGGTCTCCCCTAATCCGCATTGGGGCTTGATCCTCATAAGGATCGGCTCCCTCTCTGAGCCAACAGCCTCTTCACTACTAGTGATTGCTAATTTCTCCCCTCCGGAGATGGTAAGCATCAATGCCACTCACACAATTTGCTCGGACCTTCTCACACGCTTCTTGAGAAGGCCACCTTGAGAAGGTCACCGGTGCACGACGCCTCCCCCGCCGTCTAGGTACCGGCAAACACCAAGAATAACAAATCTGAAGCCGCTTGATCACACCAGATAAAGCTCAAGAGTGATGCACATAAGACTAACTTGATCACTCACTCCTCTCAATATGGTGCTTTGCCTCTTTCTCATACTCTATTCCCACTTCTCACACTCTATTCCCACTTCTCACACTTTGGGACATACCCAAAATCTCAGCCAAAACAATCCTCAAGCCCCGAAAACTCTCCCACAAAGGAGCCACTTAAGGGTTTATATAGGCCTAGATCTGAAAAACTAGCCATTGGAAGAATGGTAGTAGTTCACAAATAGTCTGGAAAAAATCCCGGACTGTTCCAAAATAACTACCAAAAGCCCCCTAGACTGGTTGGCCCCTGGTCGGACCGTCCAGGCTCAAAATAGTAGTATTGGCCTAACCGTCCGGCCCCTAGCCTGGACCGTCCACCAAGTACTACCAAAAACCCCCTTAACTGGCTAGCCCTAGCCTGGACCGTCCGTCTAGCACTACCAACAATCTATTTCCTCTTTTTCTCAGCCTGAACCAACTCTGGACTGTCTAGCCTTAGATTGTCTATCTAACATTATGAACTCTCTGTTACCTAGAGATCGTCTGGCCTGAAGAAACTCACTAAGTCCGGAGACCTCCCGGAACCCCTCTCGCTCACTCCTACGACACCCCGACACCTCACTAGGCTCAACTATGGTTTAGGAGTAAATGTGCATCACCCGAGAGCTAGGAATTGATCTGATCAACACCGATCCGGATCCCTCTTAATAGTACGACGACTATCCTACAAACCCGATCTTTTAACCAACCACCAAGACCGGTAAAAGACTAGGAAACATCCTTAACCCAACACTAGCCATAGCTTCGTCTTGTGCATCCTCTTGAAGCTTGATATCCTCTATCAACCACTTCATGATGCAAATATACTTGGTATGATGTCGTCATCTTGTTAACTTTGACTCGATCCCAAATCTTGATTATTTCTCCATCCCACCGACCTCGACTTGATCATCCTCACTAACGATCATCCCGTCCCATCGGTCTCCACCTCATCATCAACCTTTGACGATCCTCTCATCCTATTGACTTTGACTTGACCATCATCCTTGATTCCTTCTTCACTTAACGACATTCTCCAATTTTCGATGATGTCTTTGTTTTATCAACCTTGGCTCGACCACCGTTCTTGATAACTTCTTCATCTCGCTGACCTTGCCTCGACCATCCCCATGATGGTCCTCTTGCTCTATCGACCTCGATCTTGTTATCAACCTTTTGATGACTCGCCGTCTTATTGATCTTAACTTGGCCATCACCCCGTAATGCCACGTAGTCATCATTCACCTCCACCAGACCTAATCCTCTTTACATCACCTCATGAAAGGCATTAGTCACAAAAGCTTAATGGAAAAGAATATAATTGTTGTTCATGGTTAGTTAAGCACCACAAGTGTTTTACAATAAAGTTCAATATAAATAGAAATACTTCATATATGATAGTTCTCTAATGTGCATTTTATGGGAAGACTTTATATCAATATGCACATGAGAGAAGCTCAATACTTGACATTCATTGAGCTTATAAGATAATTATATACAAATAGATATGGAATGAGGCAATGGGCATAAATTCACTCAAATAACGTTTGAAGCTCAACATGTGCTTGCACAAAAGAAATGCAATAATAGATATGAGTGGGATATCGATTTGCATACCTCGACTTCGCATATTCATCCCATTTGTATATGTAAGACTAAAAGGATCCATCAAGCAAATTGTTAGTCTCATAAGTTAATTACAAAAAGACATACCTTGAAAGGATGAATAGCTTATCCATTTTGACACAAAGGATTTCTCTATAAGAATGACATTAGAATAAACTTGGCAGTGAATATGTTAGTTTCATATCAGCATATCATATTAGAGGTTTGTTATTAGTCAAGCACTAAATCAGACAATCATTAGATTTATAACACATATCATGCTTGGATGAACAAATCTTTATATCTAAGTTGAGACTAAAGAGATGACATCGAGTAAAGTATATTAGTCTCGTAAGGAGCATTGTCATCAATTAACATTTGTCATTAATCACCAAAATCACACAAGGGCTACCTTGAACTTACAATTTTCCCCTTTATAGTGATTTATGACAAACCTCATATCAATTGCAACAAACGACAATATAACTCAAATAATACAAATTTTCTCCCCTTTAATAACAACAAGACAATAACCAACCAATAAATAGTTGAAGTGAGGCAACTGATAGAACACAAACTTTCTCCCCCGTTTGGCATTAATCATCCAAAAAGGGCTATCATCCCAAAGAGAATTATCATGCATGTAATGTTGCCTCAACAAGACATGTGGGGAGACAAGCATAACAAAAAAGAGCAATGAATTTATCATTTGAAATTAGCACCCCCTAAATCTAGATAAGATATGAAAGTTATAATATCCTAAATTTAGGCATGAGGTGAAACAATAATTACTTAACCATCTATGTCATGTCTGTAGGATATAAGTGAGATACAAGCATAACAAAGCAATGTGATCAACTAGAGGAACATGATCATGAGACAAATGATATAAGTGAAGTACAAGCTCATGATCCAATAGTACAAGTAAAAAATAATGGTATACCTCTTATCAATATGTTGTCCATATTGCATTCTTCCTCTATTAGCAAGGTCTCATCCATATCAACCACTTGAACGTGAGCTTGTAAATTACCACTTGTGAGTGGAATCCTTTATTGTTAGCTTGTAAAGCTCACAAGACATGTTAGATGACGTTTGTATAAAAGATATGCTCTTAAACATTAGGGGAATACCACTTAAAAATCATGCCACTTGCAAGACTAATTGAGAGGTGCCACTTGCAAGAAGATAGTGATACCGCTAGAAGGACAATAGATGATACTTGCAAGAAAAATAATGTTTCAAACACAATCAAACAATCTCACGAGACCTTTTGTAAGAAAGAACAAAAGTTGAAACTCATTCAAACAAGCTCTTGAACATACAATGGAAGTTTTCTCATCTATTAGATAAAATCAATAAGGTCAAGAGAGAAAACACTTGGAGTTTAAAGAACATGACACAAAATCAATTCCAAGGAAAACACCTCATTTGAGCACTTTCCATCGAATGATAAATTTGAGTAAATATGCTCCCAAATGAAGTGAGATGTATTGTGGAGCTATGCCTTATATACCAACTCATTTTCATCTTGAAAACCTCACCAAAATAGCAACCAATTCAAATATAGGGAAAATGCCAAATTTCGATAAGCTGATAAATTCAGATCTTGACAATCAACTTAGGCTCCAAAACAGGGCTTAAACAATGCTTAAACATGATTTAAAAATTCTGAGAAAGTTATTCAATGTAGAACAACTATGGAGCATCAAAATTCTTTATAATGACTTACTCATATTATGAACCCATATGGAGATACAAAAATCACAAATCAGCCCAAAATCAGCCCAAAAATGAATATTTCAGCAACTAGATTGGTGAGAAACTTTCTGAAAGTGCATCTAGGCACATAAGTGATTTTGGTGATTAATGACAAACACATATAATGACAATTATTAGTAAATGTATAAATGCTTGAGTTAGTGCTTGCATAATGTCAAACCTCTAATATGATTGTGTTGCTATGAGACTAACATGTTCATTGCCAAGTTGAATATTAGTCTCATCTATTTAGAGGAAATCATATATGCCAAGTAGACAATCTATCCATCCTAGTAAGATAAGTCTCACATATACAAATGGGATGGGTAAGCAAAGATGAGGTATGCAATCTCGGTAATCTTCTATATATAAATTTATTATTGCATTCATCTTGTGCAAGTGCATAGTGAGCTCCAAGTAACATATTGATTATATATATGCACATTGATTGATGTCATATATATCCACTTGAGTTCAATATGTGTCTTGCTTCTAGTATACATGTCTTAACTAGAGTTAAACTTCACATTGCTATGACTTGACTTGGTGCATGCATACTTTATTTGTATATCTTCTTATGCACATCACTTAGTGGAGTTTAATCTAGATTGTTCCATAACTTCACTCTAGCTTGAATATTATTTGCACATGTATAATTCTTGTATATTCTATCATGTGCTCCATTTTAGTGAAGGTTGTGGTACTTGCCATGGTTTAGTTGATTTATCATATTGGCAATTATCTTCCTAGTGCATCTAACTCCATTACATATTTATCGTGATGCACTTAGTAGAGATCTTTTCCATGTCAAGTGTTTCCATTTAATATTGTGCTTATTTATATGAAACACCTGTGGTACTTAATTGCTCATAAACATCAATCTATTTATATCTATTGAGCTTTTGGACTAATATCTTTCATGAGTGGTTTGGAAAGATTTAGGTCCTATGAGTATGTGTGATGACCAAGGTATGTTAAAGGATGATGGTTAAGCCAAGGTCAACAAGACGACGGTATCACCAAGAGTTGAGGACTAAGTCAAGATCGACTTGGCGTGGAGATCGTCGGGGAGGATGATCAAGTCAAAGTCGATAGGACGAGAGTCTCATGAGGTGAATCGAGTCAACTTGGATAAGGCAAAGGCTTCATCAATCTTTTGGTGAAGGTCATTATGCATAATAAAGAAAAAGACGGCAAGTGACTATCCTAGACTTGTATTATCTTTGATTTAATTTGAGTCTAAGGATTGACGTACTATTAATAGGGATGTAATGGAGAATAACTTCTAGATGTGTCAAGTGCTCAAGTGATCCATTCTTGTGAAATATAGAGTGTGTTGTGTTGGTATCGAAAAGTGAGAGTTATAGGTCTCCCTTGCCTTCCCTATAAATTCTGCATTTATCCTTTAGGATTTGAGGTGTGAGACCTTATTGGTTGTATAGCTCTCGTTCTTAGCTTTCCGTAGAGTCTAAGATTACCCAAATCGGAGTCCGGAGTTAAAAGTTATGCCCGTTTTCGTCGGGATGTGCAGTGGCTGTTTTCAGCACTCAGACTATCCGATGTTCACTCGGAGTATCCGAATGACTCAGACTATCCGAAGATTTTATTCGGACTATCCGAGTTGACCCTCTCTGTTCGTCGGGCTGTAATTATTCGGACTATCCGAGGTTCACTCGGAGTATCCGAATGACTCGGAGTATCCGAAGTTTGTTCGGACTATCCGAGCTGGGTCTCTCTGTCTCCGTTACCTGTAATTACTCGGACTATCCGAACATCACTCGGACTATCCGAACTTATACAGAACTGTCTGTAACGGTCAGAATCCGTGGAAGCCTCTATTTAAACTCCTCTCTCTCCCCACTTGAATAGAGCTGTTGCACCACCATTCCTTAAGCTATCTAACTGTTCTTGAGCCCCTTAGAACGCCTCTACTCTTAGATCTTTGTGATCTCCTTTTGGAGAAGGGTTTAGAAGAGTTGGAAGGAGGGATTGAGGGAGATTTGGGAGAAAGGTTGGGAGGTGATTCCTTTGTGGAATTAGTGTATTCTTGAGCCCTAGTGACCCCTCCACTCTTCGATCTAGGTGATCCCCTTGGGAAGAAGGGTTGGGAAGAGTTGGGAGGAGGTGTGAGTGTGGATTTAGCAAGAGTTGATCTTTGAACACTTGAGTTCATCTCCAAGTTCATTCTTCGTGGGCATTTGTTACTCTTGGAGGTTGAGGACTCCTAGGCGGCTAGGAGTTGCTCACGAGCCATCAAGCTTTGTGTGGTGCGCCGTGACAAGTTTGTGAAGGCTCGATTTCGCCTCCGCAAGGGAAGAAATCAAAGGAGTGAAGCCGACGAGTGCATTGTGCAACACCGGTGAGGGAAGGGTTGAAAAAGACCCCGGCTCAAGTGTGACCGAGCAGCCTCAACGGAGACGTAGGATCCCCTCAAGGATCCGAACTTCGGGAACAAACATCTTCGCGTCTCCATCTTCATTTCGGTTTTATCCCTTTCACTCTCAAGTTTGAATTACTTGCTTACTTTACAATTGAATTGATTATCTTGTCTTGTGTGATACTACTACACCTATACTTGCTTGTGAACTATCCTTGGTGTAGGTGGTATCCTTAAATCTGTGAGATTTGAATTGAATTTGAAGTCACTCTGTATCATTCGGACTATCCGAATAGACTTTGGACTATCCGAAGTACTCGGACAGTCCGAGGTGAACTCGGACAGTCCGAACCCTTTGTTTCCGCTGTGTTTAATTTAGTATTAAAATTTTATAATCGCCTATTCACCCCTCTCTAGGCGACATCCCGGTCCTTTCAATTGGTATCAGAGCCTAACCTCCGTAATTAAGCTTAACCGCTTGGAGGGTTTGGATGTCTATAGACGGGATGGGTGAATGTGGAGCTAATATTTCTTTTCATCATACTAACATGAATGCTAGTGAATCTTCTCTTATACCCACTTCCTTCGGTTGGGCACCATATTTTGATGGTACACATTATGGCCCGTGGAAACACAAGATGAAAATGTTCTTGAGAGCTCTCCATCCTTCAATTTGGAATATTGTTGAAAAAGGCTTTATTGTGAAGGATGAAGACAAACTCACCACCGAGGAGGAACAAAATGAAGAAAAGAATGCTCAAGCTATGGATGCTCTATTTAGTGTTTTGAGCAAAGATGAGTGAGAGAAGGTATGCCATCTCAAGAAAGCTCATGATGTGTGGATGCATATTCAAGAAAATCATGAGAAGTCCAAGATTGATAAAGTGGTCAATTCACAAGCATGGACTTCAAGTGATGATTGCTCCACACCAAGTTCCAATGATGATGAGTCTCCTTCACCCTCCTCATCTCCTCATTGCTACATGGCTCAAGGTAATAATGAGGTAAATGAAGACAAGCCCTCTCATGATGAATTAATACTCATGTGTGGAAAACTCCATAAGCATCTTGAGAAGGAAATTAGAAAATCATATGATTTAGTATGCAAACTTAATATGCTCCAAAAGTCATATGATACTTTGAAGATAGATCATGAAAATCTCCTCCTCAAGAGTCCTACTAACACTAAGGTGGATGCTTGTGTTTCTTGTGATATACTAGATGATGTGTCATGCTTAGATTCTATTCCTAACACTTCATCTAGTTATAATGTCTCCACCTCATTTGATGAATTAAATGATGATTTGCTTGACATGCCAAATTGCTCTAATGCAAATGTTTCCATTTCCATCATGTCTTACAATAATCAAATTGTTGAATCTTGTTGCACTAGCACAAATGCTTCCAATTTTTTCACTTCATGTGATGATGCAAATAATGTGTCTTGTTGCTCAAATAAAATTGCTCATATTTCCTCTAGTGCTTGCAATACTAACCATTTTGTAGAGAAAAACAAAGAGCTCAAGGCTCAAGTGCAAAAATTGAAGAATGACTTAGAGAAGTGCTACAAAGGGAAAGCCAACCTAAATGCCATATTGGGCAATCGGAGATACTTCAAGAACAAGATGGGACTTGGCTTTATTCCTAACAAGGGAAATTATGAGATAAAACACTTCAAGTCTTCTCAAAATAAAGTTAGCAAGCTCAAGAGCAATCCAAAACACCAAGTCGAGATGATAAAGACTATCAAATGCTTTGGATGCAACAAATTAGGGCACTTTGCCTCTAAGTGTCCTAACAAGGTGGAGACCAAGACTACACCTATCAAGAGGCAAACCGACAAGGAGCAAGTCAAGAAGACGAGACGCTCAAAGCCAACTTGCTACAATTGTCGGAAAAAGGAACACATCGGTAAGGATTGTCCCAAGGGTAACATTCCTAAGCCCTTTCTTGTCAATGAACATTATATGCTTAGCAAAGATAAAAATGGCAATTTGTTTGCTAAAAATATTACCCCATATAAAACTATTGCCAAAGCCATTTGGGTGGCAAAACACATAATTCGTGACAATTCTCTTGGGGGGAGGGATGCCTTGGGTAAGAAAGAAAATTGGAATTTACCCAAGGATGGTGGTAGGATAAGCCCCAAGGTAAACTTTGTCAACAAGGGTGTGTTTTGCTCATTTGCAAATCATTTCAAACCAATGGCTAATTCTTCTTCTAAGTGCCCAATTGTGAAATCTAATAGTAGTAAGTCTTGTTGTTCTCATGTTAACTCTAAGGGCAAGACTTCTACTAGGGCAGCAAAATATATTGTTACTAACTCTTATGGACCCAACAAGAATTGGGTACCAAATTTGCTTGAAATACTTAATAGGACTCGAAGAGACATTAGAGGCTTGGCATGTGCATGAAAAAGGTGGATTCACCACCAACAACTTCAGGTCAAGAATGAGAATATTAAAGTCACCAATCTTATGCCAATGTCCCTTCGGTAACATTTAAATTCAAGCAGTTTACCTTGTGTAGGTAATCATATTTGCTCATGATCAAATTTTAATATTCCTTTATGAGCTTGATGAGTGTGGTGGCACATTTAGAAATAGTGCTAATTCATATCCATGTGTATCACATTTCCTAAGTGTGCCCATATTTATTAAGTGCTAGTGTTAAATTTCAAAATTAGCCATTTTAGCCAAAATGTGAATTTGAAGTAAACATTTGAAATTTGGTTGAAAAATGTTCCAAAATGATTCTTAAATTTTTCAAAGGGTTTTGGGCAAAGAAAAACCTATTTACATCAAAAACAAGTTTTGAACTAAAACTTCTAGTTACTAGTATCTTGTTTTTGCCATTTTTCGGTATTTTTCATAGAATTAATTCTAAACCGAATTTGAGAAAAGTTTCAATACCAAAAACATGGAGTTGGTCATTACAAACATTTTTCATATTCAAAGGATTTTCAAATGACCAACGTATCTCTTGCTATGAGGTTTTGAAACTCACCAAAAAACCTACTTTGACCATAATTGCTTATTTCAAGCACTTAAGTGAGTTTTGCCATTTGAGCCAAGTTTCTTGATATAAATTGGCTTGGAAGGGTATTTGAGACTCATATAGACCATTTGGAAACTAAAATACCTTTCTCATGTTCATTTGGAAAAATTGGAGAGATTTTTGAAAAATAGAGTTATCTTACAAACCTAAAAGTTTATTTTGATAAAATCTATTTTCAATCTTTTGAATGATCTCTCCTAGTTGGAAATGCTCCAAATAACATTTGTGTTGGATTTCTTGAAAATATTTGGAGCCATTAACAACTCATCTAGATATTACTCTCTTCTCTTTTACTAAAATACCACTATGATCCTTTTTGTTTATGTTCTTTAAGTGGTATTATTTTCAAAGTGATATCTTTCTAACTACCTATCTTTCATTTCTAATACCATTTGGTTCTTACAAGTGGTATCTTAAGGTAGTTTATATCTTGATATCTATTTTGACATTTAGTCACTCGAAACTAATTCTTTCTTGCTTCCCTAAGACCTTATTGCTCCTTATCTCCTTCTTGCTTTAGATGGCATCATCTCCTCTTTACTCTTATATCAAAATGCTTTGAGAGGAAGATTTGACATAAAGAAGCCCTCAAGCAAGAAAAATCAAGATTGAGGCCTTTAGGAAGATCATTTAATGAGTGACCTTTAAAAAACCCTTTGTGTAAGGGGGAGCTTATTCTTTTGTTATTAGTCCCTATATGTAAAGGGCATTGAAATTGATTTTATTCGCCATGTTTATTCTATTGTGGCCTTGTCACTTATCTATTTTATGCCACATTAGAATATTTTGTTTTTCTCATTTGTATTTGGTCTTGCATTATGACTTCATAGTTAAATACTTATCAAAAGGTGTTAATTTTGATCAAATTAGGTTAAATGTGTTTGCTTATGTATTCTAAATACTTTTTAGCAAATATACCTTCAATAGATACATAAAATGCACATTTGGCTCTAAAAGGATCTTTTATGATCTTGTTTTTCAATTAAATTGCATATTTTCCTAAAACAAGATTTATTGAGTTTTTGAGAAAATGATCAATACAAAACTTTTGAGGTTAGACATTTCAAACATTTCACTAGTTCAATGTTTTTCCAAAATCTCAATCTTTCAAAAGTTATGGCCATATCAAATTCATTCAAATCACTCTTTTGACCATATTTGGCCTATTCTTGTATATAGTTGCATTTGATGTTTTGATTGGATTTATTTTGTGATAAATGGCTTATAAGTGTATATATAATTCATATGAAGCCATGCAAGTGCAAATTTCCATTGAAAATATTTTTACTTGCATTTTGAGGATTTGGTGAAAACTATGTACTCTTATTTGACTACATTGCATCTTTCACCATATTTCTCAAAAGAAAATTGCTTTATTGAAAATTCTTTTTGGAAAACCTTCTATTGCATATTAAGTTTATATCTGAAAATGTTCAAATTTATTTGAGCTTATTTGCAAAGATTGTTGACTTTATTTGACTTAGTGCCAAAACCGAACCTCCAATGCTCTTTTTGACATATCTCTTAATTGGAGTATGATCTTTCCGAAATTCCTTTTGGAAACGTTTCTTGGTAGTCCATGGAATGTTTATGCAAAATTTCATGGCCATTGGACTTCGTTTGATCAAGTTTTGATCCAAATTCAAAATGTTCAGCTTGCTGAAATCTTCAGTTTCGGACAGATTTTTGGCTGATTTGTGAATTTGATATCTCTAAATGGGTTCATAATCTGAGAAAGTTGTTATTACGAGTTTTGATGCTCTATAGTTGGTCTACATTGACTAATTGTATCAGAATTGTTGAACACTGTTTGAATAGTGTTTCAGCCCTATCTTGCAGCTATCATTAAAATATCAAACTCTGAAATTTTCAGCACCTTGCACTTTTAAAATCTGCATCTCTAGAATGTTGTTGAGTATTTCTATGGATGAAAACTAATCTTACTTAAGTCATAGCTCCATGATTCATCTAAGATTATTTGGGAGCTCATTTATTCAAGTTTTTCATCCTCGGGATCATTTTAAGCGAGATTTTCTTTTCCCGAAATCTTCGGTTCAGATTTCACTATCTTCATGTTTTCGGGGTTTTCCTTTGCTCAAATGGATTTTCGGCCTTTATAGCTCTCGAAGAGAATTTCGAGACGGATCTTTTTCACGTTGATGACTTTTGCGTTTGAGTAATGGTTTAAGAGATAAAATTAATTTTGTGTTGCTTCTACATGTTTTGAGAATTCTAATATGGAGTTTTAGCAAGCCTTTCAAGGTGAAAAATATGTGAACTTATTTATTGCTCCAAGCCTCCAAGTGGAGCATATTTATTCAAGTTTTCACTCCATCGAAAGTGCACCTTTTGTCTAAGTTCTTTATAGAAATTGGATTTAATTGCATCTTAGCCTCAAAGTGTTTCCTCTTTTGTAAATCTTGAAGTTTATTATAAAAACAAGAAAATTTCTATTGTGAGTTCAAGAGTGAGCTTTAAATATGTTTTATCCATTGTCACTTTCACAAGTGGATTTCAAGAGTTGAATTTGAATGTGTTTCATGTATTTCTCTTGGAAATTGATATTGTGAAATATTTCAAATGGTAGAAATTTTCAGTTGGTATCAAATATTTCTTTTATATTATGAAATCTATCATTTGGTATCTTTTGAATCTTCTAACATGCATACAAGTTGTATTGTCATGTTTATCATCTATATCTTGCATATTGTACTTAGACATTACCAAACTAACTCGGGTCAAGTTGAAAAATATTTGTTTCCGGAAATTGTGTGCTTGTCTATTAATATTCAAGGAATTGGAAAAGGGGTCAACGTCGGCGGTAGGATGAAGGAAAAGGAGAGAGCTCCATGGTCCGAGGGATCCAAGGCCGTTTAAGTTGATCATGACCAATTCAAGAATGTGGTGGACAAGAACTTACAAAGGGATGTATTTCTTTTGACCATATTTCATAATGTCTTTGAACACCATTATATTAAATTGTGTTATTCTAAATGGTGGTGTACTTTTTAATTGATATCAATTAATATCTATCAAGTGGTAACCTCTAATCCTAAATTGTTTTGAAGTGTCATCTAATTTGCTTTTGGCATTATCAAGAATTAAAAGGAACGTATAGATGACACATTGCAAAGAGGAATTATTTTCATAATTGGTATCATATCCTTTGTCATGTTTTGAGCTCCACTTATATCTTGTGAATCATGACTTCTTTCATTTGGTAACAAATAATTTCAATTGGTGTCAATGGATTTATTATTTACCTAAATCTTGGATATAATTGGTGTCATATCTTGCCTAGATTTAGGGGGAGCTTAATATTATGGCTTTATTGCTAGCTCCATGCTTTTATCTCGTTCTCTCTAATCTTTTTATTGAGTATGCTATTAAGGGGAGAAAAGATATTTCTTAGTGGATCCTGAAGATGATTAATGACTAAGGGGGAGTTCAAAACCCAAATGGATATTGAAGACCTATTATGAACCTTTTTGGGATTAATGACAAAAGGGGAAGAATTTATGACTTATCAATTGCCCCCTAATTAATTGACAAAAGGGAAGAGAATATGAAGAGAATGACAAAAGGGGAGAATTGAATTTATGACGATCATCAATTGTCCATCATTGTGGGAGAATGTTTGTAAGTATGATCTCTTGTTCTCTCTCCACGTTTGTTTTTGTGCTAAATAGCTTAATATTGTCATTTGGTGTAATTGCTAAATGGTTTGTCATAAATCACCAAAAAGGGGGAGATTGAAAGTGCATCTAGGCACATAAGTGATTTTGGTGATTAATGACAGACACATATAATGACAATTATTAGTAAATGTATAAATGCTTGAGTTAGTGCTTGCATTATGTCAAACCTCTAATATGATTGTGTTGCTATGAGACTAACATGTTCATTGCCAAGTTGAATATTAGTCTCATCTATTTAGAGGAAATTATATATGCCAAGTGGACAATCTATCCATCCTAGCAAGATAAGTCTCACATATACAAATGGGATGGGTAAGCAAAGATGAGGTATGCAATCTCGGTAATCTTCTATATATAAATTTATTATTGCATTCACCTTGTGCAAGTGCATAGTGAGCTCCAAGTAACATATTGATTATATATATGCACATTGATTGATGTCATATATATCCACTTGAGTTCAATATGTGTCTTGCTTCTAGTATATATGTCTTAACTAGAGTTAAACTTCACATTGCTATGACTTGACTTGGTGCATGCATACTTTATTTGTATATCTTCTCATGCACATCACTTAGTGGAGTTTAATCTAGATTGTTCCATAACTTCACTCTAGCTTGAATATTATTTGCACATATATAATTCTTGTATATTCTATCATGTGCTCCATTTTAGTGAAGGTTGTGGTACTTGCCATGGTTTAGTTGATTTATCATATTGGCAATTATCTTCCTAGTGCATCTAGCTCCATTACATATTTATCGTGATGCACTTAGTAGAGATCTTTTCCATGTCAAGTGTTTCCATTTAATATTGTGCTTATTTATATGAAACACCTGTGGTACTTAACTGCTCACAAACATCAATCTATTTATATCTATTGAGCTTTTGGACTAATATCTTTCATGAGTGGTTTGGAAAGATTTAGGTCCTATGAGTATGTGTGATGACCAAGTTATGTTAAAGGATGATGGTTAAGCCAAGGTCAACAAGACGACGGTATCACCAAGAGTTGAGGACTAAGTCAAGATCGACTTGGCGTGGAGATCGTCGGGGAGGATGATCAAGTCAAAGTCGATAGGACGAGAGTCTCATGAGGTGAATCGAGTCAACTTGGATAAGGCAAAGGCTTCATCAATCTTTTGGTGAAGGTCATCATGCATAATAAAGAAAAAGACGGCAAGTGACTATTCTAGACTTGTATTATCTTTGATTTAATTTGAGTCTAAGGATTGACGTACTATTAATAGGGATGTAATGGAGAATGACTTCTAGATGTGTCAAGTGCTCAAGTGATCCATTCTTGTGAAACGTAGAGTGTGTTGTGTTGGTATCGGAAAGTAAGAGTTATAGGTCTCCCTTGCCTTCACTATGAATTCTTCATTTATCCTTTAGGATTTGAGGTGTGAGACCTTATTGGTTGTATAGCTCTCGTTCTTAGCTTTCCGTAGAGTCTAAGATCACCCAAATCGGAGTCCGGAGTTAAAAGTTATGCCCGTTTTCGTCGGGATGTGCAGTGGCTGTTTTCAGCACTCGGACTATCCGAGGTTCACTCGGAGTATCCGAATGACTCAGACTATCCGAAGATTTTATTCGGACTATCCGAGTTGACCCTCTCTGTTCGTCGGGCTGTAATTATTTGGACTATCTGAGGTTCACTCGAAGTATCCGAATGACTCGGAGTATCCGAAGTTTGTTCGGACTATCCGAGCTGGGTCTCTCTGTCTCCGTTACCTGTAATTACTCGGAATATCCGAACATCACTCGGACTATCCGAACTTATACAGAACTGTCTGTAACGGTCAGAATCTGTGGAAGCCTCTATTTAAACTCCTCTCTCTCCCCACTTGAATAGAGCTGTTGCACCACCATTCCTTGATCTATCTAAGTGTTCTTGAGCCCCTTAGAACCCCTCTACTCTTAGATCTTTGTGATCTCCTTTTGGAGAAGGGTTTGGAAGAGTTGGAAGGAGGGATTGAGGGAGATTTGGGAGAAAGGTTGGGAGGTGATTCCTTTGTGGAATTAGTGTATTTTTGAGCCCTAGTGAACCCTCCACTCTTCGATCTAGGTGATCCCCTTGGAAAGAAGGGTTGGGAAGAGTTGGGAGGAGGTGTGAGTGTGGATTAAGTAAGAGTTGATCTTTGAGCACTTGAGTTCATCTCCAAGTTCATTCTTCGTGGGCATTTGTTACTTTTGGAGGTTGAGGACTCCTAGACGGCTAGGAGTTGGTCACGAGCCACCAAGCTTTGTGTGGTGTGCCGTGACAAGTTTGTGAAGGCTCGATTTTGCCTCCGCAAGGGAAGAAATCAAAGGAGTGAAGCCGGCGAGTGCATTGTGCAACACCGGTGAGGGAAGGGTTGAAAAAGACCCCGGCTCAAGTGTGACCGAGCAGTCTCAACGGAGACGTAGGATCCCCTCAAGGATCCGAACTTTGGGAACAAACATCTTCGTGTCTCCATCTTCATTTCAGTTTTATCCCTTTCACTCTCAAGTTTGAATTACTTGCTTACTTTACAATTGAATTGATTATCTTGTCTTGTGTGATACTACTACAACTATACTTGCTTGTGAACTATCCTTGGTGTAGGTGGTATCCTTAAATCTGTGAGATTTGAATTGAATTTGAAGTCACTCTGTATCATTCGGACTATCCGAATAGACTTTGGACTATCCGAAGTACTCGGACAGTCCGAGGTGAACTCGGACAGTCCGAACCCTTTGTTTCCGCTGTGTTTAATTTAGTATTAAAATTTTATAATCGCCTATTCACCCCCCTCTAGGCGACATCCCGGTCCTTTCACTTTCATAATTTTATCAAAATTGATCAAATGGAAGTGCAAGATTGCATAAAGAAGCTTTGGACTCTCAAGAAACTTTTCCAACAAGAATTTCTGAAAAAAGGAATTTCCAATCAAAAGATATACCAAATTGACCTTTGTATGCAAGAGTATTAATTCAAAGTCATCAAAGGTCAAAACTTTCTCAATTTAACTCAAGAGATTTTAAGAACTGCCAGATTTGAATTATAGGAACATAAGAAAGTTTTGCAAAAAGAATTTTTGATTTTGCAAATTCCTTTCAAAAGATATGACAAGATGGGCTTTGTAGGAATATATAGAAAGTGACTTTTGCCCAAAACCTCAAAAAACATTCAAAACAAGTTTGCAAAGGATAGTTGTAGTTTTATGACATCATATGAATTATACAAACACTTTGAAGCCATTGGAAACGAAATCCAAAAGAAATAAAAAATATACTATTGTGGCATAAAGAAAGGAATCAAAGATAAAGCCATAATAGAATTAAAATGGTCCTTGTAGGCAATTTTAATGCTCTTTACACATAGAGCCTAATATAAATAAGATGAGTTCCCTCTTACACAAAGTGTCCTCTAAAGGAGTAAGTAATTTCAAAACATAGTGTATTTGACAATGTTTGCCGGACTATCCGAGCCATGGCCGGACTGTCCGTGCCATGGCCGGACTGTCCGACAACTACTGCAAACTCACTGTTTTGCCACCCCCTCTTGTTTCTCTCTCTCTACTTAATAGTCCTATTCTTGATACTTCTTGATTGAAAGCACTTTTCAAAAGAAATCTTCCCCTTAAATCATTTTGAGATGGGTGTGGAGGAGTATCAAAATCAAGGAAAGATAAGATTGCAAGATAGAATAGATAAGAGAGATTAAATGTCGAGATCAAGATGAAGTCATGAACTACCTTAGAAATACCATTTGTAAGAGCCAAATGACATTTGAGAGGAAGGATTAGGTAGTTAGATATCATTTGTAAGAGCCAAATGACATTTGAGAGGAAGGATTAGGTAGTTAGCTAGAAACCACTTTGAAAAAGGATACCACTTGGAGAATATGGGACCAGATGAAACATATTGGTATTTAGTAAAGAGAGTTGAGTGAAATCTAGAGAAGTTGTCCATTGAATAGAATCTTGTGTCCTAGGAGGGGGGGGGGGTGGGGTGAATAGGCACTTTTAAACTTTTGGTTCTTGTGGTAATTAGTCAAGTTTGATGAACAAGCAAGATCACTAATTTCCACAAGACAAGCACAAACACACATAAATAGCAAGATGCGGAATTTAAATGTGTAAAGTGAAGAAGGCAAGGATGATTTTTCCCGAGGTTCGGAGACGATCTCCTACTCCTCGTTGGAGCACTTATCATGAAAAGAAATCTAGCTCCGACTCAAGCCCTCCATAGACCCAATCCTCATCACTCGTGGTAGTCATTCACCACTCCAGCAAGGCGGACTCCGAGCCTCGAACACCGCTTGAGGGCTTCCATAAATGGCAAGGGAAGCTCCTCAAGCCTCTCCTCCAAAGCCGAATAGCTCAACAAGTCTCTAGGTGGTTCTCAAATCTGAGTATATGGATGGGGAAATAAAGTCTCTAACCTTTGCCCCAAAGCCCCCACAGGTTTAAATTGGCCCAGATCTGAAAAACTAGCTGTTGGAAGAATGGCAATTGTTGGCGGATAGTCTGGGAAAAAAAATCCCGGACTGCCCCAAAATACTTACAAAACACACTTGGCAACACACAGGAGAGGCCGAACAGTCCGACCCTCATGGCACAGTCTTCCGTGGACGGTCCAGCCTCCTGGCCCGGACCGTCTAGCCCTTCCGGCCATAGTTCTTCCCAGACCATCTGGCCTCCCAGCCCAGACCGTCTACCCCTGGCTCGGACCATCCGGCCCCTCGGCCAGACTATCCGTGTGGCGCCCTCTGAATTCACATTCGACCCAATAGAGATATGACATGCAGCCCGGAATGGTTGGAAACCAACATAGAAGCTGCCCGAGCGGGTTGGCGATCAAGCCACACATGTTAATCCCCAACCCGAGCAACAACTAACCTGTTCGGGCAATCTCTGTTGAATCGAAGGTAATCTGGGTGCTCGGATATGTGCCCGGTGATGACTCCCAAGATCAGCTACCATCACACACATACCCTCATATGGATCGATAACACAACACAAATGGTAAGGGACATAAACTTATATTACAACAGGATATGGACTGCTGTCCATACAATAAGTTTAACATAATTCAGAGTTTCATGACAACGGAAACATAAGATGTTCGACAACATAGCAGCGGAAGACTTAATCATATTGAAACCAAAAGGGCTACCAAGGCATGCCTCGTAACCCAAGGGCAACCGACTGGAAGTTTAGAACTCCGCTTGCCCGGTAGCGTCATCGCAACCCGCTTGATAGTAATACTCAAGCGTGGGGTCATAATCACCTGAAATAATAGCAACTTGTATGAGTACAGATGGTACTCAGTACTAGGAGGTAATGTATATCCTCATTCATGAATAATGTATCCAATAGAAGGTTAGCATGACAATTTCAACATCAAGTGCATTTACAAGACGTAAACATAAGTACAATGTAAATGGCATTTGAATAAAACATTTTAAATCAATATGACTAGCAATAATATCATCATCTCATTAATATATTATTACCATCATCAATCCATTGGACTCCATCCGCCCATAGCCTCCATCCGGCCATATCAAAACATACCAGGGACTCTATCCGTCCCCTGGTCTCTATCTGACCAGTAACACCACGAGCAACCCGGTGCTCGAAAATGAACACATAACCAAACCATATAACCAGAATCAGTAACCAAGTGCTAACAAATGGCAGCTTAACCAACTCAAGATTCATCCTTAACCCGGGACGCGGCTGTTCGAACAGTTTAACACTCTACAGAGGTGTACGACTTACCCACATGACACAGCAAGTCATGCCGAAGCCTCTTGATGTACATGCCAATCCATTGGGTCACCCGAGTTAACTTTATCCAGTCCCCACTCCGTGAGTGCAGGAGGAAGTTAACAGTTGCAGTGGATTTGTCCAAGGCTCATCACACCCAAACACAAGGAGGCACCACAGATGGTCCAACCTGCCACCCCACCCACAAACATATTGCCCCGTTGGTACCCAAAGGCTCAAGCATGCACAGGAAGTTAATCAAGTGTCCCTATAAAACACGTGTACGTATAGTACTTGAGAGGAAGGTACCCAATGTTCGGTCCTTAAGTACCAAAACAGGGCTACATGTCCAGGATCCGTCCTCCCATGATTCTCTATCAACTATTCGAGTCCAACTTAGATCGCACGTAATCCAAATACTCATTAATCCAAACCGAACATTGAGTACATCAATAATTGAATCACACGACCAATGGACTATTCCATTGATCGCTTTACCTCGTTGACTCTAAGCATTGCTAAGCATTCATGACACAACATAAATAATAATAGTACCTGCTTAGGCTACAAAGGAATAAGGATATCAAGCCTAATAAGATACTAACCACTAAGTAGGACATAACTACTTTCTACCCAACAAGTAACATACTCGAAATTAGCATGCATCAAGTGATAGGATATAATTAAATCAATGCATGTAAGTAGAGGATCAATATGGTGAGTCAAACGAGGGGAGTATAAGTGCCTTGTTCCTGGTCGTAGTCGGGGAGAGCTTCTGGATCAAGTCCGGGCTCCTCCGGAATGTCGGTTTCTAATGTTCGGTAGTAAGAACATCAAATAAAAACCAAATAAAATACCAAACTAATAGGAACATCAAATATTTTTAGAGATTCAGAAAGTTCATGATCTAATGCAAATTTTACAAAAAGAATCACTCAAATCCGAGTTCGGATGAGGGAGATATGGTCATTTAAAATTTGGGTGGTATTCTTGCCCGGGATGACTAGGGCTTGCTCGGGAATGACCATAGTTGCTCAGGAACAGACCCAACCTGCTCGGAAGAGGACCCCCTTGCTCGAGAAGGACATCCTCTTGCCCGAAAGTGGGTTCCCTTGGTCAGATATGGCATGTCTTGCTCGGTTAGGACTTGCTCTTGGTCGGGCATATCTAATCTTACTCGGGAGGGTCGCATAGACTGTATATTGCTCGGTACGAATAACTTTTGGTTGTCAAGATGAGCTCGGTTAAGCTCGGGCTCAACACAAAAGTTGTAGAACATTTCAGATCTGGAGTTCTAATGCTTCGGTTTCTACCAAAGAAAAGCTTAGCCATGAATGCTAAATGGTAAAGAACAGAAATGAAAGGGAGTACCGGGTTCTCTCCTAGCAAGGAAGGCCTTGCTTAACAATAGAGTACCCAAAGATGAGGAGATCGAAGTGGTGAACGGTAATCTGTCTAGAACTCAGTTAAGCAACTCTTCAACTTATTCCTTGAGGTCCCTTCAACTCCAGTAGCATGGATCTGCTCCTAGACGTTTCTTAGCTCGTGCATGAACTCTTTTTGGCAATCTCCGAGCTTGCATGTGAGGGAAAATGATATGCGAGATGAGAAAACTGTAAAGAACCTCACTACTGTCCAAAACAGCGAAGTAGATGAAGAAAGGCAGTAAAAACTCACCCAAATCCCTGTGAACATGCAAGGGAGTTGGATGAACTTGAAGCCTAGGAAGTGTAGATGTTACTCCTGCTCATTCCATGGCCTGGATTCGAAGAAAGAGGGCATGGATGGGCAGAAAACAAAATCAGCCTTTGCTGTCCCAAAACCGAACAACAAAGAGTAAAGAAAGAGGAATCCATAGCAAACCTTTGTGCATGTGCTTACCAAGGAGTGAAATGGATAGCCAACGATTTTAGATTTCCAATGATATATAACACCCTATATGGATTCCTGGTGGTTTGGGTGGAGATTTGAAAATGGTGGAGGTGGAGATGAAGAACAACTTGCTGTTCTTGCTGTTGTCCAGAACTTGGTCGTGGGAAGAATGAGGGTGAGGGCTGATTGAAAAGGGTGGAGAGGGGTTTAAATAGAGGTATACTCTCACATCGACAAGTGGATCCAGGTCCCACCTATAATAGAGAGGCTACGGGTAAGATTCCAGGTAAGAAAAGATGAGGGTCTGGGCTGCCTGCAGCACCGCCCAAGTCAGCCAGTGGATGGAAGATTCGGCTGATACTGTCGAAGGGCAAAAAGAATAAAGAATAGATGTGGTGGCTGGGTTGTTTGAATAGGTACGAGCTTACTCGGGCTTCTCCTTGCCCGATCAGGTCCTTTTGTTGCATAGTTCGACCGTCTATAGCTCGGGTAGCTTCCTCCGGATATCTTCTAGCTCGGACAAGTGATAACCAGCTCGAATGGGTAGCAACCAAGCTCGGGTAGAGCTCAATGAAGTCCGGCATAGTCACTACCTTGCTCGATAGAGCTGGGGTGGACTCTACCTTGCTCGGGCAGGCTACAGCTAGCTCGGGCATTTAGGGAACATGCCCGTCGGGCTAGGTCTCACTAGTCTAGTGGCTTGGCCAGAGGGTTTAAAGTTAAAAGCCCTATGTTGCCATCATAGAGCATGGTGGTTGCATGCAAAATTTTTGTAAACCAACATGAAAACAAATAAACATGCTAATGATATGCATATCTATACGCAATTTAACAGCTGGGCTGTTACAGACCTTCTCCCCTTAAAAAGAATCTCGTCCCCGAGATCCAGTCGTCTCGGTAAAGAAGTGAGGATAGGTTGCTCGGAGATAGTCTTCTTTTTTCCAAGTGGCTTCGTCTTCCGTATGGTTACTCCATTGCACCTTCAGGAACTTCACGGTCTTGCTTCTGGTCACACGCTCTTTCTCATCAAGAATGCGAATGGGTGCTCTCGATAAGATAGATTAGATTGAAGGTCAAGATGTTCCAACTTGGTTGCCTCAGTTGGAACTCAGAGGCATTTCTTGAGTTGAGAGACGTGAAAGACACTGTGTACGTCGGGTAGTGAAGAAGGGAGATTAAGTTCATAAGCTACTGCCCCTCGCTTCGCTGTGATTTGGAAAGGGCCAATATAGCGAGGTGCTAGCTTTCCTTTGACTTGGAAACGATGGGTACTCTTCAAAGGGGTAACCTTAAGATAGACATGATCGCTGACTTCAAAGGTAAGCTCACGTCGGCGACGATCAGCGTAACTCTTTTGGTGAGATTGCACTGCCCGCAATCGTTCTTGGATCAGCTTAACTTGCTCTTCAGCTTCAGTAACTACGTCCAGGCCATAGAATAGTCTTTCTCCGGATGCGGACTAGTTGAGAGGAGTTCTACATTTTCTTCCATAGAGAGCTTCGAATGGAGACATTTGAAGAATAGATTGATAACTATTGTTGTAGGAGAATTCAGCAAAGGGTAAACACTTGTCCTAATTTTTGTCATAAGAAAGGACACATGCTCGTAGCATATCTTCAAGTACTTGATTAACTCTTTTAGTTTGTCCGCCGGTTTGAGGACGATAAGCCGTGCTAAAGGATAGTTTGGTTCCCATTGCACGGTGAAGGCACTTCCAGAAATGTGAAGTAAATTGGGGGCCTCGATCTAAAATGATCCTTTTGGGAACACCGTGAAGGCAAACTATACGAGAAAGATAAAGTTCAGCCAAGTTCTTAACACGGTAAATGGTTTTGACAGGAAGGAAGTGAGCAGATTTGGTTAGTCGATCGACTATTACCCAAATGGAATCAAATCTCTTTTGGGTAGTGGGTAGACCAGTGATAAAGTCCATTCCAACTTCATCCCATTTCTACTCGGGTACGGGTAGAGGTTGAAGAGTTCCTCCTGTCCGTAGATGGTCAGCTTTTGCCTGTTGACATATGTCACACTCGGCAACATACCGGGCAATCTCCCGCTTCATGCGAGTCCACCAAAGCCTCTGTTTTAGATCTTGGTACATCTTAATTCCTCTTGGGTGGATTGAGAGAGAAGATTTGTGTGCTTCACTAAGGATGGATGCCTTTAGCTGCTTGTTGTTAGGCACCACTAGACGTTTTCCAAACCATAAGACACCTTGGGCATCCTCAGAGAAACAATTAGCTTTGCCTTCCTTCATTTTAATTCGGATATAGGTCACACCTTTATCATTCTTTTGGGCATCCTTGATCTGATTGATAAGGTCAGGTTTTACCTCCATAGCAGCAACAAATCCTTGTGGAACCATTTTCAAACCGAGCTTCTGAAATTCAGTGCACAAAGCATCCGATTCCGACTTAACCGAGATGCAATTGCATTATGATTTCTAGCTTAACGCATCGGCAACCACATTGGCTTTTCCCGGATGGTAATGGAGATCTATATCATAGTCCTTGATTAACTCAAGCCATCTTCTTTGTCTACCATTCAGATCGGATTGGGTGAAGATGTACTTGAGACTCTTATGATCGGTATAGTCCTCGCAACGTTTTTCGATAAGAAAATGTCGCCATATCTTAAGAGCATGCACTACTATTGCGAGCTCAAGGTCATGGGTGGGATAATTCACTTCATGAGGCCTTAATTGCCTGGATGCGTAAGCCATGACCTTGCCTTCTTGCATAAGGACACAACCGAGGCCGAGGTGAGATGCATCGCAGTAAATGTCAAAGCTCTTGTGAATGTCCGGTAGGACTAGAACAGGAGCGGTGGTCAATCGGTCTTTCAAGGTTTGGAAGCTTCCTTCACATTCTTATGACCACTCAAACTTCTTATCCTTTTTCAAGAGTTGGGTCATGGGCTTAGCAATTTTAGAGAAATTTTTAATGAAACGCCGATAGTATCCGGCAAGACCAAGGAAACTTCGGATTTCAGTTACTGTAGTGGGCTGTTTCCAATTTAGTACATCTTGTACTTTGCTCGGGTCTACAGCCACTCCGCCTTCGGATAGGATATGACCAAGGAAGGCAACCTCCTTTAGCCAAAACTCACACTTACTGAATTTGGCGTAAAGTCGGTGCTCTCGTAGCTTTTCCAATACAAGCCGAAGATGCTCTTCATGCTCTTCTTCAGTCCTTGAATAGATAAGAATGTCATCGATGAAGTTGATGACAAACTTGTCAAGAAACTCCATGAAGATGGAATTCATGAGGTTCATGAAGTACGCCGGTGCATTGGTCAAGCCAAAGGACATGACGGTATACTCGTACAAGCCATAACGAGTAGAGAACGCCATCTTAGAGATGTTCTCTGATCTGATTTTGATTTGATGGTATCCTAATCTTAGGTCAATCTTGGAGAATACACGGGCTCCAGTCATCTGATCGAATAGATCATCAATCCGGGGCAGTGGATACTTGTTCTTGACCGTGACTTCATTCAGTGGTCGATAATCCACACACATCCTTAAACTATCATCCTTCTTCTTCACGAATAGCACCGAGCATCCCCATGGTGAGGAGCTCGGGCGAATGAAGCCTTTCTCTTGCAGCTCCATAAGTTGCTTCTTCAGTTCTGCTAACTCGTTGGGAGGCATCCTATATGGCCGTTTTGATATTGGGGCGGTTTCGGGCAGCAATTTGATGACAAATTCTACTTCCCGGTCAGGTGGCATCCCAAGTAGTTCTTCGGGAAAGACATCCGGGTAGTCACATACCACATGTACATCACTAATCTTAGGGGAAACATCACCTTTCAAGGCATAGAGATGAGTTGATTGCGGGCTAGATGTAAACTCGACCTGTTCGCCGGTTGTGTTGGTGAGGGAGATGGATTTTTGAGCACAATTGATTTGTCCTTGATTCTTGGACAGTCAATCTATACCTAGTATGACATCGATGTCCCCCATATTGATTAAGATAAGGTCAGCCAAGAATTCTACCCCATTGACGTCAACCCTTGTTCCCTGGCAAACTCGGTCTACTCTAAAGGTCATTCCCAGGGCATGAATGCGAAGGGAGGAATGCAAAACTTGAATGGAAGAACCATGTGATACAGCAAATTCCTCCTTGATGAAGGAATGAGATGCTCCAGAGTCAAATAAAACAGTGGTCGGGCATAAGTTGATAGAGAGCGTACCCAAAACCACGTCCGAGGCATCCTGGGCTTCCTCTGCCTTGACATGGTTGATGCGGCCTTGCTACTGGACTTGAAGAGGTTTCCGAGAAAGAGTCTGAGGTTGTGCTGCTCGGTCGGGCACATTGGGTGTCCTAGCAATTGCTGCTCCTTGGTTCTTCCCTGGACATTTGTTTGAATAGTGTCCGGGCTGCCCGCAGCTGATGCAAGTGGTGCTTGAGCGAGCTAGAATGTTGCTTCCAGGTTGATTCCCATCTGAGGTAAGTGAAAACCTCTACTAAGTTGGTCGGGGTACAGGAACTTGAAGCTTTGGAGGAAGTGTAGCTTGAATCTGAGTTGGTCGAGGCTGCCATGCACGCTGCACTTGCGAGCTACTGCTTGCAGAAATCTGTGCCGCCCGCTTGCACTTGCGTGATTTATCCAACTTGTTCCACTTCTCTTCTACCACAACGGCCTTGTTGACCATGTGTTGGAAGTCTCAGAAGTCATTTGCAGCAAGCTCCAGCTGCAGTTCATCAGAGAGACCGTTCATGAACCGGTCTTGCTTTCGCTCATCGTTAGAGACATCCTCGGGAGCATAACGAGCCAAATAGTTGAACTCGTGAAGGTACTCCCTGACAGACTTGCGGCCTTGATTCAATGCGAGGAACTCACGCCTCTTGATAGCCTTGATACCAGTGGGACATGGGCTCCGTGAAAACCCGTACAGAACTCTTCCCAAGTGATAACATGTCCGGCGGGCCGCATATTGACGAAATTGTCCCACCACGCACATGCCGCGCCTTCCAGTTGGTGAGATGCGAAGAGAACTTTTTCATCGACCGGCCAGTGAGCAACAGCAAGCTTGCGCTTGATGGTGCGGAGCCAGTCATCCGCAGCAAGTGGATCCTCGGAACTGAGAGAAAGTTGGTGGTTGGGTACGAAGAAACTCGGCAAGACCTCCGGCTGCACGATGCGCTGCTCCTCCAGCACCTTGAGCATTGCCCGTAGCAGGAGCAGTGTTGCGAGCAATCTGCTGCAGAATAAGGGTCTGATCTTGACGATTTTGGTCGATAAGGGCAAGAACTTGAGCCATTGTTGGGGGTGGTGGCGGTGGGTTCTCCTCCGGTTGATGATGAGGATGCTCGGGATTGGCATGGACGCTATCCCCAGCTTGAGAGCCAGCAGGTAGAGGGTTCTGGGATGAAGAAGCACCCCATGCTACGAGCGATATCGGGTGTTGGCTCCTGTCATCCTGTTGCCAAACCAGAACAAGAAGTTAGCAACTCGGATGATGGATAGCCGATAAGGTAGGATGGAATAGAATGGAACAAGAAGCAACCAACGCCGATCCTACATGCATACAGCGAGTAAGGTGCTCATAAAATCGATCATGATTAGGGCCAAAAACCTATAGGGCAAACAAGATCCATTAAGACAAATTGGTAGTTTTCCAACACGGTTACACGAATACAAAGCTCGTAGGCTAGTGGTAGCCATTTGGAACGAAGAGCCAAGTTCACCATACAAATACATAGGTTTATAATAGAGAGAACACACTCTCCGACCAAGGTTCTACTTCACTAATCATCTCTAACATAGCCTAGATTCCTATCAAAGCCGTCGGGGAACACGCTAAGGAGGTGATATCCTGGTGAACCGGTATCTTCAGGGTCTCGAGGTTCGGTGAGACGCTGAGGAGGACCCAAGAGAGTAGGACTCTCATGGTTGCAAACAAAATTCCTTGGTGACTCCACTCCATCAACACGAGGAATTTTGAAATGAGGTGGAACAGGCTCTCGAGGAGATATGCCATGGGATCCTAAGGCATCCCGAGACACAAGTCTGATCTGAGCAAGGTGGTGAAGTTGCTTATGTGCTGCACCAAGGCAAGCACGAGCAGTCCAAAGCTCATGAAGAAGGCAACAATGAGCTAGGTCCATAGTACGAACCAAGCCCACCAAGGAACGGATGGTCGAATCCCCATTCAATGTTGGTTCAACGAAGAAGTTGTCATGGAAGTCGTTGCCCAGCTGTGGAAACCAGGTGTGCGGCGCTCGTGCCAACTTATTGGATAGCCATGGCGATTGTAGTTTCCCTTGCTTCAAAGTGATATGGGCTGCTTCTCGCCACGATCCTTGCAGGGATGTTGACCGTTGCAATATAGTCCTCCATGCCCGGTCCTTGAGTGTTGGTGTAGACAACATACTCTGGGGCATAAGTGTAATTGGCATTCCAAAGGAGATCTCAAAGAAGAGAAGGATATCCATCGACCCCCTTGGCACGAGTGGCCAAAACAAGTCGTCCGTGAGTCATCTACCATTTTAGAAAGAGAAGAGGAGTTAGGAAAAATTCCAGTTTACGAAACCAAATGAATATGAAGGTACGAATGAACACAAGATAGATGAGGAGAAAATTCAGCAAGCTTATATTTCAAAACATATTTGATAGTTAAAATAATTTGGACTCAAGACCTTCTAGCTAGCTAGCGGCCAGGCTAAGTTCTAACCTGCAGTCATATATGCTATGATACCAACCCCTGTGGCGCCCTCTGAATTCACATTCGACCCAACAGAGATATGACGTGCTGCCCAGAATGGTTGGAAACCAACATAGGAGCTGCCTGAGCAGATTGCCAAGCAAGCCACACATGTTAATCCCCAACCCGAGCAACAATTAACCCGTTCAGGCATTCTCTATTGAATCGAAGGTAACCCGGGTGTTCGGATATGTGCCCGGTGATGGCTCCCAAGATTAGCTGCCATCACACACATACCCTCATGTGGATTGATAACACCACACAAACGGTAAGGGACATAAACTTATATTACAACAGGGTATGGACTGCTGTCCATAAAATAAGTTTAACATAATTCAGAATTTCATGGCAACGGAAACATAAGATGTTTGACAACATATGTAGCAGCCCAGCTGTTAATTTCGGTTAGTTATGCATATCATTATCATATTTCCATGGTCATAGTTAGATTTTTAATGTTTTCGCATAAGGTTGCATGAAACCACCATCCTCTATGGTGGAAAAATAAAATTCGAAACCCAAAACACACTACATCTTAGTAAGCCGAGCAACTAATCACGTGAGGCATAGCCACCGGGCATGCCCTTATGCCGGATGAGCCTGATACCCTTCTACCGAGCATGACTCCGCTCGGCGAGGACCCACCGAGCAAGGAGCAGCCTGTCCGGGCAAAGAATAGTTCGACCGAGCAAGGTAGAGTCCACCCGAGCTCTATCAACCAATGTAGTGACTGTGCCGGACTTCACCGAGCTTGGTTGCTACCCATCCGAGCTGGTTATCACTTGTCCGAGCTAGAAGATGTCCGGAGGAAGCTGTCCGAGCTATAGACGGTCGAACTAAGCAACAGAAGACCTGATCGGGCTAGGAGAAGCTCGAGTAAGCTCGTACCTATTCAAACAGCCCAGCCACCACATCTATTCTTTATTCCTTTTGCCCTCCGGCAGTATCAGCCGAATCTTCCATCCACTGGCTGACTTGGGCGGTGCTGCAGGTAGCCCAGACCCTCATCTTTTCTTACCCGAAATCTTACCCACAGCCCCTCTATTACAGGTGGGACCTGGACCTACTTGTCAATGGGAGAGTATACCTCTATTTAAACCCCTCTCCACCGTCTTCAACCAGCCCTCACCCTCATTCTTCCCACGTCCAAGTTCTGGACAGCAGGAAGAACAGCAAGCTGTTCTTCATCTTCACCTCCACCATTTTCAAATCTCCACCCAAACCACCAAGAATCCATATAGGGTGTTATATATCGTCGGAAAGCTGAAATCGTTAGCTATCCATTCCACCCCATGGTAAGCACAAGCACAAAGGTTTGCTATGGATTTCTCTTCCTTTTCTCTTTGCTGCTCGGTTTTGGGACAGCAAAGGCTGATTTCGTTTTCTGCCCATCTATGCCCTCTTTCCTTAAATCCAGGCCATGGAATGAGCAGGAGTAACCTCTAAACTTCCTTGGCTTCAACTACATCCATCTCCCTTGCACGTTCACAAGGATTTGGGTGAGTTCTTGCTACCTTTCTTCATCTACTTCGCTGTTTTGGACAGCAGTGAGGTTCTTTGCAGTTTTCTCATCTTGCATGTCATTTTCCCTCACATGCAAGCTTGGAGATGGCCAAAAAGAGTTCATGCACGAGCTAAGGAACGTCTAGGAGCATATCCACGCTACTGGAGTTGAAGGGACCTCAAGGAACAAGCTGAAGAGTTGCCGAACTGAGTTCTGGACAGATTACCGTCCACCACATCGATCTCCTCATCTTTCGGCTCTCTATTATTAAGCAAGACCTTCCTTGCTAGGTGAGAACCTGGTACTCCCTCTCATTTCTGTTTTTCACCATTTAGCATTCATGGCTAAGCTGTTCTTTGGTGGAAACCGAAGCATTAGAACCCCAGATCTGAAAACAGCCTGTTTCAGTCTTTCTTTGAACAGCAGGCTAGTAAGTAAATTCTATAAAATCAATCGTAGCTCGGATGAAAAAGTGTTCTACATAAAAATTGTGCGCCAGGAGATTTTTCACAACATTTGTGTTAAGCCTGAGCTTAACCGAGCTTATTAGGACTCCCAAAAGTGGCTCGTACTAAGCAATATACAAGCTAAGTGACTTTCCCGAGCTAGAGCTAGATGAGCCCGACCTTAGTCATGTCCTAGCGGATCAAGCTATGCCATATCCGACCTTGAAAACTCACTCTTGACCAGGGCAACATCCTTCCTGAGCTAGGAGGCTCATTCCCGAGCTACCTTGGTCAATCCCGAGCTTAGTCCTTACAGTCCCGAGCTAGTTTTGCATCTAAACTTCAAATAGCTCGATCTCACTCATTCGAATTTGGATTTGGGTGATTCTTTTTGCAAAATTTGCATTAGCTCATGAGCTGTCTGAATCTCTAAAAATATTTGATGTTCCTATTTGTTTGGTATTTTATTTAGATTTTATTTGATGTTCTTGCTACCGAACATTAGGAGCCGATGTTCCGGAGGAGCCCGGACTTGATCCAGAAGTTCTCCCCGCCAACGAGCAGCAACCAGGCACTATATACTCTCCTTTGAATCATGTTGATCCCATGATTTACAAATACATGATTTTGATTATGTTCTATGAGTTGCTCGCATGTTACTTTAAAGTATATATTAATTAGTGGGTAGAAATTAGTTATCTCCTACTTAGTGGTCCGTACCATGATAGGTTTGACACCCTCTTCCTTGGTTGCCTAAGTGGTTACTATTATCTATGTTTGGTCTATGAAGGCTTAGCAATGCTTAGAGTCAACAAGGTAAAGTGATCGATGGAGTTATTCCGTTGGTCGTACGACTTCAATTGTGAATGATTTGCTGTGAGATACTGGTAATGATGATGATGGATTACGTGTGAGCTCTGAGTTGGACTTGAACGGGTGATAGGGGAATGATGGGAGGATGGATCCCGGACACATAGCCCCGTTTGAGTGAATTAAAGACCGAACATGGTGCCAATCCCTTCAAGTTACTATACGTACGACCACACGTGTTTATGGGGACACTTGGCCAATTTCCTGTGCATGCTCGCACTGTTGGGTACCATTGGGGCTATTGTTTATTTGGTGATGTTTTGTGTGGGGGATAGTCGCAGACAGCGTTGCTTCCGTGGGGATCCATGGATGTCCGAACAGAGGGCCATGGGCAACATCCACAGCAACGGTTAACTCCTTCGAACCACAACACGGCACGTGGGGTCGTAGGGTGACAGTTACCGGGTGACCCAATGGACTGGCACATACATCTAAGAGGCTTCGGCATGGCTTGCTGTGTCGTGTGGGTAAAGTGGTACACCTCTGCAGAGTGTTAAAAACTGTTCGAACAGCCACGTCCAGGGTTAAGGATGGAAACTTGTGAGGCGAGACACTGATGTTAGCTCATGGATCAGTTTGGGTATTGAGATAACTGTGTATCTTTCCGAGCATAGGGTTGCTCGTGGTGTATGGTCGGATAAAAGCCAAGGGCGGATAAAGCCCGAGCATGTTTTGATTATGGTTGGATAGAGACCAAGGGCGGTTAGAGCCCTAGATAATGGAATTTATGATGAGAAATTATGATGGTTACTACAAGTTATTACTTCCCCAACATTTTATTAAAGTGCAATTTACAATCTACTTATGTTTATGTCTTGTAAATGCTCTTTATGCTGAAATTAATCTTTAAGCCTTCCTTTACTACATGCCACTCATGAATGAGGATATATATTACCTCCCTAGTGCGAGTACCTTTTGTACTCAACCCGGATGCTGCAATTTTAGGTTATGCAGATGATTCCACTCTTGAGTACTACTATCAAGCGGGGTATGACGGTGCTAGCGGGCAAGATGCAAAGTTTTAGCTTCCAGTCGGTTGCCCATGGGATTAATGGGGGCATACCACACTGGCCTTTTGGTTTAAATATGATGAATCTTCCGCTGTTTTTGTTGAACAAACTTGTTATTCCACTGCTACGATACTCTGATTATGTCATATACATTGTATGGACAATAGCCCATACTGTTTTGGTTATGTAAAATTGTGTCACACGATGTATGTCTTGTGCTATCCATCTTTGTGAGGATATATGCGTGATGCTAGCTGATCTTGGGAGCCATCACCGGGCACATATCCGGGCACCTGGTTTGCATTCGTTTCAACGAAGATCGTCCATATGTATCGCTGCATGCTTGGGTTGGGAGCTAACATGCTCGGCTTGCTTTTGAGCAGCTCGTATGTTATTTTCCAACCACATGGACAGCGAATGGGCAAGGACTTCTTTGAGCCGAATGTGAATTTAGAAGGGGCGCCACAACATAGCAGCGGAAGACTTAATCATATTGAAACCAAAAGGGCCAGCAAGGTATGCCTCATAACCCAAGGGCAACCGACTGGAAGTTTAGAACTCCGCTTGCCCGCTAGCGTCATCGCAACCCGCTTGATAGTAATACTCAAGCGTGGAGTCATAATCACCTGAAATAATAGCAACTTGTATGAGTATAGATGGCACTCAGCACTAGGAGGTAATGTATATCCTCATTCATGAATAATGTATCCAATTGAAGGTTAGCATGACAATTTCAGCATAAAGTGCATTTACAAGACGTAAACATAAGTAGATTGTAAATGGCATTTGAATAAAACATTTTAAATCAATGTGACTAGCAATAATATCATCATCTCATTAATATGTCATCACCGTCATCAATCCATTGGACTCCATCCATCCATAGCCTCCATCCGGCCATATCAAAACATACCCGGGACTCTATCTGTCCCCTGGTCTCTATCCGACCAGTAACACCACGAACAACCCGGTGCTCGGAAAAGAACACATAACCAAACCATATAACCAGAATCAGTAACCAAGTGCTAACAAATGGCAGTTTAACCAACTCAAGATTCGTGCTTAACCCGGGACACGGCTATTCGAACAGTTTAACACTATGCAGAGCTGTACGACTTTACCCACACGACACAGCAAGCCATGCCGAAGTCTCTTGATGTACATGCCAGTCCATTGGGTCACCCGAGTTAACTTTATCCAGTCCCCACTCCACGAGTGCAGGAGGGAGTTAACCATTGCAGTAGATTTGTCCAAGGCTCATCACACCCGAACACAAGGACGCACCACAGATGGTCCAACTTGCCACCCCGCCCACAAACACATTGCCCCGTTCGTACCCAAGGGCTCAAGCATGCACAGGAAGTTAGCCAAGTGTCCCCATAAAACACGTGTGGTCGTACATATAGTATTTGAGAGGAGGGTACCCGATGTTCGGTCCTTAAGTACCCAAACGTGGCTACAAGTCTAGGATCCGTCCTCCCATTATTCTCTATCACCTGTTCGAGTCCAACTTAGATCACACGTAATCCAAATACTTATCAATCCAAACCAAACATTGAGTACATCAATAATTGAATCACACGACCAATGGACTATTCCACTGATCGCTTTACCTCGTTGACTCTAAGCATTGCTAAGCATTCGTGACACAACATAAATAATAGTACCTGCTTAGGCTACAAGGGAATAAGGATATCAAGCCTAATAAGATAATAACCACTAAGTAGGACATAACTACATTCTACCGAACAAGTAACATACTTGAAATTAGCATGCATCAAGTGATAGGATATAATTAAATCAATGCATGTAAGTAGAGGATCAATATGGTGAGTCAAACGAGGGGAGTATAAGTGCCTTGTTGCTGGTCGTAGTTGGGGAGAGCTTCTGGATCAAGTCCGGGCTCCTCCGGAACGTCGGTTCCTAATGTTTGGTAGTAAGAACATCAAATAAAATACCAAACTAATAGGAACATCAAATATTTTTAGAGATTCAGAAAGTTCATGATCTAATGCAAATTTTGCAAAAAGAATCATCCAAATCCGAGTTCGGATGAGGGAGATATGGTCATTTAAAGTTTGGGTGGTATTCTTGCCCGGGATGACTAGGGCTTGCTCGGGAATGACCATAGTTGCTCGGGAACGGACCCAACCTGCTCGGAAGAGGATCCCCATGCTCGGGAAGGACATCCTCTTGCCTGAAAGTGGGTTCCCTTGGTCGGTTATGGCATATCTTGCTTAGTTAGGACTTGCTCTTAGTCGGGCATATCTAATCTTGCTCGGGAGGGTCGCATAGACTGTATGTTGCTCGGTACAAATAACTTTTGGTTGTCAAGATGAGCTCGGTTAAGCTCGGTCTCAACACAAACGTTGTAGAAAATTTCCTGCCGCACAATTTGCATGTGGAACAATTTTTTATCCGAGCTACGGTTGATTTTATAGGATTTATTTACTAGGCTGCTATTCAAAGAAAGGCTGAAACATGTTGTTTTCAGATCTAGGATTCTAATGCTTCGGTTTCCATGAAAGAAAAGCTTAGCCATGAATGCTAAATGGTGAAGAACAGAAATGAAATGGAGTACCGGGTTCTCACCTAGTAAGGAAGGCCTTGCTTAACAATAGAGAACCTAAAGATGAGGGGATCGAAGTGGTGGACGGTAATCTATCCAGAACTCGGTTCAGCAACTCTTCAGCTTGTTCCTTGAGGTCCCTTCAACTCCAGTAGCGTGGATCTGCTTCTAAATGTTTCTTAGCTCGTGCATGAACTCTTTTTGGCCATCTCCGAGCTTGCATGTGAGGGAAAATGACATGCAAGATGAGAAAACTGCAAAGAACCTCACTGCTATCCAAAACAGCGAAGTAGATGAAGAAAGGCGGCAAGAACTCACTCAAATCCTTGTGAACGTGCAAGGGAGTTGGATGTACTTGAAGTCTAGGAAGTGTAGATGTTACTCCTGCTCATTCCATGGTCTGGAATTGAAGAAAGAGGGCATGGATGGGCAGAAAACGAAATCAGCCTTTACTGTCCCAAAACCGAACAGCAAAGAGTAAAGGTAGAGGAATCCATAGAAAACCTTTGTGCATGTGCTTACCATGGAGTGAATGGATAGCCAACAATTTTAGATTTCCAATGATATATAACACCCTATATGGATTCCTGGTGGTTTGGGTGGAGATTTGAAAATGGTGGAGGTGGAGATGAAGAACAACTTGCTGTTCTTGCTGTTGTCCAGAACTTGGTCGTGGGAAGAATGAGGGTGAGGGCTGGTTGAAAAGGGTGGAGAGGGGTTTAAATAGAGGTATACTCTCACATTGACAAGTGGATCCAGGTCCCACCTATAATAGAGAGGCTATGGGTAAGATTCCGGGTAAGAAAAGATGAGGGTCTGGGCTGACTGCAGCACCGCGCAAGTCAGCCAGTGGATGGAAGATTCGGCTGATACTGTCGAAGGGCAAAAAGAATAAAGAATAGATGTGGTGGCTGGGTTGTTTGAATAGGTACGAGCTTACTCGAGCTTCTCCTTGCCCGATCAGGTCTTTTTGTTGCATAGTTCGACCGTCTATAGCTCGGGTAGCTTCCTCCGGACATCTTCTAGCTCGGACAAGTGATAAACAGCTCGAATGGGTAGCAACCAAGCTCGGGTAGAGCTCAGTGAAGTCCGGCATAGTCACTACCTTACTTGATAGAGCTGGGGTGGACTCTACCTTGCTCGGGCAAGCTACAGCTAGCTCGGGCATTTAGGAAACATGCCCGTTGGGCTAGGTCTCACTAGTCTAGTGGCTTGGTCAGAGGGTTTAAAGTTAAAAGCCCTATGTTCCCATCATAGAGCATGGTGGTTGCATGCAAAACTTTTGTAAACCAATATAAAAACAAATGAACATGGTAATGATATGCATAGCTATACGCAATTTAACAGCTGAGTTGTTACAGTCCGCCCACACCTTCTAACTTTCTGTTTTCGTGGTTCATCCAGCCTCCTAGCCCAAACTGTCCACTGGCCGTACTATCCGCCCCTTGGCCGGACTATCCGCTAGGGACTGATCCATCTCTTAAACCCTAGTGGCACCCCAGACTGTCTGACCTTAGATTGTCTGCCTAACACTAAGAACTCTCTGTTTCTTGGAGACTGTCCAGCCCAAAGATACCTGCTAAGACCGGAGACCTCCCAGAACCCTCTCCGACTCAAACCTAACCTCTGGAGGCTCCGGCAACTTCCTAACTCAAGGTAAAAGAATAAGTGTGCTTCTACTCACTAGTGATCCAAAGGGATAAAATAATCGAACTCCCCTTTATAGTATGGAAAATCAACACAAAAGGTAAAGATACCTAGCCTAAGAATGGATCAACTCGAGGCCCGATCCATCCTTTAAACCGTCCTTAGCCTTTGTTCTTGATGCCGATCGAAATAGATGTATAGGGGTCCAAGATTATAGAGAATGCCCCAAGGATCACCGTCATCAACACTAAAACATAATAATACATGCAACCGGGACCTAGATGCTTTCAATCTCTCCCTTTTTGGTGATTGATGGCAACACTATCACAACACTCACAAGCATATTAGATTGCATTTGCATGAATAATAAAAATAGGATCCATGGAATAGACATTAAAGAGCATGATCATATAACAAAGTTGCAATAACAAGATGAGACACGTGAGCAAAAGTATCATAAGGCATTTTAGCAAGCTCCCTCTAAGTCCATGCGAGCAACATAAATAGATGCAAGCCTAGTGACAAATATACAAAGGAACAACATGTACACCAAATGTAAAACATACTGAGCTTAATATGCTAACTCTATGCTAACTCCTCTCCCTTTGGCATCAAGCGCCAAAAAGGACCTACTCTTGAGGCCACTGGCTTGAAAGAGAAAAGACCACTTTTTGAACTAGCGACGAAGATAGGTGAGTAAGCTCTTCCTGGGAGCTTACGGAGTTGGAGAAGCTAAGGGAGAAACAGACCCAACACTAGGAACACATGGAGGAGCTTGTGATGATGGTGAAGCAGTCCCAACAGCAGGGTCAAGAGCAACATCAAATAGTTGATCCCCCAAGAATTGAATAGAGCATTGCAAATCATTGAGCTGCTCCATATTCTCACGATGCCAAGTGTTCTGCTTATCAAAGCGAGCAATCATATTGGCTTGAAATGCAAGTTGGTCATTGTGCCATTGAACATATTCATTGTGCCTTGGGTGTTGGTCTTCCACAAAGTTGTTGAACCACTCAAAGAAAGAGTGTTGCTGCTCAAAGTATTCTGCAAAGGCTAGAAGAGAGGAAGGCACAACCGATGGCCCTCTGCCTTCATGATAAGGACCCCTAGCACGAAAAGCATCCTTAGGCTAAGTTTCTCTTGCCCTATCATCATCATCTCTAGATTCAATATCAACGTTAACATTGCGTCTTCTAGCCACCGTTTTGTTTTTTCTAGGAATTGGAATGTTGTAGGCTGAAAGCTTGTTCTGGAACACCGGGTTATCAATGTAACTGTAACATCCCATTTTTAGGGATTTGCAAAATTTTTGAAAATTTTAAAGACATTAATAATGCTCTTAATGTTTTGGAAGAATTATATCTAAAATATATTACTTTGACTCCATGAAACAAATATACACATATGTATGTGTGTAAATATTATTTTTGGTTCAACCATAATTTCAAATCATGAATAATAATTTCCCCCCTTAAGTTTGATTTTTCAATATATTGCTTGGAATATATTCATATTATGAATATATCTATCCAAAATGATTGGAAAATGATATTTTCATACCATGAATAGTATTTTCTTTCAAAGTGTAGTAATTCTGAACTATACCCTCTTTGGGAAGCCCATTGTCAAACCCTCTTTAATCCATTTCTTTTCTACTTCAAATTTGTATTTGCCTAGCAAAATTACCATTTTGCCCTCAGCTCAAAATTCCCTATTTTCCCTCCTTCTCTTCCCTCTTTTTGGGCTCAATCCTCTTTATGTTTTCCTTCTCTCTCGACCTGCTTCGCCCTGGGCGTGGCCTAGCAAGGCCCAGCCGAGCCTCCCCTCTCCTAGCCGAAGCCCAGTTGGCCCACGCGAGCTCCCTCTCCTCGCTCTGTCTCTGCTATCGCCGTGCTCTGCTCCTTGCTCACTAACCCAGCGCCCCACCGCCGTCCAGCCGCCCCCACCTTGTCCTGGCCGCCAACCACGCCGACGTCACCACCCCCTGCGCCACTCCGTGGCCGAGGTCAGCACCGTCCTTCCCCCCGAAATCCTGAAGCCACCGCGTCCTCCCATTGGACGGGCAGTGGCGAGGACTGTCCTCCGCCCTAGAAACCCGCGTAAGGACGACGACTATCGTCACTCGACGTGCGCATTGAATCCCCCTGTCCTCCCCGTTCCTCCCCGCACCTATAAAGCTAACCCGAGCCTCCCCTTCCTCCCTCATTCCACTGCCTCACCCTACCCGCACATCGCCACCGCCGCGGGCCCGTTCCGGTGAACCCCGAGCCTAGGCAACCATCACCAGCTCTTCCCCTCATCCTTCCCATGCTCTCTACCGTGCTAATTGAACTTTTGTTGCCTGTAGCTCACGGACAAGCCCCATTGCCGCCGCCGGCCACCACTGCCCTCTTTCCGATTGCTCGTCAACAACAGCCTCTCTAAGCCTCCCCCTTGGTCTACGGCACCTCTGCAGCACCCTCCTCCTCCCCCTCGGACGAAATTGGTGCGACATTTCCCGAAGCTCCCCTGTGCCATTCCCCTGTTTCGGCTCCACCCGGCTCCATGTCGCCGCCCTTTTCCGAGCCTCCGCAACCCCAATCGAGCCCAAGGTATCAATCCCACCAGTCCTGCTCGCAACCCGTCAATGCACCCCTGCTCGCGACGCCGCCACCTCGGCTCGCCGCCAGCGAAATGTCGAAGAGACGTCCTAGGTCTTCTTGCCGCGAACCCCTAGGAACCAAAGGCACCCATTCTCGTGCCTCGTAGCTCCGCCGAGAGCTCGCCGAAGGCTCGCCGGAGTTGCGGCTGAAACCACATTGCGCGCACGCGCCCTCCCTCTCTCCTGCCTGACGTCTGGGACCCACCCGTCAGGATTTTTCTTTTTAAAATCCCGCGGGACAGACCTAAGCTGCGGCTGACCAGTGGGCCCATTGGCCCCACCTGTCATATTAAGTGGAGGTGCATTTCCGCGATACGCCTTTGCCATGGACTGCGCTCGGGCCTTTCTATGTGCGGGCCGCTTCGCGCTTGGGCCGAATCGCGCGCATACCAGACCCAAAGTGGGCTGCACCGTCTTGGGCCCGGCCTGACACTAATTATAGATGATTTTTGCAGCCTTTTCTATTTCTAATTTTCCTAAAATTAATTTCTATTTATTAAAAATAGTTAGTGACTTTTTAAAATTAGGGAAAAATTATGGTAAATACTTTATAGCATGCTGGATCTAATAAAATTATAATATTTCATATTTGTGTATTATTTAACTCTATAGAATATTTAAAGCCCTATTTAGACCATTTTTGTAAATACAGAAAATCTAGTAAAGGTTTTTCCTTTATTAAAATACTGGATGACCTCCAATAATTATGAAAATTCTTCTGGAAACACTCTAAAGTCTCTGTATCTTAGGAAAATTAATATTTGATCATATACCCATATATTATTTCTCAAAAATATTTGAAAAGGCTATTTTTGCTTATAATGATTATAGGGTTATGTGTATTAAACATTTTCCATATAAAATATATTTATATCTCTGTATGCTTAGTGCTTGTACCATATTTGTAAATGTTATTAGAGATATTATGGGTAGATTTCATACATGTCATGCATATACATACCCTCATACAGGACATTCTTAGCACGTTTATCGAGATGTTCATGGAACTTCCTCGATAAGTAGGATAATACAATTATATACTCTTCGATAGTTTGATGCAAATAGTTGCCCACGTAATTAGATACGATTGCATAACATGCATCATGTTCTAGCATATTTCTTAATGCTTTTGTGTTGTTTGGTTTGTTCACGATAGATTCGGAAGACCCGAAAGGACAGTTTGAAGATCAGGATCCCAACACACATGGTCTAGGCGAGCCAATATCTCTAGAACATGCTTCTAACCTAGTTTTTACTTAAATTTATGTTGGTTTAAATTATGAAAATGATTGCTTTATATTATGTTGTTATATAAAGCTGAACTCAATGTTGGTAGTTATGCCCTATTCATTTAATCATGTTGTATACATGCCTCATTCCTTGATTACAGTTAGTACAACACCTTGGTTTCCTTGAATATCAAGTCCATGGTATCACCCTAGAATACTTAATAAACATTTTTTAACTCTTTAAACTCTTGGGTAAAATGCTTAGATATGCTTACGTCTAATCAAATTTTGCCCGGGACCCGAATGTCTTGGAACGATGGACGAATAATCCGCCGAACTTTGTATGCACCCCTTGATATAAAAGCTTTGTGGTATAAGAATCTTGGTGAATTGGTCTAAGTGAACGTGGATGGTATCTTCGTGATAGGCTATGTACATCTGTGTGTCTCCCAGTGGGAGGATCCATAAAACCCACTGAAATCTGTGTGATTGGTGGTGTGCTATTCGCTGGCACACCGTGTGAATGTTGGCATTAATCTCTGATCGCTAGGCTCTGTGTGAGCAACGGTTACTCTCCTCTAGCACTGGACTCTGTGTGAGCAGTGAATTGCTAAAAAGGATTTTGGTCTATGTGATGGGGTAGATTGATTCGTAAAACCCACTGAAATCTGTGTGATTGGTGGTGTACTTTTTGTCACCAGACTGTGTGAATGGTGGCAATAATCTCTTATCGCTAGGTTCTGTGTGAGCTGCGTGTAACACCCTAGCCCCTCCAGGCTCGGAATGCTACTAACACCCTAAAACTATAAAATTTCGGCAGAACCTCCCCGAAAATTTTGACATCCACTCAGCAGACAGAAAACAACATAAACATATATATGACAATAATATCACCATTCTAGCCCCCATAGACAAGCCACCGGCTCCCTCTCAACGGGACTCCCAACACAATCACCTCTTACCTTGCTTACTGTTTGCGTCGACAGATACCCATATAACTTTAGCCAAAACACATTACACGAACACAATAAGAATAGAATTCAACAAGCTCATTACCCTAATCTATTGTCACACTGAGTCATGTTACAAAAGAGCTTTAATTAAACAAAATAGGCCTAACTACATGAAAGTTGTTTAGTGTGCTGGGGCCAAAAGAGAAACTACTCCAACCCCGTGCATGCCGCCATCAACGAACACCTAAAAACCAAAGACAAACAAGGGTGAGTCCACGACTCAGCAAGTATACACTAAACAAGGAGGACAATAAGATAACCATTATAAACATATCAAATCATCTCTATCACTGTACTGTTTCACTTTCTGTCACTGTCAAAAATCAATGCAATACAATATGCGTCTGTTCACGGTGAGCTCATACTAGTATAGCTAGAGTGTCACCCGTTGGTGTGCACTCTTGCCCATCCTGAATCAGGTGGGGACCAATTCCTCCACTCCCGTGGAGTGCCTACTCTCGTAGGACTTAGGGCTCATGGGTCTAATCATATAGCTTTCTCACCAACTGGGCCTAAAGCACTCCAAACTAGTTATATGATCATTTTTCGACCCAGCCCATGCACATGAATGCAGATGACTCCAACAACTCAACACTTGCCACTTACCATTTAGTGATCCATAGCTCAAAAGCATACACAATCATACATTCACATCCATGTTACAAGAATCTAACATAATGTTAATAGAAGGAAACATAGCACAATCATGTTTATTAGGCTAAATATGCACTTGCATATCATCAATCACAGTTCATTACGAAAATAAACGTGCAACACGTCACACTTGAATAATATATACTTGCCTTTTCTATCCACGGGAGCTAGTAGGATTTGTAGTTGATGCCGAACCCGCGGCTCCTCCTACAGAAAGTGACATCTCTCAAGTCGACGCTCCCAAAAGAACACAAATAGATAAGACTCTCCGAACCTATACCCATCCCCTACTACTATGCCATAAATAATCCATCCCTACCAATATCAACAACTCAGGAAACACTATTAAAATTTCTGGACAGCGGTACTAAACAAATGATATCTCTCTAACCGGGTGTCCGTTTTCTGCGTTCTTATACTCAAAACGAAGCTAACGTCGACACGCACCAATCCCAGAATATGACCACAAGCTAATTTACGAATTATATAGATTAAAACCCCTATTGAAGCTGCTGGACAGCAAGTCCAGTGCCTAAAACCTCACTTTCTACCACTAATCCTCAACAATCCGCAAGATTGAACCCTTAATAGGAGCATTTACCACGAGCAACTACTAATCTGGCAAATTATAAACTTCGATTAATAGGAAAAACGAGACGAACCCAAACCCTAGCTCCAATACCTTCCCCAACTGTAACATCCCATTTTTAGGGATTTGTAAATTTTTGGAGAATTTTAATTATTAATAACGCTCTTCATTTATGGAAAGGCTTATGCCCTAATTTATATTATTTGTGACTCCTTGATACAAATATGCATACAAATATATAATGGCACTTATATTTTCAGATAAATATATATATAATCATATTCATATCACTAAGCTTTAGTTTTTCAATAAATTACTTAGATTATATGTAAATTGTGAATATACTTATCAAAATGCTTGCAAAATGGTATTTTCATACCATGAATAGTATTTTCATGTTGGTGAATAGTAAACTAATATCTATGCCCTTTAGGGAAGCAACATTCTCAAATTCTTTTCCCCACTTTTGCCATTTGCTTAAATCTACCTTCCCTATTTCTACTCTCTGATTCAAATTTGAATTTGCCCAGTGAAATGACCTCTTTGCCCTCAGCCCAAAATTCCCCTTTTTCCCACCTTTTTCTCCACTGTTTTGGGCTCAACCCAAGACTGCCTCCTCCTCCGGCACCTTCGCCCTACCATGGCCCATCCGCCCACGCGGCCTCCCCGGCTTCCTCTCCTTTCGGCTGAAGCCCACCACGCCCAGCCGAGTCAAGCGCCTTGGCCTTGCCAGCCAGCCGGCTGCCTCCCCGCGTCGGCCTGGGCTTGGCCCACGCCTCTCCTTCCCGGCTCCCTACTCGCTCTCGCTCGGTGCTCCCCGCCTGCCTCGTCCGAGCCCGAGCTCACTCACAGGCCACACCGATCGCCATGAGTGCAGCTAGTGCATCCCCCGCCGGCATTGACTTCCACTCATTTAAGTGGTCTTGTACTTCCCATGGCTTGTACAACGCGGAATCCTCGCTCTGCCCTTCCTCAGACTGGCCGCCACATGTGGTTGCTCCTCCGCCACACGACCACTCCCCGGCCGATTCGGGCCGTAGACTCGCAGATTCACTCCCTTGTCCTTCCCTTGCTCCTCCCCGCCCTTAAGAACCAGCCCGAGCCCCCTCTTCCTCCTTTGTTTCCTTGTTCCGCACGGGCAAGACGACCCGCAACCGTCGCGAGCTCGGTCCGGTGCATCCCGACCACGGCCAACTAGCTCCATCCCTTCCCCTCACTCCCCTCTTGCTCCCCTCCGCCTTAATCGCGTTTTCGTGGCTTATAGCTCGCGGGAGAGCTCCATCGCCGCCGCCGGCCTCAACTTGCCCCTTTTTCGATTGCTCGACGACGGCGATGTCCCCGGACCCCTCCTTCGGCCAACGACACCCCGGCGTCACCACCAAACGTCCCCCGGACGGAATTGGCGCAAAAGCCCCCGAAGCTTCCCCGCGCCACCTCCCCTGTTTCCGCCCCGTGTGGCTTCCATGTCGCCGGCGCAACCAGTTCTCCTTCACCAACGGGTACGTGGCACCCACACGCCTCCCCATACTCATGCGCCCATATTCCCGCCGGTTTGGCCTAGAATGCCCTAGCGCCAAGCACCGAAGCTCGCCGCCGCCGTCCATGGCGCCGCCGCTTAAGCTCATCGCCGGCGTAATGCCAAGGAGACGCCCTAGGCCTTGTCCTCCGAACCCATAGAAACCAACGGAACCCCTTTTTGTGCCTCATAGCGCCGACACGTCGCCGTAAGGATCGCGGAGTTCCGCCAGATATCAGCCTGCCACGCCGACGTCACTGACGTCAGGTCAAGGCCATGCTTCAAAGATTGTTTTAGAGTTTGACCGACGGTGGGGCCCACTTGTCGATCCTTTTTTTATCCCACGGAAAGCCTCACTGCGGCCGACCGGTGGGCCCGCCTGCCCTACTGTCATATTAATCAAGACGGGTTTGCAAAGTGCGCGCTGGCGTGGGCAGCCTCGCTGGCCTTTTCAAGGCGTCGGCCGGACCAACTTGGGCCGCCCGGTGGTAATGAGCCCATTACTGTTTGCACTATTTTTCCAGAGATTTATCTATTTAAGAAATCTCAGAAACTGATTATGCCCTATAATAAATACTTAGAGGCCATAAATAATCCTGGAAAAATTATGTAAAATACTAGAATGCTTTTGGAACTCATTAAAAATATAACTTTGCATATTTAGATTAATAAAGTCTCTGTAAATATTTGTAGCTCTTGTCTATATATTTCTTTTATATAGAAAACCCCATAAATGCTTATTAGGCTGTCTGAAATAGTTTTAGCCCTCCAAAAATATTAATAAAATTCAGGAAAATAGTATATCTTATACTTGACTTAATAAAAATATTTTTGGGCATATCTTTTTACTATTTTGCCCTTGGAAAATTAGAATAGCTTTATGGTAGTATTTTCCTTTATAAAAGAAAGGTTAGAAATGGTATTCCAGTAATTTAAAATATTATTTTGCCTCTGAAAATATTGATTACCCTTTTATAAACATTATATAGGATATTCACCTTAGGGAAAGTACTAAACCTTGTAGATTTATGATAAATTAGTTAGTAGAAATAGAAAGCCTCCCATAGGGCTAATATTTAAATGCCCAAATAGATATTTTAATAGGATATTCCTATAGTTAAAACTGTGGAAATATTTCTATAGATACTTTCTAAGGACTTTAACCTAAGGAAAATGTTAAGGACCATTAGGATCTTGGACACTTATTAAATAGAAATACGAAGCCTCTTTTTGGGCTAAAATTCTATTTCTATATGTTTAAAAGTGTTTGCTGAAGATATTTTAATCTAAATAATAGGTTTATTCTTTGGGGAACCTAACTAAGGGTATTTATATGCATTCTCACATGCATGACATCCTTAGCACGTTTATCGTGGAATTCATGGAATTTCCTTGATCAGTAGGATAGGTTATTTCATAATCTTCAGTATAGCCGATGCGAATAGTCACCCACGCGATTAGATGCGATTGCATAACATTCATCATGCTTTGGCATATTTCTGAATATATTTGTGCTATTTGGATTATTCACGATAGATCCGAAGACCGAAAGGACAACTCAAGACCGAATCCAAGCTACAACACGCCGGTCCAAAGCGAGCCAATATCTCTAATTCATATGTCAATTCCCATGTTTTACTTAAATTATGTTGGTTTAAATAATGCAAATTGCATGCTTATATTCTGTTGCTATAATATGTTGTTAAACACAAGGCTAATAGAGCTGGTCTAGATATTACCACTCGACTATATGTGCTATTAAGCACAACCCTTAACCTTGGCATTATTCCTTACCTTATCCATTGGAATCTTAGGAATTAAATCTAAAACTCCTCTGACTAGTAAGTCCTTGGAAATGCTTAGTCTTTGCCAGTCTAGGTCAAATGGGTCGATCCCTGCCTATCAACGATTTGCGGCATAGATATGACGGATCGATCCTATCAACATTACAACGGTATAGCAAACGCTATCAACGATGTAATGGTATAGCTGGTCGCTGGTCCCGACTATCAACGTAAAACGGCATAGAACGGGAGAATACTCATGCTTTCGGGTGCTAGGTCTGCCTGAGTGCGAATGTTGGTCAAATGACCCCTTTTATATACTTGATAATGATGATTTTGGATCCATGGGATCCTGGCCTTTGTTGAGCTCAAGGCAATCACGCCTCTTCTTTAAGAGGGTGAGTCGACCGCCACTTTGGGAGTCGTGCGCCAGTATGGGCATGAACTTGCCAATTATAGATAGTACGTCTACTTTCGGGGACCATTCCCATAGCCATGGGATGGATCCGCCGACTTTTGGGACACGTATTCCATAGCCATGGATACGGTGTTGCCATATTGAAATACCCCAATGATGAACAATTTCAGCATATATAGTCCAATACGTCTTTGATTTGTTACCTGGCTAAGTCATTGGACTTCTACCTATTAATTATTGTAAATCTGGCTTTATGCAAATAAAATAGCCTAGCCTCCACCAAAATGCCCATATCATTATATTGCATTAGGTTGGGTGTTGGCTCATGAGCCAGATTTGATTTAGCGCCACCCTCGCACTCCACTCACTCTTTTAGGTGGATCCGAGGATGAATTTGGATAGCTTGACGATGACAAGAAGAAGATGAACCAGATGGATGACGTTATGACCGGGTGATAGGCGGACTCCGCCGCTGTTCGTTTGGGTTGGGCACCTCAAGACCCGACTCTTCTTTTCTTTCGCTTTTCTCGCTAGACTCGATAAGAGTTCATTTTGGCATTGTAATATTTGGCCTACTCGCCTATTAAACCGAGCCGTAATTGAACTCTATTGTAATATTGTAATAATAATAATATTCAGTTTCGATTGTATGAGATGATCCAAAGATTTTGTATAAGGTGTCGTGCTAGCAAGACAGATCCTGGCTAGCACAGTGCACCGAGGTTCCGGTTGGACTGAAAATTGGGGTGACAAAGTCGGTATCGAGCATACGATCAGAGGAACCCTATCCCTGGTCGTTAGTTAAGGACCTTACGTATTTTAAATAAATATAATTCTTAGAAATTTTTCATAATTTCTACTGTTGGCTCATCTTCTCTACCCTCTCTTGTCTCTTTTAAAGGACCATCTGTTCCTTTTCTTACCTGAATTATTTCCCCTTACCTTACTCTTTACAAAATTGAGTTTAGTTTTGCAAAATACAACGAATGACGATTACCCTATCCGAAGAGACAACCAAATTCTAGCAGGCTAAAGACAACATAGAAGTACCCAATACAAATATCCAAACCCCGAAGTGTTTCCTATAGCTCCTTCGATACCATTGGAAACCGAAATTTCAGAAAAACCATGCCAGAACCTATTCCTTCCTGGCTGGAGATGACCTTTGCTTTCCCAATACCGAGGATGTCCCTACTTCTTTATTTCTGGGATATCTCACCTTTCATCAATTTCTGTTGTGCGGGAGACTACTTTCTATGTGATCACCCGCCTACGCTCTATCATCAACTTCGTTTCTACTCTTTCTAAAAGACTAAAAGACCAATACTGCTCCACCTACTAGGCAGACTGAAAGGATAAATCTGCCTGGTAGAATTGTTGGTATATATTCAAATCTTAGAGTTAATCGAACGACATTCCTGAAGTACCCAGAAGTTCCAAGGACAAAGGACCAAAAGGTAAAAGATTTACACCTGGAAGTGCATCTTGCTGAAGATCGTGTTCGTCACAAGCACGCTAAAAAGGAATTCTTTCGCATAAGCAACTTCAACCACGTCAAGGTCCCAGGATCGACAAGCAGCTTTCCTAAAGCATGGAGTTCTGACTCTGGCAGTGACATTAGCTAAGCCATAACAGCTTAAGCACCCTCGTTCAAAAACCATTACTCTTTTGTCCTATCACCAGGAGTTGTTCTGCCAACCATACAACCATACTATCACCCTAGTACTTTTGAGGCCGCAAACTTTGCAGTCCCTGCGACCAAAATCCCTATTGTCGCATTTTGATACTCTTATTATTTAACCCTAGTACCCTTATTTTGTGCAAGCTTACAAGCAGTATTCCCTACCACTCACCTGAACCATCCATGAGTACACAAATTGCTTATAGCTTGGTCAGCCTAGCCGTAGTCATCTAGACGTTTGGGGACAAAATATCGTCTCTACTCCGTACAAGATAGACTTGTTTGTATTAATTTGGATCACCTGATTTCCTCATGAATATGTTGGATTATCTATCCATAATGGATTAGCTGATCCCGATAGGCCTTAAGTCACACACACACCTACTTATTTTGTAAAATGTTAAATCTATTTCAACAATTTCTAATGCTGGTTCACTCTTCTTACCTAGGTATCTTTTCCTCGCTTTCATTTTCGTACAACTTTAAACGTGTGTTGTTTCAAAAAGAAAGAAGCCATGAGCTCAAGTTGCCCCTTTTTTCCCCGACATCAAAGAAGGTACCATTGGATCACCACGGCAACAAGAATATGGTATGCCCAGAAGAAGCCGCCACCAACTACAAACCGCCAAGATGACCTCTACTCCGATGAACCACCAAAGAGGGAATAACCTTCAACATTGTCACTGCTCAAGAATCCATCCACTTCTGCAAACACAAGCAAAGAAGCAAAGTGTGAAACTAACCACGGCGAACAGAGGGGGGGTGAATGAGAGCCTCGAATTTTTTACGGCCGTTCTTTTTCGAATTCACCGGCACCCCAAAATGTGAACAACTTGACAACTATGTGTACCCCTAGCATGAATGAGAGTCATGGAATATGTGAGGATTTTTCACACACAATCCTGGTTGTCAAGTGTCCAACAGAGAAGAATCAATTCAAACCTTACTTTAAGAAAGGAGATCAAGCCAAATAACCAAAGTGACTTTCAGAAAAGCAAAAAGCAGATTTGTTCTCACTTGGAGGAGATGGATGGTGGCTTTCTGGTGCTCATCGAATTTTGGGAATTTTTCTCCCTATTTCTCAATGGGTCGTGCACAACTTTACCAAAAATCATCTCAAAACTCCATGTAGATAAATCATGAAAATTCAAACATCACAAGCTGCTTTCTGGAAAGCAAAAACAGAAACCCCAGAGTTTGTTTCCACTTGGAGCAGAGGGATGGTGGGTTTCTGGTGATTCTCAATGTTTGGAAATTTTTCTTCCGATTAACCAATAAGTCATGAAGCACTCCACCAGAAATCTCCTCAAAACTCCTTTTACAGAAAATATGAAAAATCAAAAACCACGAGCTGTCAAGAACATCGAGCAGAAAGTTTGGGGCTCGGTTTTCACCTCACTGCTCCCAAACGGTGCAAGAACAGGACTCCAAATTTTTATAGTGAATAGATATATGAGTCACGCACCTTCGCCAACAAGAATCACTCAAAAAGGATTTTTCTAGATGTTTATAAAAATCAAACACTGCCTGCTGCGCGAAGAACAAGACAGGAACTTCAAGAACAGACTTGAGCCATCAAAGCATATAGAATAGAAAAGGAGGCACGGGAGTTTTTCAGGGATGGCTCAAGATCGAAACAAGAACACACACAAATCCCACAAGATCATTTCACTCTCACGGTATTTAAATGCTGAATTTAAATGCTGAAAGTAAGTGCAAGAATGATATAAAAACGCTGATCTATTAGCTCATGAACGTAACTACAGATCGGGGACCCGGAGACGCAGCCCCACACTCACACAGAGACGCAGCTCCTCAACTCACACCTATGTTGGCTGGCTACAAATGGCTCAAGGGACACCTCCAAGTGAAGCCTTGGGGTCCTATTTATAGCCCAAGCCACACATTTGTGAAAAACACTGGGCGGCCGAAACCCCGAAAACACACTCCGGTCTCTCTCGCACGAATCTCAAGCATTGCCAACCACCTCCAACGGCTCCGATGTTCCCAAGACATCGACGAGGTCGCAGACGAGTGACGCCCAGGTGCGGACGCCCAAAAACCTCCACCGCAGACTCGCGACCGGTCCTCCAGAGACCGCCGCCAGCCACTCTGCCGGTTCTTTCATGGCGCCAATCGCATTGAGACCATCACCGTGTACACGAGAACAACACGAACACAAGGAAACAAACCGATCTCCGATCGGGTTACGGTTCATCGAAAGGAAAACAAGATGAGCATGACAGAATCTGACCGACGGACGCCGTCCGGTGATCTAGGAGCAGATTGACCGGGAACCAGAGGTTCCGTGGACCGTTAAGCTTAACGCCTAAGTGCAAGCTCCAAGCGCAGGGGTTCAAAACTTCGCAAGAATCAAATTTGTAACATGCCAAATCAAAAGTGGATTTGAATTTTGAATTTAAACGAAAACCACCACATGCTCATCACTCATGACTTCACAATCTCCCCCTTGATGAGCATGTTGACAAAATTTCCCAAAATTGGCCATGAAAGCGAAGTTTTGATTTCAAACTCAATTTTCAGTTTTGAAACTCCCCCTGAAATCATGATTCTCCCCTTTTGTCAAATGGTCAAGAAGACACCAATCATGAACCCGAACAATGCATATGCAAAAGAAATGAAGAAAACCTAACCAAGGGCTTTGCCAATTAGCCAAATGGTCACCAAAGTTGAATATCGAGGTTCAAATGAAGTTTGAGGTTCACAAGTTGACAAGATGCATAAAGGTACTAAGGCATGAAAGGAGCAAAACAAAACATTTTTGTTGATTCAAGTCATGTGCACATTGGCAATGAATAGACGTTTCAAAATCAAAATGGGTGCACAAACTTGAGAAACATCAAGACAAAGAAAAACAAGGTTGCCAAATCGAGAATGACCAAGACCAAAATGTGTCCAAAAAGTGCCCAAACTGAATTTTATTTTTGGCCTTAATCTCTCCTTTTCCTTTTTTGTTTTGTTTTTGTTTTTTTTTGTTTTGTTTTGGAGAGGCCTTCTTGACTTTATTTGCACCTATTCACATGGTGAATGATTGCTAGTAGAGCACAACCCAAGGGTAATTTGGAACCGACCCCCTAGGTCACCCACAAATTCTACCAAATGCAAACCTCAGGGATTGAAACCCATGTTTGGTTGCTTTATTTTAAGCAAGGGGTAAATGGACTCCACTAAAGAAGTGGTCATGATCAGAAGAAGGCAACTCGAGTTTTAAAATCTCGACGGAGATCAAGAAAAATGTACCGACATTTTGACAATGAAAAGCCCAACCATGAAAACATGCAAATGTCAAGTTTTGCAATGATTTTCTCAAAGATTTTTAAGCTCCTTCTAGCCTTTTCTCAAACTCGTGTCAAATCAAACAAGTTTGCACACAAACTCAAATGGTACATCAAAACTCATCATCGATGAGACCAACAAGCCTAATAGGCAAAGCACTTGCAAAGAAAAACAAAAACTAGATGCAAATGGAATGCTTCAAACCTCCCCCTCAAAATAAGAACCCGAGGCAAAAGCGCATAGAGGAAGGAAAGAGGCAGAAAAACGGTTTGCTATAGAACAGGGAAGAGAAATAGCAGACACTCTAGCGCAAGGCACACTCCTAGCTACAGAAGATAGGGAAGCAAGTCTAAACTCGACTACTAGAGAGAACAAACACAAACCCTGTCTACCCAGGTATCCTCCACATACCTGGTCAACCAATAAGTCTATGTGAGACTCTCTAACTAGAGCAGAGGACATTGCTAATCACGCATGATAGCGACCTAAGAGATAAGAGGTGCCAAAGAAAGTGCTGTGATTCTAGCATGTTCTAAAAACAAACCCACACAGACAAAACAGAAAGAATATATACAATATAGTACAAGATCAAGCTCCCCCCCACACGATACCCCCAACACTAACCAAGCCAAGCTCTCCCCGGAGAGTGGCAAACCTAGGACCATCTAAGGGCTTGGTGAGAATATCTGCAAGTTGATGATCACCTTCTATAAAACCTAGCCCTATATCCCCTTTCTACATGGTCTCTAAGAAAGTGGTACCGATATCTATGTGTTTGGTCCCGAATGCTTTGGACTGGTTTTTGGCAATGTTGATGGCCGAGGTATTATCACACAGAGTGGGACGCTACCAACCTCTAACCCATAGTCCCAAGCATTTGCCTTAAGCAAAGCACTTGGTCGCAACAAGCGGTGCAGCCACGCATTTCGGCCTCGGTCAGATCGAGCTACACCGGTCTGCTTCCTAGAAGACCAAGAGACAAGTGAAGTGCCTAGAACTGCAAGTGCTCAAGTGCTCTTCCTATCTATCCTATAGCCAAGAAAGTCTCAGATCGTAATAGGCTCTAAGAGATAGACAAGAAGCGTAAGAAAACCAGATTCCTATCTCGGGGTGGCCACTAGGTGGCGGAGGATCCGCTGACACCAAGGTGAGAAATCCTAGGGAAGCTCGAATCGAGCGCATGCACACACGGCAAAGTGTATGTCTGGCCGAGAAGAGGTAAGGCAGAAGGTTCTATCATGCTCCTATAGAGCTTCGATCTACTGGCTCAAGATCTAAGTCGCTCAAGCACGTAAGTGGTTGCCATGGGAGTGAAAACAAAGCTTACTATCACCATGGCAAACCGCTGAGCAGGTCTCTAGTGTACTTGGATGGTGAAGAAAGATCCTGAGGGGTCTCGCTTGATTTGAAAACCCAAGAAAAATTCAGTTCACCCATCATGCTCATCTCAAATTCAGAGCTCATGACGGAAGCAAATTCAGAGACCAAAGAATCGAAGACCCACCAAAGATAATGTCATCAACATAAATCTGCACAAGGAGAAAATCGATGACTTATGCTTGATAAACAGGTCTTATCAACGCGCCCATTGAAAACCATTTCCAATCGATAACTCTTGAGACGTTCGTACCAAGCTCGAGGGGCTGCTTGAGCCCATATAAAGCCTTCGAGAGCTTGTATACATGATCGGAAACTCAACACAAACAAAGCCGGAGGTTGCCGAACAAAAACTTCTTCCTCAATGAAACCGCTCAAGAAAGCACTTGAACATCCATTTGAAAAATCTTGAAACGGTGTGAAGCCATAAAAGCAAGGAAGATCCGAATGGAATCATGTCGAGCAACCGAGCATAGGTCTCATCAAAGTCAATCGTGATCGACTGAGTGAAACCTTGTGCCACCAACCTAGCCTTATTTCTCACAACTACCCCATCCTCACTCGCTTATTTTTAAACACCCATTTAGTACCTATGATATTGATGCTCTTTGGGCATTCTACTAAATCCCAAACCTTGTTTCTCTCAAAATTCTCTAACTCTTCGTGCATGGCATTGACCCAATCAGGTCGCCAAGAGCCCGAGCTATGTCCTTAGGCTCGAGAGAAGAAACGAAGGCAGCAGAGAGGAGGGACTGGTGTGCTCTAGACCTAGTCACACGCCACCTATAGGTCCTATAATCTGATCAGAGGGTGACTAGCCTGAACGTGCCTAGGTGCACCCGAGGTGGCCTCTACCTCATGTGAAGCCGAGGCGGGATCGAGCCACCAAGGGAGGACTCTCACAGGGACACCTCGAAGAAGAAGTCCTAACAGAGTGGGCTCGAGGAGGGTGGAGGCACGGAGGGCTCGGGAGGATCGAAGCGGTGGGTCGACTATGGCTTCTACCGTGGAGGAGGTTCGTCATCGGGACCGACGAGCAATCATCCCGACTCACCTTCTCCTCACGAAGATAGGCTCAAAGGAAAGATCGATCGGGAGATGTCGGCCTAGAACCTGGTCTAGCCTCGTCAAAGTGACCTCACAAGACTCCACAACCCTCCATCTAGTTATGTCCCAAACCCAGAGATCCTAGAGGACTTAGTGTACCCCAAGAAAAGACCATCAAGAGCGAGACTCAAACTTGTCCAAATTGCCGATTTTAAAATGAAGCACTTGCAACCAAAGATCCGAAGTGTGAAACATTGGGCTTGCGCCCATATCGAAGCTCATACGAGGTCTTGTGCAACTTGGCATGGAGAAACACTGTTGGAAACATAGCAAGCAAGAGAGACACCTCGGCCCGTAAGTGTCGCGGGGTGGAGTACTCATCCAAAGATCGTCTCGCCATTTCAACCGGGGTTCTATTATTTCTCTCTACCACCCCGCTGTTTGGGCTACATGAGGCGAAGAAAATTGATGCTCAACTCCGTAAAGTGTGCAAAAAGATCGAAGAAGTATTCTTGAATTCGTGCCATTATCGAACGAATGGCCCGAAGTGCACTCGAAACTCAACCGCAAGCCTCCTTGAGAGGTTTTCGAACAGCTCAAATGTCTCTCCTTTGAGGCCATGAAGAAGACCCAGAGTAGCGAGAAAAATCGTCAACAATAACAAGCACGCATTCACTTCCCACCAACCGACCGCACTCGAGCTGGACCAACAAGATCCATATGCAAGAGCTGTCCGGTGCATCACCATTACTCATGAGACGCGTGGATGGGAAGCGGCAACCATCTTGCCATGACGGCAAGGAGCACAAACCAAATCCTCAAAGAAGAGAAAGCTTGGGCAAACCGAAAGCAAGTCTAAAGAATCGACACGCACAAGGTGATCAAAACCAATATGTCCAAGGCGCTGTGCCAAAAACGAATATCCCGAGAATCGAAGCAAGTAAACGGTGAGGAGCACCAATCAAGAAGTAGGAAAATCAGCTCGAAAACTTCGGTGAAAGCGGAGATCCCGCAAACCAACTCGCTAGAGGGACTCAGACACAAGAACCAGACGCCTAAACCTAACCTCGTAGTCTCGATCAACAAATCTGCGATACGTAGCAGATTATACCGCAGCTTGCCGACAAGAGCTACGCCCAAGTACAAACCGAGGGCTAACTCGATCGAACCGCGAGCTAGACACGGCCCGACGAAGCCCCCGAAGGTGATCTCGCTCACCGTCGGGATCTCGAGGCTAGGAGGCAAACCATCGTGACTCACCGGTCATGTGGCGACAACAACCGAGTCAACGATCCAAATGCCCTTCCTCCCGGCCCCACTAAACTCGAAGTCAAGTAAAGAGAAACGGACTCACCGAGGACACACTAGTGCGACCTAGGTACCCAAAATCGAGTCACACCCCGTAGCACCTAATGACTCTCACGGAACGAAACCTGGGAACTCGCTGGGACCACGCCCGTAAAACCTTGGACCGTCCCAAGTCCGAGAACCACTCCGTCACCCCATCGACATCGGGAGGAAACTCACGCCACGGTGTCCGCTTCCACCAGAGAAAGAAGGTACACCCCGAGGACGGTGGAACTCACGCAACCTAGCTCGGTCGAACCCGCCGAGGAATGACACTCTGAAACCTAGCCTGGTCTACCCGAGGGACCTGAAAACTCTGCTTAGGACGCGGTGCGGTGTGTGCTCTAGGTGGTCTGCCGCCTCTCCCTAGAGTGACCTGTGGAAACCCAACGAGCCGGTAACAAGTCTCGGCTCGGTGACCGAACTCGTGGCAAGAAGAACAGTGAACCTAGCCTTGGGCTTTTGTTTAGGCTTGGCTTTGGTTTTGGCTTTGGCAGGTGGTCAGGCAGGAGGTGCAGACTTCGTGGATCGCTAGGGTGCTTTTGCCCTTTCCAGTGATGGTGCTACAAAGGAAGCAACCACCAGTCAGAGCAACTGAGACCCGCAGACCTAAAACGGTCTTGGTAGGAACCCTCGAGAAACGACGGCCGCTCCGCCGCCTCGCCGTGACAACTCGAAGGGTGACGCTTGATGTGATCAAGCCACCAAACCCAAGACCTCTACCTGTGATATCTTGACCGATCCAAGATCAAGTTCAGCTTCTTCTTGCCCCCACGACTTCTCAAGAGTGCTTATCGTATTCACACTCGATGTAGACGGGGCAAACTCACACGAGGGAAGAGAGGACTCGGGAGACTTATCCTCGACACCCACCGGTCCTTACCCTTCAACCTACTTAACCTTATCACTCAAGATAGTGATCTCATTTTGAAAAGCCTTGCAGGAGAGACACTTAGAGTTTTGCATGTAAATAAGGCGAGATCGAACCTAAGACTCATGTCCTCTAGCGCCTACCCATATGTTCATCCAACCCATCACAACAAGAAGCAAGGAGCTATCACTAGGGAACTCAAATCAGCAATTTTACTCTTGAGTTTTAGGTTCTCTAGCCTCAAGGACAAGCACTCATCACAAACAAAGGGCACAAAAGAATCATCATCGAGCTAGTTGGGTCCTTAGGTGAAACATGATCTCTACAGATCCTCAACTAGACCGACATGGTCCTTAGGTGTGTCAAGTGTGTGAGCAGTATGATCAGACAGCAACAAGCTCGCCGAAACAAAGCAGAAAGTAAAGCACTACGAGTCTCCTCTAACTCGTCAAGCACACTAAGATGTTTGTCCTTAAGCTCTTCAAGCTCCTTGTTCACACTAGCATGAGTGGTCCTTAGCTTATCCAAATCGAGAGGGCCTCATCACGCACCCTCCAAGCATCGATGTCAAGACAAGCATCATTACTAGGCGCGACCCTAGCATTTTCTAGTTCACCGAGAGGTGTGCTACTTCTAACTTGAGGTCCTTAACCTGCGGTTGATTGAGCAAGAAAGCCGCCTAATTTGAGGAATGCGGCATTCAGGTCATCGGTTCTCAAAGCAAGGTACCTCGAGTCGGTGTCGGCGTCGAAGAGTCGGAGAGGTGGCGGCCATGAAGCACATGCCGGCGAGGCCGTCGTCGTCGACATCGTCGTCGTAGCGCCCTCGCCGTCGTCGCTGGCCTCCTCCTCCTCGTCAACGCAAGCCGAGTCCAAGGCGGCAAGCACCTTATGGAACAGCCTTGCGCCTTCCGAAGGAGGGCTTCGCCGCCAAGAGGAAGCTTGGCCTCCCGGCTTCTGGTACGGCCCGGTGATGGTAGTGACAGCTTCTTGGGTGCCTCCTCTCGCCCCTTGTTCCTCGATTGGGACACTCGCACGCATGTGGTTGACACCACCACACTCAAGCATCTCACAAGGCTCCTCCTCCTCTCACTCACTCTCCCGAAAGCTCTCGAAAATTTCTTGGAGAGGAGGGCAAGACTCTCTTCCGCACAGAGTCCAGATGCTCGCCGAAAGTTCGAGCAAACAAGTTAAAGAGACACCACCCAAGTCTATGGAGGAAGTAGACGGGTGTGTCACAAGAGCAGAGAGTCTGGAGTCATCCGAATGAAAGATGCTCCTCCTCATGGGACTTCAAGTTGGAAAACAAGCCATCCAAAGTAAGTTTGGTAAGGTCGGCGGCTTCACGATAGCCACGACTTTGACCCCCAAATCTTCATGTCAAGCGCAGAAAGCAAGTGACGAGCATTGTCGGCTCCTTCATAGTTGATGCCAACAGACCGCAAAGCGCCAAGATTTTAGTGAACCGGCTGAAATAGGCGTTCACGATTCACCCCGCTTCGAGCGGGCAGCTTGTATTCCGCTTGTCTTTGGTCTGGCGGACGGTCTGAATTTTGACTGCCCCTCATGGAAACTTTGGAGGGTAGTCCAGACCTCATGAGCCGACTCGAGATGACCAACTCGGTCGTACTCATTCCGCCCCAAGCCTTGGAGCAGAATGTTCCGAGCTTTTGCATTCTCGCTCGTACATTCTTCTCATTTTCGGGGTAACCTCATCTTCCTTTGGCACCTTGTATGGGTATTTCACCTTCCTCCATACACCAAGTCCTTGTGCCATGAGGTATGAATCCATCCGCATTTTCCAAAAGGAGAAGTCGAGCCATTGAACACCGGCGGTTTGTTTGAGTATTTCTTCACCATGGTGAGGAAAAAGGAAAGGTTCAACAGATCCGCAAGAATCACGAAGAACGCAACCTGGCTCGATACCACCGTGAAACTAACCACGGCGAACAGAGGGGGTGAATGAGAGCCTCGAATTTTTACTACCGTTTTTTTCGAATTCACGGCACCCAAAATGTGAACAACTTGACAACTATGTGTACCCCTAGCATGAATGAGAGTCATGGAATATGTGGGGATTTTTCACACACAATCCTGGTTGTCAAGTGTCCAAAAGAGAAGAATCAATTCAAACCTTACTTTAAGAAAGGAGATCAAGCCAAATAACCAAAGTGACTTTCAGAAAAGTAAAAAGCAGATTTGTTCTCACTTGGAGGAGATGGATGGTGGCTTTCTGGTGCTCATAAAATTTTTGGGAATTTTTCTCCCTATTTCTCAATGGGTCGTGCACAACTTTACCAAAAATCATCTCAAAACTCCATGTAGATAAATCATGAAAATTTAAACATCACAAGCTGCTTTCTGGAAAGCAAAAACAGAAACCCCAGAGTTTGGTTCCACTTGGAGCAGAGGGATGGTGGGTTTCTGGTGCTTCTCAATGTTTGGAAATTTTTCTTCCGATGAATCAATAAGTCATGAAGCACTCCACCAGAAATCTCCTCAAAACTCCTTTTACAGAAAATATGAAAAATCAAAAACCACGAGCTATCAAGAACATCGAGCAGAAAGTTTGGGGCTCGGTTTTCACCTCACTGCTCCCAAACGGTGCAAGAACAGGACTCCAAATTTTTATAGTGAATATATATATGAGTCACGCACCTTCTCCAACAAGAATCACTCAAAAAGGATTTTTCTAGATATTTATAAAAATCAAACACTGCCTGCTACGCGAAGAACAAGACAGGAACTTCAAGAACAGACTTGAGCCATCAAAGCATATAGAATAGAAAAGGAGGCACGGGAGTTTTTCAGGGATGGCTCAAGATCGAAACAAGAACACACACAAATCTCACAAGATCATTTCACTCTACGGTATTTAAATGCTGAAAGTAAGTGCAAGAACGATATAAAAACGCCGATCTATTAGCTCATGAACGTAACTACAGATCGGGGACCCGGAGACGCAGCCCCCACACTCACACAGAGACACAGCTCCTCAACTCACACCTATGTTGGCTGGCTACAAATGGCTCAAGGGACACCCTCCAAGTGAAGCCTTGGGGTCCTATTTATAGCCCAAGCCACACATTTGTGAAAACACACTGAGGCGGCCGAAACCCCGAAAACACACTCCGGTCTCTCTCAGACGAATCTGAAGCATTGCCAACCACCTCCAGCGTCCGATGCTCCCAAGACTTCGACGAGGTCGCAGACGAGTGACGCCCAGCGTCGGACGCCAAAAACCTCCACCGCAGACTCAAGACCGGTCCTCCAGACCGGCCGCCACCCACTGGCCGGTTCTTTCATGGCGCCAACTGCATTGAGACCATCACCTGCGTACGAGAACAACACGAACACAAGGAAACAAACCGATCTCCGATCGGGTTACGGTTCATCCGTAATAAGTGAAAACAAAGAATGAGCACGACAGAAATCGGTCGACGGACGCCGTCCGTGATCTAGGAGCGATTCTACCGGGAACCAGAGGTTCCGTGGACCGTTAAGCTTAACGCCTAAGTGCAAGCTCCAACCGCAGGGGTTCAAAACTTCGCAAGAATCAAATTTGTAACATGCCAAATCAAAAGTGGATTTGAATTTTGAATTTAAACGAAAACCACCACATGCTCATCACTCATGACTTCACACAAAGACTAGAAGAGACCACAATGATCTTGTTATAGTCTGAAGGATTTCCTTGTCAATGGATGTCCATCACTCGTTGAAGATTAGAGATACAAGGAAGAAGACAAATCTACTTCTGGAGAAGGCAAAAAGGAAATTATCCCTGAACAAGGTTGAACAGCCAAGATTTCAAAGAAAGACCAGGATTATTACAGAAAATCCTAGGCCTTAAGATTTCTGCTACGATTAATTAAGCCCCTAAATAATATACTCTTGATAGCCAATAACCCTTGCTAGAAGGATTAAAGTGCTATTAGTGTGACTAGAAAGGATACCATAATAAATAAATGGTATTTTACCCCCTTTTCGTATGAATGTGTTTCTTGTGAATGTACTTGAATTTTACCGATATTTAATTGTTCGGTTCTTTTGCACCTGCATGTCATGCATATAGACAAAAGACTGACACTCTTTTTAAACTCCCTTTAGATGCCTAGAAGGAATGCTTCAAGGATTGGTGCCGGTACTCGTCGTCGTTTGGAGTCTGAAACTAGCGACAGATCCAGACCGTGGTCGGCCAAGCGCCTTTCCTCCCGGCTGATCGTCGTTGGATTCGCCAGCTATCCCGACAAACCCATCTAGTTCGAACCCTCGTTGCTGAACAACAGGATCCTCCGACTCCGCGAGACAAAAATCTTGAAGCTTTCTTCTATGCCAATCCTCTACCTTTCTCTGGTATAGATGAACCACAAGAAGCAGTTGCATGGATAACGATTACCGAGACCAAACTTTACCTTATCAAATGTGCCCTGGAGGATATGCTAACCTTCGCTACCCAACAACTTCGAGGCAATGCTCTACTATGGTGGAACGACTATGTTGCCACAAAGAATAAATTTTTAGTCAAAACAAAAGAAGACTCAGCCAAGGAAAAAGCGCCCATGGAAGATGATGTCAGAACACTCTCAAACATCACATGGGACGAGTTCAAAGGAGTTTTCTGGAACAATTTTATTTCCGCTAAGGCAATAGATCTGAAGAAAACTGAGTTCAAGAATTTGAAACAAGGAGACCTATCAGTTTCTGAATATCTAGCACGCTTTAAACAGCTGTCCCTCTACGCACCGGAAGATGTCAATACTGAAGGGGATAAGAAAATGCGCTTAATGCATGGATTGCAGACAAGAATTCAGATACAACTGTTGACAAAGAACTGCCTCAGTTTCCAACAGTCTGTTATTGAAGCACTAAGAATAGAAGCCAAGACATCAACTCTTGGAATAACACGGAAGCGCAAGCTATTAGATCAAGAAAATTTGCCTGCCAACCTACGGAGCAAGTCAGATTCTCCGTCAGCCTCCTCTGTACCCCCTCAGGAAACTAAGAAACCAACCAAGAAATTTAGATGCTTTCGATGTGGCCAGGTGGGACACTATGCAAGTAAATGTCCCTTTAAGAACCTTCCTCCAACTTTTGGATATGATACCACCTCCAAGCAAACACCAAAGGTCGACAACTCAACCAGTGAGATAAAATGCCTCTTTTGTGGGAAAATGGGTCACTTTGGGAGTCAATGTCTTGAGGAATATCCTTTTCAAAGCCCGTCCATAAACTCCCAAGACACGGACTCCTCGGGCTCCGACTCACACATTTTATTCTCACCAGGGTGTACAGCATAAGGAGTACGATGTGCTTCTTTCAGAATTTCATCCTTGATTGCAGCTCCCAGTGGTACACAAAGGCGGCCCTTGAATTGCAACACTCCGGATTCATCAAGGCTGAAATCCCCTTCTTTTACTTCATCTAATCGCTTCCTCACTTGCTCGAGCATCTTATCGTGCTGTTGTGCTTCTCTTACTCGCTCTGGGATTGCTAACTCGAGTAGCAATTTGGTCTTTGCTTGTGCCATACCCGGATAGCAAAGGGAGATATCCATCCGCTCAAAGTTGGTAATAAGGCAATCCAACTCACAAGGTACCACCTTGCAACTGAGGACATCGGCGACCACGTTCGCCTTACCTGGGCGGTACTGGATTGTAAGATCATAGTCTTTGATAAGCTCCAACCACCTCCTTTGTCTCAAATTCAATTCCTTCTGTGTAAATATGTACTTGAGACTCTTATGATCGGTAAATATGTCACACGACTCCCTATATAGATAGTGCCTCCAAATCTTTAGGGCAAAAACAACCGCTGCCAATTCTAAATCGTGTGTCGGGTAGTTTTGCTCATGCTTCTTCAATTGCCGTGACACATAGGTGATAACCTTGTTATCTTGCATTAGAACACATCCAAGACCTACTCGGGAAGCATCAGGATAGACTGTGAAGCGTTTTCCTAGTTCTGGGAGAGTAAGAATAGGAGCAGTCACTAGCCTATCTTTTAAAGTGTAAAAATTGTGCTCACAATCTTCTGTCCACTAGAACCTCGCATCTTTTTGTGTTATCTAAGACATTGGCTTGGCAATAGTAGAGAAATTCTTCACGAAACGGCGATAATATCCCGCAAAGCCCAAGAAACTCCTCACCTCTTTCACGTTAGTTGGTCTCTTCCAATTCACCACAGTGGAAACTTTACTTGGATCGACGGAAATACCTTCAGAGTTAATAACATGGCCGAGGAAACTCACTTCTGGTATCCAAAACTCACACTTCTTTAGTTTTGCATAAAACTGGTTCTCCCTAAGGGTCTGGAGTACAAGGCTTAGGTGTCGCGCATGCTCTTCCTCAGTCTTGGAGTAGATCAAGATATCATCGATAAACACCACCATGAAACTATCGAGATACTCGTGCAACATACTGTTCATTGTCTCCATAAAAATAGCACGAGCATTTGTCAGTCCAAAGGAAATAACTTTATACTCATAATGTCCATACCTAGTGGAGAAAGCTGTCTTCTCAATATCTTGCTCTCGCACCTGAATCTGGTTATACCTGGATTGCAAATCAATCTTTGAAAACACTTTCGCTCCCTTTAACTGGTCAAACAAATCCTCAATGTGTGGCAGAGGGTATTTATTCTTGATAGTAACTCGATTGAGTGCACGATAATCAATACACATGCGCCAGGTCTTGTCCTTGTTTTCTGTGAACAGAACAGGAGCTCCCCAAGGTGAAACGCTACGTTGGATCAACCCTTTTGATAACAAATCATCTAGTTGTTTCTTCAACTCCTCTTGGAATGGGCGAGCTAATCGATAGGGGGACAAAGAAATGGGCCGAGTGCCTAGGACAAGATCAATTCAGAATTCCACCTTCCGCTTAGGTGGCATGCCCAGCAATTCAGCAGGAAACACATCCGGATAGTTGCACACTATTGGAATCTCTTCGACACGCACGACACAAGTAGGTTTCTCCGTAAGTGTCAAAAGTATCCTGGTTCTCAACGCTCTTCGTCCAGGAAATAAATTAGCTAGGAAAAAAAAGGGAATGTGACGGCGCCTTGCCCTGAAATACAATCTCTCCCCTAGATGGAGCCTGCAATGTCACGGTCTTCCAAAAACAACAGATCCTAGCCTGGTAGCGATACAACCAATCCATACCAAGGATCACGTCAAAAAGATCTAGCGGAATCACTACCAGATTGGCAATGAAGTCGTCCCCATCAAGAGAAACTAGACAGCTTGGACATACTGTAGTACTAGAGATAAAGCCCCCAGGAGAACTGACTACCACAGACCGGGAAACCCTCTGCATCCCTAAACCGGCTCTTCTAGCGAATGCCAATGATACAAACAAAAAAGAGGCTCCAGTATCAAAAAGAACAACTGCATCCAAAGAATGCACAAGTACAGTACCTGTTACCACATCTGGACGGTTCACAGATTCATGAGTAGGCATAGCATAGACTCCGGGCGGCAGTAGAGTGGCAGGAGCACCAACTCCCTGCTGAAGAAGGGCAGACGAAGGTGCAGGAAGCTAAAGAGGGGCAGTTGGTGGAGGCTGCCAGTACTGAGAAGGAGGTGGCCAAGTTGGAGGAAAGGGTGTCACAGGTGCGGCTGACAATGCCTGAACCGACCCCCGTGAGGGAACGGCTGGAGATGAAGCGGAAGATGACACCAGCACTGGCTCCCACTTAATGATGCTATTAAGGTTCACTCGACACACCCTCTCTTTATGACCCCACAAGTTGCAATGGCGACACTGCCTAGTCCAATCACACTCAGCTGCACGGTGGCCCTCACCACATTTGAAACACAACAAACCCTGACCCGGAACAGGACGCATCGCAGGAAGACCAAAAGAAGACCAGGACGCTGGAGAAGTCTTTGTCTGGTTTGCTCTTTTTGAAGGGTGGCGTTGTCCTCCCTGATACCTTTTGGAAGCGGGACGCTGAGAGGACCCACCTCCCCCAATAAAATTCCTTTTCTGGCCAACACCAGAAGTTCCCGAACCACCAGTACCACTAATTCTACTGTAAGCCCCAGTCCCTGAAGAGCCCTGCCTCTGCTTGGTAAGTTGAAACTCCAGTTTAACACTCTTAGCCTGCTCGACCATAGAACTGAAGCTATCAGTTGGAACCACAGCCAAATGATGACGGTACTCCGGATTAAGCCCTCTACGGAACTTCCTTGCCTTTTCACTATCACTGGCCATCACCGGTGGTACAAAGCGAGCCAAGTTATTAAATGCAACCTCATACTCCGCCAGTGATAACTTCCCTTGCACCAAACTATTTAGATCTTTATCCATCTTATCTAGAAACGATGTTGAAAAGTATTTTCTTTAGAACCTCTCTACAAATTCCTCCCAGGTAACCGGTCCCAACGTAGAAGCTCAGGACGAAAGAACCCCTTCCCACCAGATATCTGCCTAACCCTTCAACTGAAAGGCCACAAACTGCGCTTTCTCCTCTGAAGTCATCGCCAAGGCTGCAATCTTCCTCTCTAGGTGCCGTAGCCAATCTGCTACATGAACCGGAGAACTAGAGCCATCGAAAGTGTCGAAGTGGAAGGACTGCCAGTCTCGCAGGTTCATCCCTTGCCCTATCGGATTGACGGCACGAGCAACGGCGAGCTGCACTACCGGTCCACGGCCAGCCGGATAGGCATTCCCTTGGACAACGGACTCATCCATATGCTGGCCATGCCCATGACCACCCACTCCACGCCGACTCCGAACTCCCTATGGAGCTGGCAAAGCCTCTGCAAGATTAGGGGCTCCGCTACTATCAGGACCAATACCACCACGACCACCACGACCGCGACCCCCACGTCCGCGACCACCGTGGCCTTTGACTCTCACCATAACTAGTGACCAAACAAAACAGTCACGGCATAAGCACATAAGCATTCATATCAAAACAATATTGTCTAACAAATGAAATACTCGGAAGCGTAAATGCAATGCTTGACCCAACCTCATCCTACAGTGCGACAGTGTGTCAGCCTTAATTAGTTAATTCAATCACTTAAATAAGAAGTCTAAGTTACGTATTAATTGTAGCTCATTAATTATCCCATAACGGACCTAAAACCTGGCCCTGATACCAACTGTAACACCCCAGCCCCTCCAGGCTCGGAATGCTACTAAGACCCTAATACTACAAAATTTCGACAGAACCTCCCCTAAAATTCGGACATCCACTCAGCAGAAAGAAAACAACATAAACATATATATGACAATAATATCACCATTCAAGCCCCCATAGGCAAGCCACCGGCTCCCTCTCAACGGGATTTCCAACACAATCACCTCTTACCATGCTTACCGTTTGCGTCGACAGATGCCCATATAACTTTAGCCAAAACACATTACACGAACACAATAACAATAGAGCTCAACAAGCTCATTACCCTAATCTATTGTCACACTGAGTCATGTTACAAAAGAGCTTTAATTAAACAAAGTAGGCCTAACTACATGAAAGTTGTTTAGTGTGCTGGTGCCAAAAGAGAAACTACTCCAACCCTGTGCATGCCGCCATCAACGAACACCTAAAAACCAAAGAAAAACAAGGGTGAGTCCACGACTCAGCAAGTATACATTAAACAAGGAGAACAATAAGATAACCATTATAAACATATCAAATCATCTCTATCATTATAATGTTTCACTGTCTGTCAATGTCAAAAATCAATGCAATGCAATATGCGTCTGTTCACTGTGAGCTCATACCGGTATAGCTAGAGTGTCACCTGTCGGTGCGCACTCTTGCCCGTCCTGAATCAGGTGGGGACCAATTCCTCCACTTCCGTGGAGTGCCTACTCTCGTAGGACTTAGGGCTCATGGGTCTGATCATATAGCTTTCTTACCGACCTGGCCTAAAGCACTCTGGACTAGTTATATGATCATTCTTCGACCCAGCCCATGCACATGAATGCAGATAACTCCAACAACTCAACACTTGCCACTTACCATTTAGTGATCCATAGCTCAAAAGCATACGCAATCATACATTCACATCCGTGTTACAAGAATCTAACATAATGCTAATAGAAGGAAACATAGCACAATCATGTTTATTACGTTAAATATGCACTTGCATATCATCAATCACAATTCATTATGAAAATAAACGTGCAACACGTCACACTTGAAAAATATATACTTGCCTTTTCTATCCGCAGGAGCTAGTAGGACTTGTAGTTGATGCCGAACCCGTGGCTCCTCCTACAGAATGTGACATCTCTCAAGTCGACGCTCCCGAAAGAACACAAATAGATAATCTGTACCTATACCCATCCCCTACTACTATGCCATAAATAATCCATCTCTACCAATATCAACAACTTAGGAAACACTATTAAAATTTCTGGACGGCGGTACTAAACAAATGATATCTCTTTAACCGGCTGTCTGTTTTCTGCGTTCTTATACTCAAAACGAAGCTAACGTCAACACGCACCAATCTCAGAATATGACCACGAGCTAATTTATGATTTATATAGATGAAAACCCCTATTGAAGCTGCTGGACAGCAAGTCCAGTGCCTAAAACCTCACTTTCGACCACTAATCCTCAACAATCCGCAAGATTGAACCCTTAATAGGAGCATTTACCATGAGCAACTACTAATCTAGCAAAGTATAAACTTCAATTAATAGTAAAAAGAGATGAACCTGAACCCTAGCTCCAATACCTTCCCCAGCGATCTTCTTCTTCCTTTCTCCTCCTCTGCCTCTGCTTCTTGCTTCCTCTGTGGGCGCGTAGCTCTAGGCGGCGGCAGCCTCAGGGCTGCGGCGAGGCGAAGCGACAACGAGGCGGCAAGTTGACGGTGAGCCAACGGAGGGTTGCGAGGACGGCGACGGCGGCGGCAGTAGCCGTGTGAGGACGGTGGCGGCGAGGATCAGCATGGCATGGGCCCTAGGGTTGGCACGGGCTAAGGCGGCAGTAGAGAAGGAGGCTGCGAGCTCGGGCAAGAGCGGCGAGGCGGTTCGGTGCTGGGGAGGCTGAGGCATGGTCCCTCCTCGAGCTGGCCCTTAAAAAGTCCGGTCTTGGGCCAGGATTGGGCTGAGCCGGGCTTGAGGTATTACACTGCGATTACTCTTCTCTAGCACTGGACTCTGTGTGAGCAGTGAATTGCTAAAAATGGATTTTGGTCTATGTGACGGGGTAGATTTGTCTAGGCTATGTGATGGTTGGTTTGGTCTTGGTGACATGGTAAAGAGTTAAACACCCCCAGTATTGATCACTTTTGGCATATATAGCCCAGTACGTCTTTTATTTGGTAAATGGCTAAGTCATAGGTTTTTACTATGGATTATTGCAACTCTGGCATTTAAGCAAATAAAATCAACCTAGTCTCCAACAAACAGCCTATATCATTATATTGCATTAGGTTGGATGTTGGTTCGTGAGCGCCGTTTGATTGTGCGCTCACCCTTGCACCCACTCACTCTTTTAGGTCAAGATGGAGAAGTAGGGGACCCCTACGACTGCTATGATGATGAGGAAGTTCTTGGAGCTAACGCGCAGGAAGGGTGTTAGGCGGGACTCTAGTCGCTTGCTTGTCGGGTGGATGGCATAGCTCTTCGAATCCAAATTTAACTCCGTTTTCGCATTTTCGAACTCTAATTAAAGAGCACAATTTTGGTATTGTAATATTTGGCCAGTCCGGCCCTACAAACTTGAGCCACTATGTATTTGAACCTTTATGAATGTATAATTAAACGTGCTTATATGAGATGATTCCAGCATTTTGTAACTCGTACAGCACTAGCAAGACACGTCCTGGGCTAGCGCAGACGTACGAAGGTCCCTAGAAAAAGGGGTCTCATAGTAACCTCCTTCAAACATCGCCCTACAGATGAGATGACCAAAAGGGAAATACGCTTCATATCTCTAAGAATTGTTTCATCCATCTCACCAATTATGTAGTCAACCAAATTGATCCTTTGGCGAGAGAGAATACAATAGCAAAGCTAGGTAAAAATAGGGAGAAACCTTTGTCTATAGCCACCCCTTGGACATAAGGTGTGTCTGAGGATACTCACTAGTGGCCGGGGTCCCTTGAAGAAACTTCACTAGATTTTTGTCAAAACTTGGATCATCAAAATTTTTATCAAGGAACTATGTCTTCAAAGGTTGGTGCATTGCCCTGATTGCTCCAACAGTCTAGGAAGGCCAAATCATGGATCTTGATTTCTTGATTGGAGATCTCAAGATAGTTAGCTGGATGGTCCTTTTTGTGATAGGAAGGCCAATCTTTTTGCCTCCATAGCTAAAACGGACTCTCAATCAGTCCTTGGAAATCCACATTGTTGCATAAATCTCCATCACAATGGAGTCTGTCCCTCTAAGATCCATTTTTGTGATTAATTGGGCAAGCCCAGGAGTAGCCTCACACCCTTCCGTTGCACTACACGTCGATCGGTAACATCTATGATCATCTACTTGCAAAATTTCCTGGGTTTTCGTGGTTGATTTTGATTCGTGCTGGCGTAGAAATCCCTTGTTTCCCTTCAGTCATCACTAAAGCTCCTACTTACAGACACCTACTCATCAACATATGCCACCTTCTTGCCATTATTGAAATGACCCTTCTTCACAAGTCTTTTCTTTTTGTCATCTTCTTCTTCATCATTAGTATCATGGGCCTTGGACTTGTTCTTCTTCTAGTCACAATTGGTCATGATGTGTCCTTTGGCACTCATAGCATCAAATTTCTGAGAGGTTCTTCTTGTAAGAGGATGACTTGTCACGGTCACCTTGGCGATTGAGCCTCCTGAGAAGTTTCTTGGACCTTCGCATGAGTAGAGCCAATTCTTATGCATCTTCATCAAGATCATTTGAGTCTTCATCATTGCTATCAAGTTCGTTTGACTCTCCACGATCTCTTTGGCCTTAGGCTTGGCCTTAAGATGACGCGCACAACGGCCCAATCATCTAATAGAGTATGAAGGCCGCTGTGAGACCATGTGGAGCTGCCTCCCATGTTTGGTGATGAGTATATGTGCTAGTTGGTCAAAGTTTTGAGACATGATTGATAACTCATTTTAAAAATCAACATGGCTTTGCTTGTGTCCCTTGGTGTGTTGGGACTTGTGGTGATATGATTGGAATGTTGGACTTACCCCAGGTCGAGGTAGTGACCCTCGGCTTGGTTCTCTTGTTGTTCCCTTTGATCTCTATGACTGCAGGTGTGTGGTGGCAGCCGGATGCCTTTAGGGCCATGCGCTGAGGCCATGCACTGAGGCCATGCGTTGAGGCCATGTGCTGAGGTGGCCCGGTGGGACCCGTGGCGCACTAGGCGAGGTTAGGCGAGGCTAGGTGAGGCTAGGTGAGGCGAGAAGGACTGGAGTCACGCGACAGCTGTGGATGCTCAGGGATCCGAGGCAGGTTCTGGGTTAGCCGGTATCAAAACCCGGTCAGTTACAGGTTAGCCCGAGAAAACCCGGTTAAGGTTCTGGGGTTAGCCTATGTGTGAAAAACCCCAGGTTGGGTTAAGGGTGAACCCATGTGAAGAAAACCCTGGTTAAATGGATGGTTGAGTGGGTTAATCTCAGCCCTCTATGTGTGGATGAGTGGTTGAGGCAATATATCGCGATATGGGTCAATATGTCACGATATATCCTCACCGGTTTGCCTATATAAAGAGAGGTGGAGGGGATGTCTCCACCAATCTGGATAGGCTGTGTAAACACTTCAAAAATCTGAATACAAATCCTATTCCTCAATCCCTCATGTCTCTCTAGTGTTCTTCACTTGTTCATGATAAGTTTTGGTTTTGGTTTTGATCTTTTATTTAGTTTCTTGATGTGTTCTTGGTTTACTTGATCTCTTCCTGGTTTGGAACCACACTTGTGATGTCTTGAGGATGTATAGATGGTTCTTAAACTAGTTCAAGCATCCTAGGAAAGATTTGAAGTGGTTTTGGCCTTTAGTTGTTGCTGTCCAGAAACTTTCAGCCTGACCTACGTGAAGTGTTTTATTTTTCTAGAAATTTAGAAAAATCCTTTTTGGGTGCTTTTTGTTGGACCTGTTTCTGACTCCATTGCCTATCCACCATAAACATTTCAAGGCAAGGAGATCTCTAGTTTGGGCGTGATGATCTGTTCTTTGAGCCCCAAACTTTCTGGACGTGGCTGTAGATAGACTATGATTGTTTGATTTTTCCTGATTTGTCCACAAGGAGTTTCAGCTAAGATTTGGCATGGATGAACTAGGTTCATGAACCAGCCATGAGAAAAATTCTCATAAAGTTTCGAGCCTGAAATATTGGCTTCTTGGTTCATTGAACTTGGTCTATTGCTGCTGGAAATTTCTAGATTACTTTTGCTAAAGTAACTTTTGACCTTTGTCTTGTTTCTCCATGGCTTAAGTGGGATTTCGTGTGGATTAGTTTCAGAGCACCTTGCACCATCTGAGTCATAGGAAACTCCCCATTTTTTGGCCATGGTTCATCCATGAATACCCGGGGTACACTTGGTGCAAGAGAGTTCTAATTGCTGCTGTCGATTTGAAGCTATTGCGGTGCTCGTGTAGTCACTCGTGTGTAGTTTTTCGCTGTTGCACCCTAAGTTCATCCTTGCCTTGTGGCTTGTGGTGAGTTAGGTGTGTTGTGTTGTGAAGAGAGGAGCGTTGGGTGCAAAGCAATAGGGCTGAAATCAATTTAGCGTCTATTCACCCCCCTCTAGTCACCGAGACCGATTCTTCAACTGGTATCAGAGCAGTAGGTTGCGCTCTAGGTTTAATCTTCACAGGTCTTTGGAGCCTTTCCTTTGGTTCTTGGCAAAATGGCGAGTGATATGTACTTGACCAAGCCCCCTGTTTTTGATGGCAAAGATTTTGGGTTTTGGAAGGCCCGGATGGAGTCGTACATGATGGCACAGGGATATAACATATGGCCCAAGGTCAAGAATCCCAATGAAGTGCCTGATGACGACAAGATTAGAGCTGGAAATCTTGCTGATGTTGAGTTGAATGCAAAGGCTAGGAACTGTTTGGTTCAGGGTTTGAGTCGGACTGAGTATGAGCGAGTTGCTCATATCAAGTCTGCGCACACGATCTGGACTACCCTCCTTGCTTACCATGAGGGGATAGTCAAGGTTAAGACAGTGCGGCAGGATCAGTACAAGAGGTTGTACAACAAGTTTGAAATGAGGCCTGGGGAATCACTGGATGCTTGTTTCAGTCGATTCACCAAGGTGCTCAGCGATCTTCGCTCAGTTGAGACCACGTTCACTGACGCGGATAATGCTCGTGACTTTCTCTCTGCTTTGGATCTTACGGTCTGGGGGATCAAGGTCACGACTATCCGAGAGGCAGCTGGTCTTGACAAGCTGACTCTTGATGGTCTTTACTCAAATCTGAAAACACATGAGTTGGAACATCTGTCCAAGGAATCTGGTTCTTCTTCCACAGCTTTGATTGCTGATCCTCTTCTGAGACGTTCTCCTGCTTCTTCTGTGTTGGATTCGAGTTTCTCTCTTGCTGCTTTGGTTGAGTTGCCTGATGAGGAGTTGGATTGCTGTTCCGAGGAGTAGTTGTGCTTGCTCGCCCGGAAGTTTAGCAACTCCTACGGGAGGGTTCGAGAGAGAAAGAGGGGTGGTCCTGTGAGATGCTTTGAGTGTGGTGAGCTGAACCACATCAAGCTCTACTGCCCCAAACTTGGGAGAGGCAAGAACGACTACACCAAGCAGAACGCCTACGTCAAGCCGACTACATCAACAAGAACCGTAACAAGAAGACTGCGGGTGGCAACGACAAGAAGGGCGTCAAGTTCTTCAACGGGAAGAAGGTTCTCTCCAAGGTGCTCGCAGCCTTGGATGGGATGAACCTCGACGACTTCGGCGAGACATGGAGCGACGAAGGCGAGGATGATCCGCAAGTCGACAAAAGCAAGAGCGACGACGACGACGACTACGCCGGCATGGTCTTCATGGCGGCGGATGAGAACGACGTCTCCGACTCCGAGCTCTACCACTCAGACTCTGACGACAAGGTACCCTACGACCAGCTCCTAGATGCTCTTACTAAATTGGAGAAAGCTTATGGCATATCTAGGAAGCGTTGTAGTAGTCTAGAGTCTGAGGTCGCGAGTCTCTCTAGCAAGTTGCAAGCCAAGTCTTGTTCTTGTCCTGCTGTTGTTGATTCTGATGGTTGGAAAGAATGTGATAAGCTTGTGGATGAATTGAATGCCTTAAGGACTCTGCATGATAGTGTATTTTCTGAGTTTGAGTTACTTAAGGCTAAGCATGCTAGTGTACTGTCCCAGCTAGAAGAGTCTAGGAATGCTTTGATTGAAGCTATTTCTGCACCTAGTTCTCTTCTTGCTCTGTTTGTCCCGATCATACAGGCACCTCACTTTCACACACTTAAGGATCCAGTCAGCCCAGTTGAGGGTTGTAGAGATCCTGTTACACCTAAGGGTACTGTCAGTTCAGATGAGGACTGTAGTTTTCACTCTTGCAATGATTGTTCTCTCATGACACTAAAAAACTTGAACCTGCAAGCTCAAGTAGAGGAACTTAATGATACATTGGCTGCTCTTACTTCTTGTGCTAGATGTGGTGAGATAGATGATGATTTGGTTAGAATCTATGAGGACATGAGTAAGAGGTTTGAGGGTAGGTTAGCTATGGCTCAGAATGTTGAGTGCCTTTCCTGTCGGTCTCTTAGGAGAGAGGTTGAGTTGCTCGGGAGCAAAGGTCTTAGTAAGTGAAGGGTATGGACTAGGTAGTGGACACACAGAGTTCTTCTTCGCACCTTCCTCACCGCTTCTTGCGTTCGTCCTCGGCTTCATCGAGTGTGAGTACCGATGAACACTCTTGAGAAGTTTGTAGGTGGTAAGAAGAAGCTTAACGATCCTTGACCGAGTAAGATCTCCTAGGGTAGAGGTCAAGGTTTTGGTGGCTTGATCATATCAAGCGTCACCCTCCTCGAGTTGTCACAACTAGTAAGAATGGCGGGGATGATAGAGGTGTCTCCCCGAGTCCCCGAGAAGACTATGTTCAAGAGTGCTGGGGTCTTACAAGACAAGCCTACTCAGAAGGCTGTGTCCTCTGCTGCTGTTTCTTCTAGCAAGGGCAAGGGTGTCCTTGTTGAGAAGAAGTCTCCTAAAGTAGGTCTAACCCCTAAGAAGGCCAAGGTAGTCCCAGCTCCTATTCCTAGGAAGACTGAAGTCGCTTCTGCCCCTATGAAGGTCAAGTACTCTTGCACTCACTGTGGCAGGGTAGGCCGCATTGCTGAGTTCTGCTACAACCTAGTTGGTTTCCCTAGGCATGCACCTAGTCAGTTTGTCCCTCAGGTTTCCCGTCGACCAGGTCTTGGATCACAGCGAGTTTCAGCTGTTGTCCCACCTAGGTTTGACCGTCCTCAGTTTCAATGCCGTCCTTAGAATGTGCCCTTTCCTGCGGCTTAGGGTAGACGCTCGCGGCGTGCTCCTTCACCTAGTAGAGGTGGTAGGCAGGTTGAGAGGTCTTGTGTTGAGATTGCTGAGTTTGTGAGAGTTTCTCGTGCTAGTGGTGTTGCTCAGTATTGGGTGCCTAGGTCTGCTCTTGTTTTCCCCAATACTGATGCACACTCTTCTCGTCGAGTTTGACAGGTGCGTAGGCGGGACAAGAAGGAGGTGTGGATAGTGGACTCTGGGTGCTGCAGGCACATGACCCAGGAGTCTAGATGGTTCTCCTCTCTTTCCCGGGTTTCCAATGGTGAGACCATCACCTTTGGGGATGCTACTTCAGGACGCGTGCTAGCTTCAGGTTCAGTTCAGGTTAGTCCAAGGTTTGTCCTTCGGGACGTTGCCTTAGTCAGCAAGCTGAAATACAATTTGCTTTCTGTCTCAGCTTGTTGATGAGGGTTTTGATGTTTCTTTCAAGTCTGGCTCTTGCAAGATTCTTAGTTCCTCTGGTGAGTTTGTTTGTGGGATTTCTCGATTGGGCAGAGTGTTTCAGGCTGATTTTGATTCTTTCTCTGTTGGTTCTTCTCACTGTCTGATTGCTTCTGATTCTCGGGATCTTTCGTTTTGGCATAGGAGATTGGGTCACATTGGTTTTGATCACTTGACTCGAGTTAGCAGCCATGACCTTGTTCGCGGTTTGCCCAAACTCAAAATGGTCAAGGATATAGTCTGTGCTCCTTGTTGCTATGGCAAGATGGTTGCCGCCTCTCACTCACCAGTCACCCTTGTGATGACTAATGCACCGGGACGATTCTTTGCATATGGATCTTGTTGGTCTGCCGTGTGCGATCTGTGGGTGGGAAGTGGTATGTGGTAGTGATCATGGATGACTACTCTAGGTATTCATGGGTTTTCTTCATGGTTACCAGGGCGAGTCGTTCAGCCACTTTCAAAGTTTGTACCGCAAGCTTTCGGTGGAGTTTCGAATGCACGCGGGGCCATTCAGATCGATAATGGCACTTGAATTCAAGAACTCGAGTTTGCAAGTTTACGTGAGAGGTCGGTGTTGAGCATCAGTTTTCTTCTCCTCACGTCGCTCAACAAAATGGCGTTGTGGAGAGGAAAAATAGGACCTTGGTAGAAATGGCTCGCACCATGTTGGATGAGTACTCCACCCCTAGGTACTTCAATTTGAGGTCAGAGTCAGCTTGCTTGTCATGTGTCCAATAGGATGTTTCTTAGATCCAAGTTGCACAAAACCTCTTTTGAGTTGCGCTATGGTAGGAAGCCTAGTGTCTCCCATCTTAGAGTGTTTGGGTGCAAGTGCTTCATCTTGAAGTCTGGTCACTTAGACAAGTTTGAGTCTCGCTCTGCCGATGGGATCTTCTTGGGGTACTCCACTTCAGCCAGAAACTACCGGGTTTGGAGCCTAGAGGGAAAGCGAGTGCTTGAGACGTGTGAGGTTACCTTTGATGAGGCTAGTCCAGTGCGCACGAGATATCTCTTCTTCCGACCTTTCTTCGAAACAATCTTTATAGAAGAGCCTACTCCTCAGAGATGATTACAGTTACGAGCATGAGTCTATAGTGCCATCGCCTCTAGATCCTCCAGTTGTTTCTGAGCCTCTAGACTCTTCTCAGCCAATACCTGTTTCCTCTAAGTGCGGTGTCTTGTTTCGATCCTAGTCCGGCTAAATCGTCTCCGCTTCTTCTTCTCGAGCGGGAGGTCACTTCTTTAGGTGCCTTGAGTTTGTTCATAGAGATCACCCTCCTCGGCAGATCATAGGAAACCTAGATGAGAGAGTCACTAGGTCGATGTCTGGTGTTTCTCTGTTCTGTTTCTCTGCTGCTTTTGTTGCTTCCTTTGAGCCCTCAAATGTCACTCAAGCTCTTTCTAATGAGCCTTGGGTGAATGCAATGCATGAGGAGCTAGAAAATTTTGAGAGAAACAAAGTTTGGAAGCTTGTTGAATATCCCATTGGTCAGAATGTGATTGGCACAAAATGGGTATTCAAAAACAAGTTCAATGAGGATGGAGTTGTTGTGAGGAACAAGGCCAAATTAGTGGCCTAAGGATTCACTCAAGTCGAGGGTATTGATTGTGATGAGACTTTTGCTCCTGTTGCTCGACTTGAGGCTATTCGAATCTTGCTTGCTTTTGCTGCTTCTAAGGGTTTCAAGTTTTTTCAAATGGATGTAAAGAGTGCTTTTCTCAATGGTGTTGTTAAGGAGGATGTCTATGTTAGACAGCCCCCTGTTTTTGAAAACCCCAAGTTCCCAAACCATGTCTTCAAGCTTTCCAAGGCTTTGTATGGTCTTAAGCAGGCTCCTAGGGCTTGGTATGAGCGGCTTAAGTCATACTTGCTTGAGAATGGTTTTGAGATGGGGCATGTAGATAAGACTCTCTTCATCCGGCGGAGCGGCGAAGACTTCCTCTTGGTTCAGATCTATGTCGATGACATAATCTTTGGTGGCTCCTCTGACTTGCTTGTCTCACAATTTTCTGAGTTGATGAGTTCTGAGTTTGAGATGAGCATGATGGGTGAGCTTAACTTCTTTCTTGGCTTCCAAATCAAGCAATCTTCTGATGGGATCTTCCTTCACCAATCCAAGTTCACTCGTGATCTTCTGAAAAGATTTGCAATCACTACAGGAATCCGACTTATTTACGTCGGCCAGAAGCTGACGTAAATAGGCCAAAAGCCGACGTAAATAGGCCGACGTAAACCGAGCTACGTAAATAGCCCTATTTACGTCGGCCTCGAAGCTGACATAAATAGGAATAGTGGTTCTCAGCCCACGGCGTGGAGCTGACATGGCACTTATTTACGTCGGCTTCATGGCAGACGTAAATAAGTTTTCCATGGTGGCAGATATTTACGTCGGTGAAAAGCCGACGTAAATAAACATATTTACGTCGGCTTGTGGCCGACGTAAATATCTGCCACCATGGAAGACTTATTTACGTCGGCCATGAAGCCGACGTAAATAGGTTTATTTACGTCGGCCAAGCTGACGTAAATAAGCGCTAGCCGACGTAAATAGCTCTGGTCATATAAGGCTTATTTACGTCGGCCACTAAGCCGACGTAAATAAGTTTATTTACGTCGGCCAAGCTGACGTAAATAAACGTATTTACGTTGGCCTGGCCGACGTAAATATACTTGGCCGTGGAAAGAGTGTTTACGTCGGCCTCGAAGCCGACGTAAATAAGGCTATTTACGTCGGCCTGGCCGACGTAAATACTGGGCTGCATGCCAGAAATTTGCTTTAGTATTTACGTCGGCCTGGCCGACGTAAATACTGGAGAATTCATGCCAGCCAAAATAGGCCATTTGTACAGGACATAACCATCAATTCACAACATAGATCATTCAACCATACATTCATATAAAGCAATATCAATACGTCCATTCATATCAAATTACATCCACAATATAATATATAAACTTAAACATAGCATACAACACATAGATCAACCAAATACTCATTATTCAAACAAACGTCAATTTGGAAACATGACATCACAGATCAACCATAGTACATTGTTCATACTGAAACATAACATAACACAGATAACCATAGTATTCATTGTTCATACACATACAAACATCAATTTGGAGGAGTATTGCCAAACCGATGTCCACTACCGGTGTCGCCTCCCGAGTTTAAGAAGTGATCAACCGACGGCGGAGTCCTCGAAGAAGAAGCATCGTTGCCTCCAACATGGCCATTCGGTGTAGGGACCACCGAATCCTATATTAACAAACATATATTAGAGATAGCTAGATTACATCAAAATAAATTTGAATAATTGATGATACCATGTTAGGAGATTGCGGGCTAAATAAGGGTGGAGGTTGAAACGGAGGAAGATTCAGTGGTCTTCCGAACTGCTGCGTCATATATTCCTACAAAACAAATGTAATTGGCAAATTTCATTAAATAAGAATACGCAAAACTAGATATCGACAATAGTAAGTTTAAATTTGTAGTTTGCTTCTAGTTATAACAGAAATTCTAAAATATATAACCACTTATTTGATAATTTCATGTACTTTAGAGCAATCGACATATAGAAGGCTAGCTAATTAACATCTAGTCCTTGGTAAAATTTATAACTTCCATATAATTAAAGCATAAATACAAACATACAACGAAATAGATATAAGACTATGAATTTTTGGGATTCAAGCATACAACTTACTTGTAGAGCTGCTTGCTGTTGTGTCTGCCATGCAACAAAGTATTCTTGTTGTTGTCTCAACTGCTCCTGAAGTCGACTCTCACGAGCTGCTTGTTGTCTCAACTCCTCCTCGATCGAGACTCACGAGCGCCACGCCCACCGCCTGGGAGGATTGAGGCGACCTCGCCGAACTTAAGAGCTGTCTTTGGTATCAAGGTAACCATTAAACATGGGGAACCTTCCATGTTTCTTGCCACCCCCGCTATTGTACAAAGCGACAGGGTCAATATCTTCTTTCCTCTAGTCATAGTCAATCCCGTGAGTATCTGTCATCATTTTCCCGTAACAAGCCTACAAAATTTGTAGTTCATGCATACAAGTTAAACGAAATAGTCAATAGAGGTGTTTATAATCATTACGTACTAACCAAGCTCTGTGTCGCCCTGTCACTACATAGCTACTCAGGCTGTGTAGGATCAGAACCTAGGTGACCCCGTATGTAAGCTTCAATGTCCGTGGGGCGAGACCCGCTTTGAGCTTCTTGTAAATCAGTGTCATTAGCCAATATTTCGAACAGATTAAAAGATAAAATATGACAATTAAAAACTAAACAGTATGAAACATACCATCCGTCGTGCAAGACGAAGATGTCCGTCGGCTCCGTACCGTTGAGCTACTCTTGGACCCGCCTCCCTGTTACCTCTCTTCTGGTTAGATTTCTGAACAAATTCAGGAGAGGCCTAATAGTGGCTGAGAGCTTCCCATGCCTCAGGGCATTTGTTAAACCATGGCAACATAGCCTCTCGGTACTGATCCTCACGAAGGTAAATTTTTGAAGCACCAAGCTTCTTGTTCATATCCTGGTGGAGCTCTTTCTTGTAGTACAAGTTGACCGCCTGGATACGGGCCTGGTACATCATTTCCTTGACCGTTCTGGTCGCTGCATTGTCAAAGACATATTTAGCCTTAGCTTGCAACGACTGCTCCTGATCACTTGGCAAACGGTATCTCTCCTACAAAAGAATAGGCTTGAGTTAGACATTGTATGTATTGCTATTGCTCGCAAAACAAATGAAAGTGGAAAAACATAGACTTACCCAAAAATCCACCCACACCCGCTGGGCAACAGTTCCATGCACCCCATCTATAGCCATCTGGTAGTGCGCCCACTTCAGGGTTGGCTTGGGTTCACCATTAATGAGCACTAAACCAAGATAATGGTAACGCAAGAGAGATCCTAGCGTACCATTCACTTGCCTCAAGCTGTTTCTCCTCGTCCATTCAACATCTACCCATTGCCTACAAAAAAGCATTGTGCAACTTGTAAGATCACGTGATGTGGATTCTTTTTATACAAATTTTAATAACATACCAATCTCCATGTGGCACAATCACTCTCCGTGCCTGAGGAACTGCTACCAGAGGAATCTGATTAGTCCCTCTATACCTGAAATAAACATAGAATACAAGGTAATGACAAATGCAATACATAATTAATACTTACTAGTTATTTGTATATAATACCTAAAGACAGGAGCATCCGCTCCTTCTCCACCATCTCCTTCCCCCTCACCATCCCCATCCTCCCCGCACCATCCCATCCTCACCATCCCCATCCTCCTCCAGTTCCTCCTCGATAGATCCAACAACTATTTCCTGTACCTCCTCCACAGCCTCCCCCACTGCTTCCTCTTCTACAGCCTCAACCGCAGTCTCCCTTGCCTCCTGTGCACCCTCCTGCCTGCCCACCTGAGAATATTTACATGTAAATGTAATCAGTGCATGTATAAATGGAAAGAATGAAAATAACGAAGTTAAACTATACAACCTCCTCTAAGCATCTCTCGAACTGTCTCTGCCTGCTGTGATGAGAACTAGACCCTCTAAAAAGGGATTCTTGACTCTTCGAGGAGGACCCATCCCTTTTCTTTGATTTTGAAAACGACCCGCTATGCTGAAAAAACGACTTCATCCTGTTGAACAAAAACAATTTTAGGTTAAGCACAAGTACAACAATCGAAAGACATAGAAACAATCAGAATACATCAAAGAAAATAAATATTTGTACTTATTAGAAGTAATCGACATCATTAGGAACATGGTGAGAGTCATGTGCACGGCGTCGTTTCTTCTGTCTGACATCCTCCACGATAACATCTGTCGTGTCCGCAACTAATTCATTCAGTGTGGACCCAATGTCTACATCAAATGAACCAGGCAATCGATCTTCTTGGTAGGCCCCATCAACCATGCGGTCTAGCCCACTTTCAATATACTCATCATTCGCAGGAGTGTTTAAGCGACCAGGAGGATTCACTTTGTGAACAACCCACCATGGTTTTAAATTTTCCTTCGGACATGGATATCGGAGGTAGTACACTTGCTCAACATGGTGAGCAAGTACGAATGAGTTGTGACCTGCAAGGCGTGACTCATGTCTTACCTCCACTAAGCCAAGATTGTGGTTTTGCCGTATCCCTGTTTTATCGTTGAACCAATCACAATAAAAGAAAGTTACTCTTAAATCCTTTCGGCCGCCAAACTTAATCTCCACTATGTTTTGAAGAATGCCATAATATTCGGTTTGTCGACCATCTGCACCCTCTGCAGTAGTGACAACTCCGCTATTAATTGTGGCTGCTTGAGGACGGCTTGCTTCTAACGATGCAGTACGAAAGCGAAACCCATTCACATTGTACCGACCAAACTTTCTTATGGTCGTGCTACGCGGCGATAGTGGCGAAGGTCCTCATGGACAGCAGAGCACGCATGCAATCGCAAATGTTGGGAATAATTACAATTCAATATGGATGATAAGAAATTAGGACCACCACGTAAACTAGTTTGATAAGAAATATCGTCTTTGTCGAAACCAAGTCACGGTTGGGACCACCACGTAAACCATTACGTCGAAAGTTGTCAAGTTGTACACTTGTAGGTTTTCGCGATTTAATTCCATTGTTGTTGATCAAACAAGCTACATTTTAATCGATTCATTTAGGTTCTAACGGGACAAATCAAGTTAGAAATGAATGACAAGTACTTACAGAAAATATTGTTCCATTTCTGGAATGTTGGAATACATGTATAAGAGTGCTTCATTCCACTCTTCGCGAGACAGCTCATGATTCGAACTAGCGCCGACCGCGTGTCCATGTCCTCGGAATATGTAAAGATCGAAACCATGTGTTTCATCCAATGGTTGGTATCTCGGAATATGAGCATTAATGTTGTGCTCATATGAAAAATATGTACTCGAGAAATATGAAATCTCTTTAAGAAAGAATGCCTCTGCGATGCAACCTTCAACTCGTGCTTTGTTACCCACAGTTGCCCTAATTTTCTTAAGGTTTCGTTGTATCGGATACATCCATCGATATTGTACCGGCCCACCAACCTCTACTTCGTACGGTAGATGTACCAACAAATGTTGCATTTCATTCATGAAACCGGGTGGAAATAACTTCTCCATCTTGCATACTAGCACAGGTATAACTTTCTTCAACTTTTGCATCGTTGATTTCTTGATTTCCTTCGAACATATCTGTCTGTACGCGAAACTAAGCTCTGCCAATATTGTCCACACATCATCAGGGAAGTATCCACGAAATATTATAGGAATTAATCTTTCCATGATTATATGGTAATCATGACACTTCAGGCCATTTAGCTTACCTGTCGTGACACTCACTGCACGCCTTAGGTTCGCGGCGTATCCGTCGGGAAACTTGATGTTTTTCAACCACAGAAGGACTTCCTTCTTTGCAGAGCTCTTAAGACAGTAAGGGGCACGTGGCTTCCCCTGCCGTCCTGTTTGGTCTCCCTCACCTCAAGACTTGGCCGACTGCATATATCAGCCATATCTTTTCGAGCTTGCATATTATCTTTGGTCTTGTCTTTGAAGTCGAAACACATGCTGACAATGCTTTCTGCAACATTGCGTTCTTGGTGCATAACATCAACATTGTGTGGTAGGATCAGGGACGTTGCATAGGGCAAGCTCCAGATACCAGACACATGGGTCCAGTTGTGTGACTCTCTAACCCCTTCAAAGCCATCCTCCGTGGAAATTAATTGATGATGCCAGGCAACAATCTCCGCACCGGTTAAGCGTTTCGGCGGACCCTTTGTGACTATCGTATCCTTGCGGAAGGCATTTCTCTGTCTTCTGAATTCGTGACATGGAGGCAGGAAACGCCGGTGGCAATCAAAGAAACAGAATTTGCGACCATGATTTAGACGAAAAGCATCTGTGTCGTTCATGCATATTGGGCAAGATAGTTTGCCATGCGTGCTCCATCCCGAAAACATACCATATGCTGGAAAATCATGGATGGACCAGATGTAGGCAACACGCATGTTGAAGTTCTCTTTTCTACTCTTGTCATAGGTCGTGACCCCTGTCCATAGCTGCTTCAGCTCCTCGACCAAAGGCCGCATAAAGATGTCTAATTGCTTTCCAAGATGCTCCGGCCCTGGTATGACAAGGGATAAGAACACGTATTCATCTTTCATGCACAGCGAAGGTGGAAGATTATACAGAATTGAGAAGACAGGCCAACAAGAATACGACGCAAAGACTCATGTTGAAAGGCGAGAATCCATCGTCGCCAAACCGATCTGAACATTTGGGCTCTTCGCGAAGTCTTCATCATGGCGGTCCAATGCCTTCCAAGCCTCACCATCGATGGATGACCCATGAAACCTTTGTTCAATCGCACACCTTCCTTATGCCACCTCATATGCCGCGCAATCTCCTTAGATAGGTACATTCTTTGTAGCCTTGGTGTTAGAGGAAAGTAACGAGAACCTTCATCGGCGTCGGCGTTGTCACCAAATTTCCCTCTTCATCGCTTATTTGTACAAATCTACACTTGCCACAGTACATAATACTGTCATCTCGTTCTCCTTCCAAAACAACATGCAATTGTAAACACACACATCTATCTTCTCGTAAGGCATCCCTAGACCAGCCAGCATCTTCTTTGAATAGTACATATCTTTTGGCAACTTATGGTTTTCTGGGAGGACATCACTAATCAAGTTGACCAACTCGTTGTAACAGGCTTGGGAGAATCCGTACTTTGCTTTTATAGCCATAAGTCTTGTCACAAAGGCAAGAAGTAAAACCTTAGTGTACTCATGCAAAGGCTTATCTGAAGCATCTAGGAGCCTATAGAATTCCTCAACTGCTGGGGTTGGTCGATCCTCTTGAATCGCAGCTCAATCCTCCGAAGCATTTTGAAATTGTCGGCCTAAATCCTCAACCATCTCATCCATCCTATCCTCCACTATATCGATAGTTTCTGCTTGATCGGATGTCTCTCTCCTTCGTGACTCACCATGTTCGTACCACGTGGTAATTCGGCATAAAGCCAAATTTGCACAGGTGGCCAGCCATCATTGTCTTCGTCTCTCGAGAGAAAAGGTAACACTTAGCACAAGGGCACTTTGCTACCCCACCAGGAGGAGTTGGGGAGAAAATCCGATCCAGAAAAGCTTGTGTGTTTACTTTCCAATCTTGTGTGTGATTCATAGATTTATCCCAGCCATCATACATCCACCCACGGTCCTGTGCCATCTTTTCGACTATCGAATGCAAAAACAATATGTGAAAATGGGTTACTGGCCCTAACAGGAGTTCTAGGCAAGGATAGGTCCTAAACCCACCCAGGGATGAACGGCTTAGCGCGGTTTGTCGTGGCATGTCGTAGGATTCAAACAAAATTTTGGCTGACATAACCCATTGTTCTCCGAATGCACGCTGTTACTTGTGCATCGGAGAACAAGCGGGTTATGTAGCCGAAATTTTGTTTGAATCTACGACATGCCACTTACAAACCGCACTAAGCCGCCCCTCCCAGTCTGTCTAAAAGCGTGGACAATTAGGAACGACACATCTCACAATTCAATGTGAGTTGTGTCGATTTCCAAATGGGTGACGTATAGGTTAGGTTGACTTTCTATACTACATAGTGCAATTGACATGAACAAAATTTAACTTTCATAACATTACATATTAAATTTAAAATAAAAACATAATAATTAATTAGAATCAACAAAACAATCTAATCTTAATTAAATTAGTAAATAAACTACCTAATTTTAAATTAAGCAATAAACCACCTTAAGTTTAATTAGAATAAACCATCGTAAATTAATTACATAAACTAACTTAATTACATAAATTAATATTCAAGTAAACTAAATTTGAATAATGTATCAACAATTTTAATTAAATTAGTAAATAAACTACCTAATTTTAAATTGAGCAACAAAAACCTTAAGTTAAACTTTAATAAAGTAAAATAAATTAATTACATAAATTAATGTACACTAAACTAAATTTGAACAATCTTTATTTATTTAAATTACTAAATTTACCAGCGAGGGCGGTGAGCGTCGGCAATGATGATGGTGGCAGGTGGCGGCGGCGGCGTGGCGTGGCGGCGCGGGGCGTGGCATGGCGAGATTGGATTTGGCGGCGGGCGCGGCGGGTGGCGGCGCGGCGGCGGCGGCGCAAAACGGCCGACGGCGGCGGGCGGGCGATGGGCGGTGGCGCGACGGGGCGGGCTGGCGAAGGCGATGGGCGGCGGCGGGCGCGGCGCAGCGGCGGCGTGAAGTATGGCAAGCGCGGCGCGGCGGCGGCGGCGGGCGGCGGCGGCGGATGGCGGGCGGTATGGGCAAGACGGGCGGCGGCGACGCGATAGGACAGCGAGGAAGCTCGTGAAGCCGGTGCACGTATGGGCTAAGTTAAAGTCGGCCTATTTACGTCGGCAAGCCGACGTAAATAAACTTCCATCGATCCGCTTTATTTACATCGCCAAGCCGACGTAAATAAGTCTGTTTACGTCGGCTTGGCCGACGTAAATAGGCATCACGCGGGACCGCGGTATTTACGTCGGCCAAGCCGACGTAAATAGACTTATTTACGGTGGCTTGACCGACGTAAATAGCAACCACATGGGGCCCGTCCTTATTTACGTCAGCCAGGCCGACGTAAATAAGTGTATTTACGTCAGCTTGGCCGGCGTAAATATCCGCCATGATTTTGAAATTTGTGGGCGCGTGTTAAGTTTATTTACGTCGGCTAAGCCGACGTAAATAGCCCTATTTACGTCGGCCAAGCCGACGTAAATAGCCCTATTTCAAATTTTTATTTTTTTGTTATGCAGAGGGCTTATTTACGTAAATACGATTTTTTCAAATTTTTATTTTTTCCCCACGGGGGGTTTATTTACCTCGGCCTGGCTGACGTAAATAGCCTTATTTACGTCGGCCTAGCCGACGTAAATAGGATTTTTCAAATTTTTAATTTTTTGTTTCCGCGGAGGCTTTATTTACGTCGGTCTAACATCGGCCAAGCTGACGTAAATAGACCTCCACGATTTTAAATTTTATGGGCTCGTGAAAGCCCCTATTTACGTCGGCTTGGCCTCCCCGCTGTTTTCGTCGGCCAAGCCGACATAAACCGTGATATTTACGTCGGTTTGACGCGGCCGACGTAAATAAGTCCATGTTTACGTCGGCATTTTTGAAGCCGACATTAATTTTTTTGGCCGACGTTTATAGATCGGATTCCTGTAGTGAATGTCTGATGGGAAGCCAGTCTCTACTCCTATGGCGACCACCACTGCTCTTGACCCTGACCTTGGTGGTGATCCTGTCGACCAGAAGGAGTACCGTAGCATGATAGGTTCTCTCCTTTACCTCACTGCTTCTAGGCCAGACATACACTTTGCTGTGTGTCTCTGTGCTCGTTTTCAAGCCAGCCCTCGCGTCTCTCACCTTCAGGCGGTGAAGCGCATCTTTCGCTATCTCAGAGCCACCTTGGATCTAGGAATTTGGTATTCTTCAGCCTCTTGTCTGTCCCTTAGAGCCTTTTCAGATGCTGATTTTGCCGGTTGTAGGATAGATAGGAAGAGCACTTCTGGCACTTACCAATTTCTTGGCACTTCTCTCGTTTCTTGGTCTTCTAGGAAACAGTCGAGTGTTGCAAAGTCCACCACTGAGGCTGAGTATGTTGCTGCTGCTAGTTGTTGCAGCCAAGTGCTTTGGATTTGCTCAACTCTGCGTGACTTTGGGATTTCCCTCAGGAGTGTGCCCACTGTTCTGTGACAACACTTCTGCAATTAATATTGCCAAAAATCCCGTGCAGCACTCTAGGACCAAACACATAGATATTAGGTATCACTTCCTTAGAGACCATGTGGAGAAGGGTGATATCGAGCTCTGCTTTGTGGATGGTGATCACCAGCTGGCAGATATCTTCACCAAGCCCTTAGATGGCTCTAGGTTTGCCACTCTGAGAGGAGAGCTTGGCCTTGTGAGTTTGAGTAGCTTGGGCTGAGGGGGAGCTTTGTGCTTGTTCGCTTGTAGTATATGTATATACCTTGCTGTTTTCTGTTTTTGTTTTGCTTGTGTTTATCTTTCTTTGTTTCGGTTGATGGCTGCTTCCTTCAGTTAGCTTTGGTTCATGCTTAACTTGATAATTGCCAACTTGAACCAAAATAAGCTTAAAATTTGACTCACTTGTTGAGGGGGAGCTTGGTATCATTTTCTGCCCATGAGCTTTGTTTATTATGCTTGTGAAACTCTGCTTGCTATGCTCATGGTGCTCTAGTGATGAACTTGCTACTATTGTCATATATGTGCTCATGTTTAATCATGCCATGTGCTTCAAATTAAAATTTTGAATGAAAACTTGGTATCACCTGTAGTTTTCACTTGCAAGTCTCTCTACTAGATGTGTGCTAGGCCTGGCATGATGTTGGACACTCTAGCATCCTAGTGCAATCTTAGATTGAGCTACTTATTTATGTTTGGATCCTCATGTTTGTAAAGTTGAAAAATTGACAAAAAAAATAAAAAATGCAGAAACATGATAAAAAAATATGTTTAGTTTGTGAACAAACATGAGGAGGGAGTTAGAGGAGGCCTTCGTGTTTGGTTACCCTACGGGTTTGCCTTGCTAAACCTTCCCAAAATCTGACGTTCACTAATGATTAAACTTGTGTAATGTTTAAAATTGGGATAAACATGAGGAGAAGGGTAAGAGGAGGCCTTTGTGCGTGGTTACCCTACGGATTGGCTTTACTTGATCCTTTCAAAATCTGAGTCCCTTAGAAAAACACAAAAAGATTTTTGAGGATTCCAGTATACATATGTAGCTCTCTAAGCATTGAACTAGGTTTCTAGTCTTGTTCATTTGGTTCCTTGCGTAGTGTTACCTCTAGTCTTGTGATCTTACTATGTGATGCTCTTGTTGATAGCCTGCTCTTGTTTTGTGCTTCATTTTCCTAGCTATGGCATGATCCCTTTGAGCATTAAATGTGTACGAGGTAGCATGTTTATCTCTAAAGGTACTTGAGTTTACTTGCTTGGTTCTAAACTTGCATAATTCTCAAAGCTTGTTTATATTGCATCTTTTGGTACCTTGCCGAGAGAGAAGGGGAGTGAAACCATTGCCTTGCTGCCTATATCGCCAAAAGGGGGAGAGAGTTCGGCAATTTTGAGAGAGTTTGGAAATTAGTTTGTCTCAAACTTTGTGGCTCTTTAGGTTGGCAATATACTCATCAAGGGGGAGATTGTGAGACCATGTGGAGCTGCCTCCCATGTTTGGTGATGAGTATATGTGCTAGTTGGTCAAAGTTTTGAGACATGATTGATAACTCATTTTAAAAATCAACATGGCTTTGCTTGTGTCCCTTGGTGTGTTGGGACTTGTGGTGATATGATTGGAATGTTGGACTTACCCCAGGTCGAGGTAGTGACCATCGGCTTGGTTCTCTTGTTGTTCCCTTTGATCTCTGTGACTGCAGGTGTGCGGTGGCGGCCGGATGCCTTCAGGGCCATGCGTTGAGGCCATGCACTGAGGCCATGCGTTGAGGCCATGTGCTGAGGTGGCCCGGTGGGACCCGTGGCGCACTAGGCGAGGCTAGGCGAGGCTAGGTGAGGCTAGGCGAGGCCAGGTGAGGCTAGGTGAGGCGAGAAAGACTGGAGGCACGCGACAGCTGTGGATGCTCAGGGATCCGAGGCAGGTTCTGGGTTAGCCGGTATCAAAACCACGGTCAGGCTCTGGGTTAGCCGGTATCAAAACCCCGGTCAGGTTCTGGGTTAGCCCGAGAAAACCCCGGTTAAGGTTGTGGGGTTAGCCTATGTGTGAAAAACCCCAGGTTGGGTTAAGGGTGAACCCATGTGAAGAAAACCCTGGTTAAATGGATGGTTGAGTGGGTTAATCTCAGCCCTCTATGTGTGGATGAGTGGTTGAGGCAATATATCGCGATATGGGTCAATATGTCGCGATATGTCCTCACCGGTTTGCCTATATAAAGAGAGGTGGAGGGGATGTCTCCACCAACCTGGATAGGCTGTGTAAACACTTCAAAAATCTGAATACAAATCCTATTCCTCAATCCCTCATGTCTCTCTAGTGTTCTTCACTTGTTCATGATAAGTTTTGGTTTTGGTTTTGATCTTTTATTTAGTTTCTTGATGTGTTCTTGGTTTACTTGATCTCTTCCAGGTTTGGAACCACACTTGTGATGTCTTGAGGATGTATAGATGGTTCTTAAACTAGTTCAAGCATCCTAGGAAAGATTTGAAGTGGTTTTGGCCTTTAGTTGTTGCTGTCCAGAAACTTTCAGCCTGACCTACGTGAAGTGTTTTATTTTTCTAGAAATTTAGAAAAATCCTTTTTGGGTGCTTTTTGTTGGACCTGTTTCCTGACTCCATTGCCTATCCACCATAAACATTTCAAGGCAAGGAGATCTCTAGTTTGGGCGTGATGATCTGTTCTTTGAGCCCCAAACTTTCTGGACGTGGCTGTAGATAGACTATGATTGTTTGATTTTTCCTGATTTGTCCACAAGGAGTTTCAGGTAAGATTTGGCATGGATGAACTAGGTTCATGAACCAGCCATGAGAAAAATTCTCATAAAGTTTCAAGCCTGAAATATTGGCTTCTTGGTTCATTGAACTTGGTCTATTGCTGCTGGAAATTTCTAGATTACTTTTGCTAAAGTAACTTTTGACCTTTGTCTTGTTTCTCCATGGCTTAAGTGGGATTTCGTGTGGATTAGTTTCAGAGCACCTTGCACCATCTGAGTCATAGGAAACTCCCCATTTTTTGGCCATGGTTCATCCATGAATACCTGGGGTACACTTGGTGCAAGAGAGTTCTAATTGCTGCTGTCGATTTGAAGCTATTGCGGTGCTCGTGTAGTCACTCGTGTGTAGTTTTTCGCTGCTGCACCCTAAGTTCATCCTTGCCTTGTGGCTTGTGGTGAGTTAGGTGTGTTGTGTTGTGAAGAGAGGAGCATTGGGTGCAAAGCAATAGGGCTGAAATCAATTTAGCGCCTATTCACCCCCCCTCTAGTCACCGAGACCGATTCTTCAGCCACGGTGACCAACAACGCCGCGGAGTATAAAGGCCTCTTGGTCAGGCAAGTTCATCTGCATGGGCTACTACTATCCCACTGCATTGATCGATCACCAGAGGATCGTGGTGACGTGCAAGGCCTGCCAGTTCCTTGCTTGGAAGACACACTTGCCCGCCCAAGCGCTGTAGACGATTCCTGTCTCTTGGCCGTTCTTGACTTGGGGGATCGATATCCTTGGTCCGTTTCCCTGGGGTCGAAAGGGTTGCAAGCACCTACTTGTTGCTATCGATACATTTACCAAGTGAATAGAAGTCGAGCCGATGTCCGCCATCATGGCACAAGCAGCCAAGTGCTTTTTCCACAATAACGTGGTCACGAGGTTCGGGATTCCCTACCATTTGATCACAGATAATGGAATTCAGTTCACTAGTAAAATGTTCCAAGAATATTGTGAGGACGTTGGCACCAAAGTTTGCTTCGGATCTGTGGCTCACCTGTAGAGCAAAGGCCTGTTGAGTGTGCTAATGGGCAAACCGTCCAGTGCATCAAGAAGAGGGTGTTTGATCAGTTGAACAACCTCTGCCGAACATGGGTGGATGAGCTCCCTTCCGTCCTTTGGTCGGTTCACACCACGTCTAGCTGAGCCATAGGGGAAACCCCTTTTTAGCTCGTGTATGGTGCAGAGGCCATTTTGCCCGCTAAAATAAGGCTGGGCTCCCCGCGAGTCAATTCGGTTGTCAACATTGACCAAGAGCCTGAACGGTTACTTGACCTTGACCTCCTTGAAGACTATCGTGAGCAAGCCCAAATTCGCTTGGCATCCCAGCTGCAGACTCTGCGCAGGCATGCGGCTAGGTCAATGCGGCCACGAACCTTGCAAGTTGGTGATCTTGTCCTACGTCGTGTTCAGGACTTGTCAAAAGCCAACAAGTTGACTCCCCGTTGGGAGGGTCCATACATGGTCATCTCGACATCACGCCAAGGGACACCTTGCTATGGAGGACAAGTGAGTTCTTACCAACACGTGGAACATCGATCAGCTTCACAAGTTCTACATGTAGTTTTTTCTTTAGTTTTTCATTCGTGCCTCTATTTTCTAAAATGCCAACCCGGGCTACATTGCAAGTACAACGAAGATTAGTGAATGTCATTTGGGCCCCCGAGCCCGCTCCTTATATGTCCTATGCATCTGGTTACACTTCTTGTTGCCCGGGTGTTCGCTCTCTTGGTAGCACTTGCTCGTCGCGCGATAACCTTTGCGTACCAAACACTTGTGCTGTGTAGCCACAACACCTACCCCTTGAGAGCCTCGCACCTATAAGCCGATCCTCATCGCACGAGCGTCTCACTTGGTTTGGTCGATGAAACATCCGCAACACAGTATGGGCGGTCCGCAATGTTCGTATCGTGTGTATACTCCTTCTCTATGTCCGTACCCGGGCTCGCAACTTAGGTTCCTGGGCACAAACACAGCGCGGACTGGGATAGGGAGCGCTCTACCGTGTTTTCTAAAACGTGAGTTTTCATTATCGGTTCATATATCTTCCTTCGCCTTGTGTTCTCTATCTCTTTGTCTTTGCGGGAATTCGCATAGGGTATAGAAAGGATTGTAACTTTCATTGAACATATAAGGATGTGGCGGGAGAGGTTACTGTTAGGGAACGGGTAGGCTACGCTAGCATAAATAAAAAATTTTCTACTACGAATACCCAAGATCACATATAAGTAGAGGATCACAAATCGTTACCCTTGACGCACAGAGGCAGTGGAAGCAGAGTTACGCGCATTGAGGAAGTAGTTTTATACACCAAACACCTCCTGCTCACTCGTCGTCAAATGTCCCCGAGCAGCACCGAACAGCATGTGGTCGTAGCCGAACACTGTGAGATTGACGTGGTTGTCGTCGTCGGAGGTTCCATTGATCAGCGCGTCCGCGTGCGGCAATGCCTCTAATGGTATCCACACATCCGGGAAAGGAACGTCGTGTGGGGTGTGCTAGCACCTCACCACGCGGCTAGGGTTTCGGGTGAGCGGGAGGAGCGCGACAGCTGGGGCTTGGTGAGAGCTCGTCTGTCACTGCTGCACCGCCCCAGGCCTCCCCTTTTATGGACGTGCTAGTGGGCTCTAGTCGAGGCCCACTAGGACTCCAATTCCTACGCAGATCGCATCCGCGCGTAAACCCTTCTTCTAATAGATCAAATCCACTAGATATATTCCAACCCGTTAAGTGTGTGACCCGTTAGGTTCATGGGCAAGTCGGCCGTGAATCCAGAAAGTCCCTTTCCAATCGACAGATCAATAGCGGCACCTAGCAGTACATATTGACCCTGGAATGCATAGAATGATCTCATCGACTGAACCCTAATATACTCAACATACCGATCCTTTTGCCACACGATACCAATCAAGCTCAAGGCAAGATACGTGCCACCCTTGTGATAGTTCGACCATTTACTTGTCAATGTGATGGATATAAATATCATGATCAACTGTTTAATCATATCAACATGGCCATGCACTTTTCTTATCCATCCATGCCGAGGGGCCCAAAGATATCTCTTCCATTATCGAGGGGCAAATTCCATCTTGATCAATCACATCCCTATGGCACGCTTTGCGGCATACCCAGTAGTTATCGTTATAACTACCCTGTTACGGTGTAGCGTTTGATAACACCAAAGCATACGACTCCACACACTGGGATTTCATGATGATCTCAGGTCTAAGGATCATATAGGTGTACCACTTGAAACTACACACTGATGGCACTTTGTAGATAACAATCTCAGCAGCGTCTCGGAGTAGGTCTATCCAACCACCCAAATTCTCTAACATGTGTCCACATTATTGATTTGATATTTTCATATCTATGGTATGTGAAACAATACCATCCACCAATACATGTGCTGATCAAATCATTACCGCTCCTCGTAATGATATGGACCAAGGATCGTTTAGAACAATATCACAATGACAATGTGTCTCACAACCAAATCGTATTTGATAAACAAAGTCGTAACATTAATTCATGAAACCGATAAGCAATATTATCATAAGTACATGAACAAAGACGTTACACAATCATCGTATGTGTAACAGCCCAGCTGTTAAATTTCGTATAGCTATGCATATCACTAGCATGTTCATTCGTTCTTGTTTATGTTGGTTTACAAAAATTTTGCATTCAACCACCATGCTCTATGATGGGAACACAAGGCTTTTAACTTTAAACCCTTTGGCCAAGCCACTAGAGTAGTGAGACCTAGCCCGACGGGCATGTTCTCTAAATACTCGAGCTAGCTATAGCTTGCCCGAGCAAGCTAGAGTTCACCCGAGCTCTATCAAGCAAGGTAGTGACTATGCCGGACTTCACCGAGCTCTACCCGAGCTTGGTTGCTGCCCATCTGAGCTGATTATCACTCGTCCGAGCTAGAAGATGTCCGGAGGAAGCTGCCCGAGCTATAGATGGTTGGACCGAGCAACAGAAGACCTAACCGGGCTTGGAAAAGCTCGAGTAAGCCCGTACCTAGTCAAACAACCCAGTCACCACCTCTATTCTTTATTCCTTTTTGCCCTCCGGCAGTATCAGCCGAATCTTCCATCCATTGGCTGACTTGGACGGTGCTGGACAGTATCAGCCGAATCTTCCATCCACTGGCTGACTTGGGCGGTGCTGCAGGCAGCCCAGACCCTCAGCTTTTCTTACCCAGAATCTTACCCCCCAGACTCTCTATTACAGGTGGGACCTAGACCCACTTGTCAATGGAAGAGTATACCTCTATTTAAACCCCTCTCCACCCACTTCAACCAGCCCTCACTCTCATTCTTCTCACGTCCAAGTTCTGGACAGCAGCAAGAACAGCAAGCTATTCTTCATCTCCACCTCCACCATTTTCAAATCTCCACCCAAATCACCAAGAATCCCTATAGGGTGTTATATATCGTCGGAAAGCTGAAATCGTTGGCTATCCATTCCACCCCATGGTAAGCACATGCACGAAGGTTATCCCCTATTTAGTGGTCTATGTTTGATATCCTTATTCCTTTGTAGCCTAAGAGGGTAGTATTAATTGGGTTTGGTCAGCGAAAGCTTAGCCATGCTTAGAGTCAACATGGGCGAGCGATCAATGGAGTAATTCCGTTGGTCATACGACTTCGATTGTGAATGATTTACTATGTGATACTGGTGATGATGATGATGGATTACGTGTGAACTCTGAGTTGGACTTGAACGGGTGATAGGGGATGATGGGAGGACAGATCCGGACACGAGCCCGCTCGAGTGAATTAAGGACCGAACATGGTGCCAATCCTTCAGTTACTATACGCACGACCACACGTGTATTATGATAACACTTGGCCAATTTCCTGTGCATGCTCGCGCCGTTGGGTACCAGCGGGGCAACTTGTGTTAGAGGGTGGGGTGGCAGGGTGGACCATCCGTGGTGCGTCCTTGTGCTTGGGTGTGATGGCCCTTGGATAAATCCATTGCAGCGGTTGACTCCTCCTGCACTCGTGGAGTGGGGAGTGGATGAAGTCAACTCGGGTGACCCAATGGTGGCATGTACATCTAAGAGGATTCGGCATGGCTTGCTGTGTCGTGTGGGTAAAGTCGTACACCTCTGCAGAGTGTTGAACTATTCGAACAGCCGCGTCCAGGGTTAAGGACGAAAACTTGCAGGCGAGACAACGATGTTAGCTCATGGTTCAGTTTGGGTACTTGGTTTTAGGCATGGTGGGATAGCCGTGTGTCTTTTCGAGCACAGGGTTGCTCGTGGTGTATGGTCGGATAGAGACCAAGGGCGGATAGAGCCCGAGTATGTTGTGGTTATGGTCGGATAGAGACCAAGGGCGGATAGAGCCCCATGGATTTATGATGATGAATTATGATGGATACTATGAGCATTAGATTTTGGAATGTTTTTCCTCAAATGCAATTTACATCCTACTCATACTTATATGTCTTGCAAAAATGCAAATTGTGCTAAAAGAACTGCTAGCCCTTTCTTGAGTACATAATATTCATGATTGAGGATATACATTACCTCTTAGTACTGAGTATCATCTGTACTCAACCAATGTGCTGCAATTTCAGGTGAAGACAACCCCGTGCTTGAGTACTACTACCAAGCCGAGCACGGTGACGCTAGCGGGCAAGCGGAGTTCTAATTTCCAGTCGGTTGCCCATGGGGTTAATGGGGGGCATACCACACTGGTCTTTTGCTTATTTGTAATGTTCTTCCGCTGCTATTTTGGTGAACAAACTTGTATTTCCGCTGCAGTAAAACTCTGATGATGTTAAAACTTATTATTCGGGCAGCAGTTCGTATTGCCCGGTCGGATGAAAATTATGCCAAAAATGTATGTGTTGTGCTATCGATCATTGTGAGGATATGTGTGTGATGGTAGCTGATCTTGGGAGCCATCACCGAGCACATATCCGGGCACCCGGTTTATATTCGTTTCAACGAAGGCCGTTCATGTGTGCCGCTGCAAGCTCGGGTTGGGAGTTAACATGCTCGGCTTGCTCTTGGGCAGCTAGTATGTTATTTTCCAATCACATGGACAGCAAAAGGGCAGTGACTTCTTTGAGCGGAATGTGAATTCAGAGGGGGCGCCACAGGGGTTTGGTCTCAGAGCACATGTGACTGCAGGTTAGAACTTAGCATGGCCACTAGCTAGCTATAAGGTCTTGAGTCCAAATTATTTTAACTATCAAATATGTTTTGAAACCTAAGCTTGCTGAATTTTCTCCTCATCTATCTTATATTCATTCTTGCCTTCATATTCATTTGGTTTCACAACCTGGAATTTTTCCTAACTCCTCTTGTCTTTCTAAAATGGTAGATGACTCACGAACGACTTGTTTTGGCCACTCGTGCCGAGGGAGTCGAAGGATATCCTTCTCTTCTTCAAGATCTCCTTTGGAATGCCAATTGCACTTATGGCCCAGAGTATGCTGTCTACACAAACACTCAAGGACCAGGCATGGAGGACTATATTGCAACGGTCAACATTCCCGCAAGGATCGCGGCGAGAAGCAGTCCATATCACTTTGAAACAAGGGGAACTACAATTGCCATGGCTATTCAAGAAGTTGCCCGTATTACCATGTCCTTTCTTCGTCATGAGCCCCAGGAGTTGGCACGAGCGCCGTACACCTATTTTCCACAGTTGGACAACGACTCCCATAATAACTTTTTCATCGAACCCGCAATGGACGGGGATCCGACCCTACGTTCTTTGGCGGGCTTGGTTCGCACTATGGACCGAGCTCATCGCTGTCTTCTACATGAGCTTTGGGCTACTCGTGCTTACCTTGGAGCAGCATGTGAGCAACTTCACCACCTTGTTCGGATCGGACTTGTGTCTCGGGATGCCTTAGGATTCCATGGCATATCACCTCGAGAGCTTATTCCACCTCATTTTCAGCTTCCTCGTGTTGATGGAGTGGAACCACCAAGGGCTTTTGTTTGTAACCATGAGAGTCTTTCTACTCTTGGGTCCTCCCCAGCGTCTCACCGATCCTTGTGACCTTGAAGATACTGGTTCACCAGGATATCACCTCCTTAGTGTGTTTCCTGACGGCTTCGATAGGAATATAGGTTATGTTAGAGATGATTAGTGAAGTAGAACCATGGTCGGAGAGTGTGTTCTCTCCATTATGAACCTATGTATTTGTATGGTGAGCTTGGCTTTTCGTTCTAAGCAGCCACCACTAGCCTATGGGCTTTGCATTAGTGTAACCGTGTTGGAAAACTACCAATTTGTTTTAATGGATCTTGTTTGCCCTATGGGTCTTTGGTTCTTATCATGATCGATTTTATGAGCACTTTGCTCGCTGCATGCATGTAGAATCAACGTTGGTTGCTTGTTGTCCCATTCTATTCCATCCTACCTTATCGGCTATCCATCATCCGAGTTGCTAACTTTTGTTTAGGTTTGGCAACAGGATGACAGGAGCCAACACTCGATCTCGCTCGCAGCATGGAGGTGCTTCTTCATCCCAGAACTCTCCACCTGCTGGCTCTCAAGCTGGGGATAGCACCCATGCCAATCCCGAGCATCCTCAACATCAACCGGAGGAGAACTTGCCGCCACCACCCCCAACCATGGCTCAAGTTCTTGCCCTTATCGAGCAAAATCGTCAAGATCAAACCCTCATTCTGCAGCAGATTGCTCGCAACACTGCTCCTGCTGCGGGCAATGCTCAAGGTGCTGGAGGAGTAGTGCATCATGCAGCCGGAGGACTTGCTGAATTCCTTCGCACCCAACCGCCAACCTTCTCCCGTTCTGAGGATCCACTCGACGCGGATGACTGGCTTCGTACCATCGAGCGCAAGCTCACTGTTGCTCGCTGCCCTGAAGACGAGAAAGTTCTCTTCGCATCTCACCAACTGGAAGGCGCGGCGTGTGCGTGGTGGGACAGCTTCGTCACCATGCAGCCCGCCGGGCATGTTATCACTTCGGAAGAGTTCCGTACGGGCTTTCGCGGAGCTTATGTCCCCACAGGTATCAAGGCCATCAACAGGCGAGAATTTCTAGCACTGAAGCAAGGTTGGAAGTCGGTCATGGAGTACCTACACGAGTTCAATTACCTTGCTCGTTATGCTCCTGACGACGTCTCTAATGACGAACGCAAGCGAGATCGGTTCATGAATGGCCTCTCTGATGAGCTGCAGCTTGAGCTCGCTGCAAATGACTTTCGGGACTTCCAACACATAGTCAACAAGGTTATAATTGTGGAGGAGAAGTGGAACAAGCTAGATGAATCACGCAAGCGCAAGAGGGCAGCACAATTTTCGGCAAACAGTAGCTCGCCAGTGCAGCGTGCATGGCAGCCCCGACCTCAACTTCAAGCTCCACCTCCCCAAAGGCCTCAAGCCCCTGTACCCCGACCAACTCAGCAGAAGTTTCCGCCTACCTTGGGTGGGAATCAGCCAGGAGGCAATGTTCAGGCTCGCCCGGATACCATTTGTTTCACCTATGGGCAGCCCGGACACTTTGCAAACCGATGCCCAAAAAGGAATCAAGGAGCAGCTAACGCAAGGCCACCCGTCTTGCCCGGACGTGCAGTACCACCTCAGAATCCAGCTCGGAAGCTTCCACAAGAGCAGCAGCAAGGCCGCATCAACCAGGTCAAGGCAGAGGAAGCCCAAGATGCACCGGACGTGGTTTTGGGTACGCTTTCTATCAACTTGTGCCCGGCCACTATTTTATTTGACTCTGGAGCATCTCATTCCTTCATCAAGGAGGAATTTGCTGTATCACATGATTTTTCCATTCAAGCCTTGCATTCCTCCCTTCGCATTCATGCCCCGGGGTCGACATTTAGAGCTGACCGAGTCTGCCGGGAAGCAAAAATTGATATCAATGGGGTAGAATTCTTGACCGACCTTATCTTGATCGATATGGGGGATATCGATGTCATACTAGGTATGGATTGGCTGTCCAAAAATCAAGGACAGATCGATTGTGCCCAAAAATCTATCTCTCTTACCAGCACTACCGGCGAACAAGTCGAGTTTCCATCTAGGTCCAAATCCACTCATCTCTTCGCCTTGAGAGGTGATGTTTCCCTTGGGGTTAGTAATGTACCTGTGGTATGTGACTACCCGGATGTCTTTCCCGAAGAGCTGCCTGGGATGCCACCTGACCGGAAAGTAGAGTTTGTTATCGAATTGCTGCCCAGAACCGCCCCAATATCAAAACGGCCTTATAAGATGCCTCCCAACGAGCTAGCAGAACTGAAGAAGCAACTTATGGAGCTGCAAGAGAAAGGCTTCATTCGCCCTAGCTCCTCACCATGGGGATGCCCGGTGCTATTTGTGAAGAAGAAGGATGATAGTTTAAGGATGTGTGTGGATTATCGCCCGCTAAATGAAGTCACGGTCAAGAACAAATATCCATTACCCCAGATTGATGATCTATTTGACCAAATGACCGGAGCCCGTGTATTCTCCAAGATAGACCTGAGATTGGGCTATCATCAAATCAAAATCAGATCAGAGGATATCCCTAAGACGGCGTTCTCTACTCGCTATGGTTTGTACGAGTATACCGTCATGTCCTTCGGCTTGACCAATGCACCGGCGTACTTCATGAACCTCATGAATTCCATCTTCATGGAGTTTCTTGACAAGTTTGTCGTCATCTTCATTGACGACATTCTTATCTATTCAAGGACCGAAGAAGAGCATCAAGAGCATCTTCGGCTTGTATTGGAAAAACTCCGAGAGCACCGACTTTATGCCAAATTCAGTAAGTGTGAGTTTTGGCTAAAGGAGGTTGCCTTCCTTGGTCATATCATATCCCAAGGTGGTGTAGTCAGAGACCGAGCAAAGTACAAGATGTACTAAATTGGAGATGACCCAAGATCACTTGAAATCCGAAGTTTCCTTGGTCTTGCCGGCTACTACCGGCGATTTATTGAGAATTTCTCCAGGATTGCCCGACCATTGACCCAACTCTTGAAAAAGGATAAGAAGTTTGAATGGTCACAACAATGTGAAGGAAGCTTCCAAACCTTGAAGGACCAATTGACCACCGCTCCTGTCCTAGTCCTATCGGACATTCACAAGAGCTTTGACATATACTGTAATGCATCTCACCTCGGCCTTGGTTGTATTCTTATGCAAGATGGCAAAGTCATGGCTTATGCATCAAGGCAATTAAGACCCCATGAAGTAAATTATCCCACCCATGACCTCGAGCTCGCAGTAGTAGTGCATGCTCTTAAGATATGGCGACATTTCCTTATCGGAAAACGCTGCGAGGTCTATACCGATCATAAGAGTCTCAAGTACATCTTCACACAGTCAGATCTGAATGGTAGACAAAGAAGATGTCTCGAGTTGATCAAGGACTATGATATAGGTCTCCATTACCATCCGGGCAAAGCCAATGTGGTTGCTGATGCGTTAAGCCGGAAATCACAATGCAATTGCATCTCGGTTAAGTCAGAATCGGATGCTTTGTGCACTGAATTTCAGAAGCTCGGTTTGGAAATGGTTCCACAAGGATTTGTTGCTGCTATAGAGGTAAAACCTAACCTTATCAATCAGATCAAGGATGCCCAAAAGAATGATAAAGGTGTGACCTATATCCGAGCTAAAATGAAGGAAGGCAAAGCTAATTGTTTCTCTGAGGATGCCCAATGTGTCTTATGGTATGGAAAACGCCTAGTGGTGCCTAACAACAAGCAGCTAAAAGCATCCATCCTCAATGAAGCTCACAACTCTCTCTTCTCGATTCACCCCGGAGGTACCAAGATGTACCAAGATCTGAAGCAAAGATTTTGGTGGACTCGCATGAAGCAGGAAGTTGCCCGATATGTTGCGGAGTGTGACATATGTTAGCGTGTGAAGGCTGACCATCTCAGACCAGCGGGTACTCTCCAACCGTTGCCCGTGCCTGAGTGAAAATGGGATGATGTCGGTATGGATTTCATTACCGGCTTACCCAAGACACAAAAGGGTTTCGATTCCATTTGGGTAATCGTTGACCGATTAACCAAATCTGCCCATTTCCTCCCTGTCAAGTTCAATTACCATGTGAGTAATTTGGCGGAGCTTTATCTATCTCGTATCGTGTCTCTCCACGGTGTACCCAAGAAGATCATTTCAGATCGAGCCTCTCAATTCACTTCACATTTTTTGGAGTGCCTCCACCGAGCAATGGGAACCAAGCTTTCTTTTAGCACGGATTATCATCCTCAAACCAGTGGACAAACTGAAAGAGTCAACCAAATCCTTGAAGACATGCTCCGAGCATGCGTCCTCTCTTATGGTAAGGATTGGAAGAAATGCCTACCATTTGCTGAATTTTCGTACAATAATAGTTATCAGTCTAGTCTTTAAATGACTCCATTCGAAGCTCTCTATGGGAGAAAGTGTAGAACTCCCCTAAATTGGTCCGAGTCTGGAGAAAGGCCATTATTTGGTCCTGACTTAGTTGCTGAAGCTAAGGAGCAAGTTAGGTTGATCCGAGAGCGATTGCGAGCAGCGCAATCTCGCCAGAAGAGTTACGCTGATCCTAGCCGACGTGAGCTTACCTTTGAAGTCAACGATCATGTCTATCTTAAGGTTACCCCTTTGAAGGGTACCCATCGTTTCCAAGTCAAAGAAAAGCTAGCACCTCGCTACATTGGACCTTTCCAAGTTACAACTAAGCGAGGAGCAGTGGCTTATGAGCTTGATCTTCCACCTTCCCTCTCCGATGTGCACAATGTCTTTCATGTCTCTCAACTCAAGAAGCGTCTCCGAGTTCCAACCGAAGCCACCGAGTTGAGAAAATCTTGATCTTCAATCTAATCTCTCCTATCGAGAACATCCCATTCGCGTTCTTGAAGAAAGGGAGCGGACAATAAGAAACAAGACGATCAAATTCTACAAGGTGCAATGGAGCAACCACACCGAAGATGAAACAACATGGGAACGTGAAGATTATCTCCGAGCAACTTATCCATACCTCTTCACCGAGACAGCGGAATCTCGGGGACGAGATTATTTTTAAGGGGGGGAGGTCTGTAATAGCCCAGTTGTTAAATTTCGTATAGCTATGCATATCACTAGCATGTTCATTTGTTCTTGTTTATGTTGGTTTACAAAAATTTTGCATTCAACCACCATGCTCTATGATGGGAACACAAGGCTTTTAACTTTAAACCCTTTGGCCAAGCCACTAGAGTAGTGAGACCTAGCCCGACGGGCATGTTCTCTAAATACCCGAGCTAGCTATAGCTTGCCCGAGCAAGCTAGAGTTCACCCGAGCTCTATCAAGCAAGGTAGTGACTATGCCGGACTTCACCGAGCTCTACCCGAGCTTCGTTGCTGCCCATCTGAGCTGATTATCACTCGTCCGAGCTAGAAGATGTCCGGAGGAAGCTGCCCGAGCTATAGATGGTTGGACCGAGCAACAGAAGACCTAACCGGGCTTGGAAAAGCTCGAGTAAGCCCGTACCTAGTCAAACAACCCAGTCACCACCTCTATTCTTTATTCCTTTTTGCCCTCCGTGATGTCGGCGAATCTTCCATCCATTGGCTGACTTGGACGGTGCTGGACAGTATCAGCCGAATCTTCCATCCACTGGCTGACTTGGGCGGTGCTGCAGGCAGACCAGACCCTCAGCTTTTCTTACCCGGAATCTTACCCCCAGACTCTCTATTACAGGTGGGACCTGGACCCACTTGTCAATGGAAGAGTATACCTCTATTTAAACCCCTCTCCACCCACTTCAACCAGCCCTCACTCTCATTCTTCTCACGTCCAAGTTCTGGACAGCAGCAAGAACAGCAAGCTGTTCTTCATCTCCACCTCCACCATTTTCAAATCTCCACCCAAACCACCAAGAATCCATATAGGGTGTTATATATCGTCGGAAAGCTGAAATCGTTGGCTATCCATTCCACCCCATGGTAAGCACATGCACGAAGGTTTACTATGGATTTCTATTCCTATTCTCTTTGCTGTTCGGTTTTGGGACAGCAAAGGCTGATTTCGTTTTCTGCCCATCTATGCCCTCTTTCTTCAAATCCAGGCCATGGAATGAGCAGGAGTAACATCCAAACTTCCTAGGCTTCAAGTACCTCCAACTCCCTTGCAAGTTCACAAGGATTTGGGTGAGTTCTTGCTGCCTTTCTTCATCTACTTCGCTGTTTTGAACAGCAGCGAGGTTCTTCGCTGTTTTCTCATCTTGCATGTCATTTTCCCTCAAATGCAAGCTTGGGGATGGCCAAGAAGAGTTCATGCACGAGCTAAGGAACGTCTAGGAGCAGATCCACGCTTTTGGAGTTTAAGGGACCTCAAGGAACAAGCTGAAGAGTTGCTGAACCGAGTTCTGGACAGATTGCCGTCCGTCACCTTGATCTCCTCATGTTTGGGCTCTCTATTGTTAAGCAAGGTCTTCCTTGCTAGGTGAGAACCCAGTACTCCCTCTCATTTCTGTTCTTGACCATTTAGCATTCATGTTTAAGCTGTTCTTTGGTGGAAACCGAAGCCTTAGAACCCCCAGATCTGAAAACAGCCAGTTTTAGCCTTTCTTTGAGCAGTAGCCTAGTAAGTAAGCTCTATAGAATGAACCATAGCTCGGATGAAAAAGTGTTCTACATGCAAATTGTGCACCAGGAAATTTTTTACAACTTTCATGTTAAGCCCGAGCTTAGCTGAGCTTATTAGGATCCTTAAAAGTGGCTCATACTGAGCAATATACAAGCTAAGTGACTTTCCCGAGCTAGAGCTAGTTGAGCCCGACCTTGGTCATGTCATAGCCGACCAAGCTATGCCATATCCGACCTTGTAAACCCACTCTTGACTAAGGCAACGTCCTTCCCGAGGTAGGAGACTCATTCCCGAGCTATCTTAGTTAATCCCGAGCTTAGTCCTTACAGCCCCGAGCTAGTTTTGCACCCCAAACTTCAAATAGCTCGATCTCACTCATCCGAACTCGGATTTGGGTGATTCTTTTTGCAAAATTTGCATTAGCTCATGAAATTTCCGAATTTCTAAAAATTTTTGATGTTCCTATTTGTTTGATATTTTATTTGGATTTTATTTGATGTTCTTGCTACCGAACATTAGGAGCCGACGTTCCGGAGGAGCCCGGACTTGGTCCAGAAGCTCTCCCCGCCAATGAGCAGCAACCAGGCACATATACTCCCCTCATTTGACTCACCATATTGATCCTCTATTTATGAATGCATGATTTTGATTATGTTCTATCACTTGCCTGCATGCTAAGTTGAAATATATATGTCACTTGGTGGGTAGAACTTAGTTATCCCCTACTTAGTGGTCTATGTTTGATATCCTTATTCCTTTGTAGCCTAAGAGGGTAGTATTAATTGGGTTTGGTCAGCGAAAGCTTAGCCATGCTTAGAGTCAACATGGGCGAGCGATCAATGGAGTAATTCCGTTGGTCATACGACTTCGATTGTGAATGATTTACTATGTGATACTGGTGATGATGATGATGGATTACGTGTGAACTCTGAGTTGGACTTGAACGGGTGATAGGGGATGATGGGAGGACAGATCCCGGACACGTAGCGCCGTTCGAGTGAATTAAGGACCGAACATGGTGCCAATCCCTTCAGATTACTATACGTACGACCACATGTGTATTATGGGAACACTTGGCCAATTTCCTGTGCATGCTCACGCCGTTGGGTACCAGCGGGGCAACTTGTGTTAAAGGGTGGGGTGGCAGGGTGGACCATCCGTGGTGCGTCCTTATGCTTGGGTGTGATGGGTCTTGGACAAATCCATTGCAACGGTTGACTCCCTCCTGCACTCATGGAGTGGGGAGTGGATGAAGTCAACTCGGGTGACCCAATGGACTGGCATGTACATCTAAGAGGCTTTGGCATGGCTTGCTGTGTCGTGTGGGTAAAGTCGTACACCTCTGCAGAGTGTTGAACTATTCGAATAGCCGCGTCCAGGGTTAAGGACAAAAACATGCGAGGCGAGACACTGATGTTAGCTCATGGTTCAGTTTGGGTACTGGTTTTAGGCATGGTGGGATAGCCGTGTGTCTTTCCGAGCACAGGGTTGCTCGTGGTGTATGGTCGGATAGAGACCAAGGGCGGATAGAGCCCGAGTATGTTGTGGTTATGGTGGGATAGAGACCAAGGCGGATAGAGCCCCATGGATTTATGATGATGAATTATGATGGATACTATGAGCATTAGATTTTGGAATGTTTTTCCTCAAATGCAATTTACATCCTACTCATACTTATATGTCTTGCAAAATGCAAATTGTGCTAAAAGAACTGCTAGCCCTTTCTTGAGTACATAATATTCATGATTGAGGATATACATTACCTCTTAGTCTTGAGTACCATCTGTACTCAACCAATGTCTTTGCAATTTCAGGTGAAGACAACCCGTGCTTGAGTACTACTACCAAGCCGAAGCACAGTGACGCTTAGCGGCAAGCGGAGTTCTAATTTCGGTCGGTTGCCCATGGGGTTAATGGGGGCATGCCACGCTGGTCTTTGCTTATTTATAATGTTCTTCCGCTGCTATTTTGGTGAACAAACTTGTATTTCCGCCGCAAGATAAAACTCGATGATGTTAAAACTTATTATTCGGGCAGCAGTTCGTGTTGCCCGGTCGGATGAAAATTATGCCAAAAATGTATGTGTTGTGCTATCGATCATTGTGAGGATATGTGTGTGATGGTAGCTGATCTTGGGAGCCATCACCGAGCACATATCTGAGCACCCGGTTTACATTCGTTTCAACGAAGGTCGTTCGTGTGTGCCGCTGCAAGCTTGGGTTGGGAGTTAACATGCTCGGCTTGCTCTTGGGCAGCTAGTATGTTATTTTCCAATCACTTGGACAGCGAAAGGGCAGTGACTTCTTTGAGCCGAATGTGAATTCAGAGGGGACGCCACAGTATGATTGCCTCTAGGGTACATTCCCTTCAGTTACATGTGGCCCTATTGGTCTTCAAGGGCTGAGAGCTTCTCCTTTGGCCTGTCGAGTTTGTCCTTGAGCTATAGGACCTTCCTTTGCACGGCCCGGCCCTTCGCGGCGTCTTCATGTATTCACTTTATCTCCTTCTGTAGCTCCTTCTGGCACTGGGTCTGCGTTGCGACCATCACCTCAAGGGTTTCCACCCTGGCGACCTTGGACTTCATCCCGGCGACCTTGACCTTCAAGGACTCCACCTCCTTGCATGCTTCATCCAGTGCAAGCATCCTCTCCTCCATAGAGTCTATTGCCACCATGAGCCGGACTCAGAGGATGTCTTGGGCCACGTCAGCACCGGCCAACTAGGCGCAAAGGTCCTTCACCTCCTTGTCCTTCTTAACCTCTCGATGGAGGAACTCAGATTTGGCGACGAGCATGCCCGCGACGTCCTCCACGGTCACCTTGATCAGCTACGATACACAAGCTAAGCTGTTAATTGGAGTCTATTTTACACTAAATTAATATATTTCAGGTTGCGATCTGACCTTGGCCGCGTGCAATGTAATGCGTTGCCTGAAAGCATCCAAGGCGTTCCCCGCCTGGAGGAGCGCATACGATTCTAGAATCCTCACCATGCCACCTTCCCGCGGCTCGTATGTCTCCTCCACGAGCATTAAGGTACGCCTCCTCCACGGGCTCCTTGGCATGTCCTTCAACAAGGAGAAGGCGCATGGCGGGTCTTGAACCGAGTGAGGGCTGTTACCGGGCTGATCGGCCTCATCTCCCCTGCCTTGTCCAGGAGGGCCTCTTCCTCCTAGGTTTCTGCCACGTTGCCCGGGGAAGCAGCTTCTTCCCGGGCTTCTTCTTCTTTCTCCTCTGGGATCCTGCGCTCCATTGCACCTTGGGACGGTAGCTCGTCGTCGTCTGATCCCTCATAGATTGGCTCCACAAGGATCTTCTCGACGATCTCCCCCAAGAGCTCTACGGCGACATGGTCAAAAAGCTTATCAACTTCTTCCCTGATCCGGTGTTCTTGCGCTAGAGGGGAAAGGTGTTAGCATGTGGAAATTACTGCAAAGTGTGAATGCTTCAGATATGTACCTTCCTCTGACGCCTCCGCTGCTGTGATTCTACCCGGGCGCTCGTCAATGGTGAACACATTACTGAGACTGGTAGCAAATTGGTGGCCCTGGATATCCTCCTCGTCCGCCTAGGCTTGGCCGCCCTTCGTGGCAGCCTCGGTTGACGCTGTGTAGCCGGTGGCCACCTCCTCGGCGTGTTGGACTATCGTCTTGGATGCCTTCGCCATCTCTGGGTCGACGTCCTCCATGTCGACCTCCTAGAGTACGACTAGCACCTTGGGCTTCTTCCTGGCCATCTTGTACTTCTTGGGCGGCGGTGGGTTGACGTCGCCGCCCTCCTCCTGCTCACTCGAGCCCTTCTCGGGCGATGCCCTTTGCCCAGCACCACTGCGCGAGCTGGGCGAAGGGCAGCTGAGTTGCTTTAGAATCTCCACGTTCAACTGCTCCAACTCAAGCTCCTCCCTTAGCCATGTGTTCTGCTCCCGTAGCAGACGCAGGCGTTCATCATCCTAGGCTTGATCTGCCAGTTAATATAAGTGCGACTTGTTCGGGGTTAGAGTGGTTAAAATTTCCCCACCAAAGCTTGACGTCACTCACCTTGGCGCGGTCTTGGTACTCCAAGTACCGCTTCACTGGTCAGGGCCGGGTCGAGGCTGATGCTCGAACAATGGCTGGTGCCCAGGCAAGCTCGGCAGGGCGCGTCGCGTCATATGCGCTGCGCTTCTCCGCCTGACGTGGAGACTCCTGGGCTACCGGCTTGGAGCCAACAGTCGGAGAAGCTACGTGCCTCTAGCAAGTGGGCTTCTTTGCTACTTCCTTGGTGCCCTTCTCCTTCCCGGCCGCGGGCGTGCCCATTTCCACCATCTTGCCATCGATCATTTTATCTTCCTGCCCGATGAAGCAGAAAAAGATGATATTAGTAAAAGCTTGTTGTTCGAGCTTATGCGTTTTGAGTTCGGGTGACTTACGTCCTCAGAACGCTCCAAGACGTTCCAGGAACACTCCTCCATCTCCCGAACCTCGTCTTCCTTGGAGTCTGTGGGCGATTCTTACGCACTACAGAATAATCCGAAAGCGGACGGATATCGCGGTAGTTTTCACCTAGGAGTATTCCAAGGTATCGTTTTAAATCCACAGAGAACGAGGGTAAAGAATATCGCTATCGTTGTACAGTATATCTCTATTAATTAAGTTACCAGCCAGCTAGGCAGCGGGGGATATAATAAGGATATAACAAGATAACGAAAGTGACACACACAGGAGATAAAATAAGCCGGTAGTCTTGCTCGTTTGGGAGGACAACGAGACGAGTATGTTCCTAAGATAAGTTCAATTAAATTACCAAGTCTGAGCTAATAAAGATAGTAGTAATGTTTAAGAAAATCCTCGGAGCTCGGCCGATTCACTACCATCCACTATCAGTTAAGAAACCGGATGATTATGACCACCCCCGATTGGGCTCAACTGGTCTGAGACTAATAGGGCGGACTTCGCAAGAGCTAATACCACCTGGATAGTAGGGCTGCCACCACCTACTACCTACCGCACAACTGTTGAATCAGGTGCCTTCCAAGTCAGATCTAGCCTTAGACACCACGTCTGCTACTAGAACCGATCACTTTCTGTAACATCCTCATTTTCAAAATCATGCATACATGCATTGCATTACATTTGTGAATTTTTGAAATGCAAAAGTATTTTAAAATGAGTATGTTCCTTGGAAAAATATTTTGAAATGATTTATTTAAACAAAGTAACATAATAAAAATATATTCTTGTTGTTATTTATATGGTTTTGGCTATGAGATGTTTTAATTGAATAATTAAGGCATATGTTAGTCTTACCTCCAAAACAAAATCTGATTTTTTATATTTATTATCTCTCTCCCCACGTGTGGGCCCCACATGTAATTCCCTCTTCCTCGCCTTCTCGTTGATTTTGGTGATGGGTTTGGAAACCCCTATCACCTCTCCTTTCCATCTGTATCAATAGAAGACCTCCCTAATTATAGTAGATTCCAAACCCCCTTGATCTCTATCCTAATCCCCTAGAATACATACACTATCTCTCTTATAAACCCTCCTACTTAGTTCTTCGTCTAAAACCGAAGCCGAAATTCCCACCCTTCCACCTCGCCTCGCCGAATTTGCGATTTCGGTGAGTGTAAATATAAAGGTTCAACATGAAACTTGTTCCTTGTGCAGCCTCGACCCGTTTTCATCTTCACCGGCTCGTCGCCGGGCCGGAGCCGGGAAGCTCATGGGAACCGCCGCCATCCCTCTGCCGTCGGACCAAATCGCCGCCCATTTGTCGCCGTGGTGAGCCCCTTAGCACCCTTGCCCTCCTAGCAACCTCGCCGACCACGCGCCCCAACTCCCCTTGGCGAGCCAGCCGCCGTGCCCTTCCGCCGCGCCGCCGCCGCCACGCCGACCCGCCGCCTCGGGCCACCCGTGTGCTGCCGCCGCCATTACCTTCCCTTGCCGCCTCGGTGCTTACCGCCCGCCCGCCTGCCGCCGTCGCGCCGCCGCTTCGCCACACAGTGCTCCGCCGCCAAGACGACCTAGGTCGAACTCGCCGCCGCCTCGCTTGATGCCGCGCCGCCCAACCCATTGCTGCTGCCCTCGACCCTCTCTCTTTCCACTCACTCGCGGCCGCCGCCCGCCGGGCCGCCCGCCCATGACCCCGCCGCCTCCCTGCTCCCTCTCACCGGCAGGCGGGCCCGTCGGTCAGCGCCAGTTCTGCCTTCCCCAGCGTGAGGGGTGAGTGGGCGGCCCACTTGCGTCGCCGCCCAATACCCTTCCCTTTTATTTTCCTTGTTTGCAGATTATACCTTGTGTTGTTTATTCCATATAAAATTGTAGAAAATTCCAAAATTGTAAAATAAATTTTATTAGATTCATAAAATTATATATTATTTTTATGTACTGTTTATTTACATGTTTCTGTTAAATTTAATTTTTGATAATTATATTAGTTCTTGCATGTGTAGGAATTTTATAAATTAATCCAGAGCTCCAAAAATATCCAAAATTATTTTATAAAGTTAGATATATTATAATATGATTTCTGTACTGTTTTGGTAAAATTTTGAAATTTATTTATTATTTAACTCTCTTTTCTACCTTTAATATTAAGATTATAAAAATCATAACTAATTATAGGGAACTCTAAAAATAATGAAACCTATTTCAGAAGTTTTATAAAATTATTTTATACTGTTACATCTTGTATTCATCATCCTCATGACATGTCATGCATGCATCATATTTTATACTTTATGGCTCTTATTGTATTTCTTTTAAGCGTTAGATCCGTCATTGAAGGAGATTTACTTGTTGATCATCCAACTACTGGGATCAAGGCAAGACATTGTGCCATTTGCTATTACCTAGTTTTCATAATTGTTTTATTAGATTTTGCAAAACCTAGATGCTAATTAAAAGTTAGAAACAATATTTAAGCTAAGTTGTAGATAAGTCCTATATGCTTGATATACTGACCAATTTCATCAACCTTAACTAATTAATATTATTTAATCTTGCTGCCATCCTTGTTTAGTGATTTTTACATTACACCTTAGCAAATGCAATCTAGAGACTTACTTTTGTGTTCAACCCCGATACAAACTTAATTGCAAATTGAATGGCCGGTAGTGGGTGCTACCGTGTCGGGAATTGTCTGTAGGGATAGTGGGTGCTATCCCGGGCTTTTTAAATGGTTTTTCAATCGGGGTGGATGGTTGCAAGGTGGTTGGCAACTGCTCGGTGGCAGTATGCTAGAGATTGGGTTGATGTTGGACCATACCCGTTTGGCTTAAGGATCGATTCTTTGTGGTACCTAGACTAGTTCAACAAAGGCGACCATTGAGTGCTGTATGGGCGTGTCTGGTTGAGTACCCTTCGGACTTTTAGTCCGGCATTCTGGTGGAATAGGGAGTGGGCATCTGAATATGTCCATTAGAGCAGAACCTTCCTTTGTGGTTGGGAGTGGGTATTCAGATGTGTCCATAGAAGCAGAACCTATCGGCACAAGAGGGGCATTGGTGTGGAAACCTTAGTGAGAATGCCGGTCTAAGGGAAGGTTGCGGTGAAAGACCTCGTGGTGTCTACTTCCTTTGGGTGATTCCTAGAAGCCACCTACTCATGGGTAAAGCGTACAACCTGCGAGTGTAAACTTTCATGAAAGCCTCGCCCAATGGTTAAGGGTGAGCAGCGGAAGCTACCCCACTGTAGTTTTGTAAAACTCTCTTCCCCATCTCTTTGTTTTGGGAATTTGCCTTGCAATCGGTGTTGCATGCGCGTGGTTGTCTTCATGGTGGGTGCCATGATGATCTGGTTAAGTCAGTAGGTGCTGTCTTTTCCAAAAGAAAGAAATATAAAGTTTAAACTTCAATTTCAAAACCGCTTTCTCAAACTAGGTTTAAAATTTTGAAACTTAGCTTTATGCAAAACTTCCCCAAACCTTCCTTGAAACCTATATAGCATCTAGGCATTGTCTTGCAAGTAATTAAGATTACTTACCTCGAGTTTATTCTCATTTGCTCATTCCAACGGCGAAAGGGATCTGGCCGATGAGAAGTGTACCAAGGCGGGATTTGTTGATGGTATTCAGGATGAAGACTACTCCGACGTCTAGGAGCGCATTCTTCGGGCATGCTGTGGAGTTGTGATTTGGTTTCCATTTGCGTTGAACTGTTATTTAAATTTCTGCTGCTAGGCCTTGGAGCCTGAACTTTGTAATAACTATGCGACTCTGATGTAATAAATTACTTTTCGTTGAATGGTGATGATCCAAACTGTATATCTGTGTGTACTAGCTACTTGATCCAGGGACTAGTACAGGTAAGACACAGCAGGGATTCGACTCCATTTTTCGGGTCCCGACACTTTCCCTCAGGTCCTTAGGGGACGATCTAGGTTCGATACTAAGAAGTATAGGAGAGGGAACCTAGACTCAGAACCAGATAACCTTAAACACGACTGTAATTCTCCACACTCTCAACTAATGCGGAATGTAAATGCTCAGCTCGAATAAAGTAAAGAACTTGTATTGATATGATCTAGTCTTATACAGGGGAAAAGTAAAGGATACAAGAGTTATTACCCGAATTCCCGAAGACAGCTCCGAAACCTCGAGCCTCAGCTCGACTTGACTCTAACTCCCAAACTAACTAAGAACTACTCTAGCTAGTGACAAAGTGATTCTCCTCTAAAATGGTGTGATGTGTGTGTGTTACAAGTGAGGTGAGGGGTCCTTTATATAGTGTCAAGGAGCCAATGAGCACTTGACACGTTAGGGGACACGTGTAGGAGCCTCCTTAGTTGAGCATAATATGTACGTACCTGTGAGCATTGTTCAACTATTGGTTTGAGGTTGAAGCATTCATCTTTGCCATTGATATTGAGTTGGATTTCTCCCGCACCAACATATATTGTCGCATTTTCCGTGCTCAAGAACGGTCTCCCAAGAATGAGAGGCGTCTTGGCGTCCACCTCCATGTCCAAGACCACAAAGTCCACGGGTACCAAGAAATTCTGGATTTTTACCGGTATGTCCTCGGCGATCCCAACGGGATGACGGACCGATTGGTCCGCAAGCTGCAAGGTCATGGCAGTTGGAGACAAGGTAGAATGATTTAACTTCTCATAAATTACCTTGGGCATGATGCTAACGCTTGCTCCAAGATCGCATAGAGAGCACGATCAAAGTGTTGTACACCAATGGAGCAAGAGATGGTTGGATAACAAGGATCCTTCTTCTTCTCGGGGAAAGTGTTCAAGATTGCCACACTACATTCCTCGGTCAGTTTAACGACCTCCGCCGTCGGCAACGGGTGTTTGTTGTTGAGGATGTCCATTAGGTACCTCGCATACGTAGGCACCTGCATTGCGTCTAGCAATGGAATGTTGGCATGTAGTTGATTACCTCAACAAACTTGCCAAACTGCACATCAGCAGTTGGTTTGCGTTGACAGCCTGGGAATGGTTGGACTGGTGTATCTGTGAATTCAGCCGGACTAACTTTAGTCCCTGAACTTTCTCATATCGGTTTTGGTGGCTCTTCACAGGGTGTCTCATCAGTCTCCTCGTTCTCCTCGGTTATCTCATTGGGGGCATCATCTTGCTTCCCTACATGGTTAGGATACGATGGGTCTCGGGTGGTTTTTCTCGATCTCGTCGCGATAGCACTAACATTCTCCTTCAGGTGTGGTTCTGGTTGTCCCGGCAACTTTCCCAAAGTAGATGTAGGAATTACAGCAGCCAACTGAGCTATTTGAGTTTCTAGCATTTTGTTAAAGCTCATTTGGTTTTGCATGGCATTCGAAAATCCCTCTAGTTTTGAGTCTATGCTTTCCAAAATTTTGTCATTAGCAAAAATTTCCTACTAATGTCTCCATTTATCTTATTTTGGGCCATCGTAAAATCATCTAGAGTTGATCTATTTCGATTAAAATTGCCAGCATTACCTCCCTGTTGACGATTTTCAAAGGAGAAATTGGGCTTGGAATTCCATCCAGGGGTAAAGTTCGGTTGTTGTGGACGGAACCCATTGCCGATGAAGTTGACATCTTTAGGCTGGGTCTCGGACTCTCGGTGTAGTTATCACCCGAATGTCCAAGACTCCCACAGACCTCGCAAGTCATGCTAAGATAATATGTTCCTAAGATAAGTTCAATTAAATTACCAAGTCTGAGCTAATAAAGATAGTAGTAATGTTTAAGAAAATCCTCGGAGCTCGGCCGATTCACTACCACCCGCTATCAGTTAAGAACACCGAATGATTATGACCACCCCCGATTGGGCTCAACTGGTCTGAGACTAATAGGGCGGACTTCGCAAGAGCTAATACCACCCGGATAGTAGGGCTACCACCACCTACTACCTACCGCACAACTGTTGAATCAAGTGCCTTCCAATTCAGATCTAGCCTCCGACACCACGTCTGCTACTAGAACCGATCACTTCCCCTAAGGTCCTTAGGTGACGATCTAGGTTCGATACTAAGAAGTATATGAGAGGGAACCTAGACTCGGAACTAGATAACCTTAAACACGACTGTAATTCTCCACACTCTCAACTAATGCGGAATGTAAATGCTCAGCTCGAATAAAGTAAAGAACTTGTATTGATATGATCTAGTCTTACACAGGGGAAAAGTAAAGGATACAAGAGCTATTACCCGAACTCCCGAAGATAGCTCCGGAACCTCGAGCCTCAGCTCGACTTGACTCTAACTCCCAAACTAACTAAGAACTACTCTAGCTAGTGACAAAGTGATGCTCCTCCAAAATGGTGTGATGTGTGTGTGTTACAAGTGAGGTGAGGGATCCTTTATATAGTGTCACGGAGCCAATGAGCACTTGACACTTTATGGGACATGTGTACGAGCCTCCTTAGTTGAAGTAGCACCCAAGGAAGCAACTTGGGGGGTCGGCCAGGCCAAGGGGGGTCGGCCGGCCTACCTCCGGTTGATCCAAGCCATCTGCTTTGCATGGGATGCTCTATGGATGGTGTAGATTGCCCCCTTGCGTCAGTTTTGGCAGTGGGAACCAGTAAGACCTCCTTCCAAGTGGACCTATGGTCCATTTGTGAAGCAAGTGCTGCCCTTTGATTAAACCGACGTGGATGGACAACTGAGATGGCCTCTATTTGCGCTTCTCGGATCACTGGAGTAAATATAGCTCAATCGGCCGAAAGAGCTGGGTCGGCCAGCCTAGGGTGGGTCGGGCCGGCTGGCTTTGGCGATTCACTCGATTTTTCCCATTTGTACCGAGACGTAAACTCACCAAAACTTGTGGAAATTTATTAGTTTAAATAATTTTAGAGCATTAGACCTTGAATTTCCCTAATTTACCGGAATATTGGCGTAAAGATTCGAAATTTAACAATCGCCAACAGAGTCCTTGCTCATCGGCACCCTGAACAGCTCGAAGACGCACTCCTCGACCCATGTGGAAAACATGGGCTCTGGGTATCCGAAGATACACTACTGGACGTACCACCTCATTGGGCCAAGTCAACTGGGCCTTCCAAAAGGCAGGCTTGGAGGCTGGCGCGGCTTGAGATGATCTATAAGGAAACGAACTCGTCTCTTACTCGAATACATGGATATAGGCGTAGCCGAATCGGTTATATCTGTATCTTCCATACGCGGATTAGGGATTCTATCTATAACCCGACACACTGCACTATATAAAGGGGGGTCCGGGGCCCCTAGTTGGAGATCCAATCCCACATCTTACAATCATCATCAGCATCCACCATAATACAATCCACGAGCACAGGAGTAGGTATTACCTCCTCCCGAGGGCCCGAACCTGTATAAATTCGGCTCCCTGTGCTACCATCATAGTTGTGATCTTTCGCATCGCCCCCCTAAAATACATTGCTGACACAAATCGTCGATAGTTGGCGCACCAGGTAGGGGCTAGCGTCACGATCAACTACATCGACTTCGATGACTTCCATTGGCGGATTCGTCTTCACCTACGCTCCCGGCCAAGGCTTCATCTTCGGAGATCTCGGCTTCATCGCCGGTGACTTCGGAGAGCTTCGGTTGTGTGAGCGAACCGTTCGATCCACGACACGGGAGATGGTACGTGACTCCGACCGAGCCTCACCGTTTTGGGATCTCTTCCCTGGATTCCGATCCAGAAGTGATCCAATCTGATGATGATGGTTCCGACTGGCCTACCGTTGGGATTCCCTTCGGTTACGGTCGGGATCCATCGCTTCTCTCTTTGCTAGGCCCTTATGCTGACGAAGCATCGAGTGGCAACGACACTGGCACGGATCGTTCTCGATCGATCGGGGTCTAATCCTCAATCGTGATCCGCCCCGTTCGGGTTTGGAAACTCAGCCGCTGTTTTCCATCGGATAACATACCGGCTTTTTCAATCCGGGCTAAGGAGCGGGCCACGATACATACACTGTTGGGACGAGCTTTACGAGTCAAGACTGGGGACAACTCTAGCGGGGCAAATTCGAGTGGTTATGCCATTGGATGGTCAATCGGCCGAAAGATTCAGCAGATTCATTCTGCCAAACTTCGATTGGACCTCCTTCGACCAGAGATCCTGCGTGAGGTGGGAGTTATAATCACTCCCATCGACGAGCCAACGAATCAGGATCGGTTGAGCCTTTCCTTCTCGGAATCCGAGTCGGAAGAAAGCGTCAATGGGTTCCCCGACTTTCGTGGCGTGTACATGCTGGACAGCCAAGCCTCCGGATCGGCGGCGCCCGCAGGGAGGAGAGACGAACCAAACCGCTGGCGGAGAAGACTTCGCGACCAATTACGCGATGCGTGCAGGAAGTCCGGAGGAAGCTGCTTCAAGTCCGTATGGGAGATCACTCGGTCTTCCGTACGCCACAGCAGAACATCCTCGCTTGTAAGACCCTGCTGGACAATGTTGGTCCTTTGCTTAGAGAGAACAACCCCGCAACGCCGATCATGGAACAAATCAAGGCCATGGTGATGGCAGCGGCTGTCCAAGGCACACGGGATCAACCGGCCAACCCGGCCAAAAGCGATCACTCTGAGTAGTACTCGGCGCGATCAAGACATCGAAATCGCGGGCAAGACGCCCGCCGGAGTGCAAGCCGCGACCTCCGCCTCGACATCGAAGCCCGGCGTAGGGAGCGAGACGAAGGACGGCGACGTACTCCACCGCGTCGAAATCTCCCCCGACGATCTCTTTCCCCCGGGGAAGGGTTGATCGATGGGATCAAGGCATTCACTCCCCGACTCTGTCAGGTAAACTGGCCCGAGGGGTTTAACCCTAAAGGCATTGTGAAATTTGATGGAGAACGGGACCCCGAGGCTTGGTTGCAAATCTACTCTTTGGCAATCAAGACCGCGGGTGGAGGATACGACGTGATGGCAAACTATTTGCCCGTCATATTAACCCCTCCGGCTCAGAACTGGCTCGCAGGCCTTCCAGAGAACTCGATCGATTCCTGGGGAGAGCTTTGCGACCAATTCGTTGCCAATTTCCAGGGCACTTACGAAAAGCCTAGGACCCAGTGGGACCTTTATCAGATTCATCAGAAAAAAGATGAGTCGTTAAGGGATTTCATTCGGCGTTTCACCAAGAAGAAGAACACAATCCGGAGATCTTGGGCGGTCGTCGTCATGACCTTCGAATGGAGTTGCGACCCGATCTAATCAAGAAGATGTCTCGGAAACCCCCGACCACGGTCAAGGAGATGTTCGCCTTGGCGGATCGATATGCTACCGCCTCGGATGCCCTAGCCGAGCGTCAAGAGGATCACCCAAGCAAGCATGAAGGCAAGAAGGAAAGGCCCGAGTCGTCCTCCAAGAAGGACAAAAAGCACAAGGGTGAAGAGATGGTAGCGGTCGCGGATCAACGTCGGCTAAGGCCGCCTCGGCCCACCTACTACAACAAAGTCATGGAGGCGCCATGTCCTTTCCATCCAAATGGCAAGCACGCGGCTAAAAACTGCAACATCTTGAAGAAGTTCACTGAGGATCACAACAGCGACGCTCCGAGAGATGCCAAGCAAGACGATAAGCGTGACCCTCCCTAGGGCGACGCTTACCAAGAAACCGAGCGAGAGCTCAACTACATATTCGGGGGATCGGATGCATACGAGTCCAAGCGTAAGCAAAAGCTTACCGATCGGGAAATCAATGCAGCCATTCCGGTAACCCCGGAGTATCTCCGGTGGTCTGAAGTTCCGATCATATTTGATCACTCAGATCACCTAGATCACGTCCCTTGCCTAGGAAGATATCCACTCTTCCTGGATCCTGTGGTACGGGGTGTCCGACTGCGCAAGGTCCTGGTTGACGGCGGGAGTGGATTAAAAATCCTTTTCGCTAAGACTCTGGGCGAGATGCAGATCCCAAGGGCGGCGCTCCAGCCGACAGACGCGCCGTTTCATGGTATAATTCCGGGAATCTCATCGGTGCCAATCGGGAAAATCACTCTTCCCGTCACCTTTGGCACTCGGGATAATTACCGAACGGAGAATCTCAGTTTTGAGGTGGCTGATTTTGAGACTGCATATCACGCGATCTTGGGAAGGCCGGGCTTGGCCAAGTTCATGGCCGTCCCACACTACACCTATCTGGTTATGAAGATGCCAGGTCCACGGGGCGTAATCACGGTCCGTGGAGATGGCAAGTTTTCCTACCTCCTCGACAGGGAAAGCTGCGACTTCGCCCAGTCGGTTGAAGCGGTTGCCGAGTTGGACGAGATCCGGCGGGCGGTCACCACTCTCCGCGACGAAGGCGATCTACCGAACAAGAAACCATCTAAGTCGGGCATCAAGCCTGACGAAGATGTCAAGCATATTTCGCTCGATCCGTCCGATTCAACCAAAAGCGGCTCGATCGGACAGGCTCGACCGAATTGGAAGACACGCTCGTCACCTTCCTCCGAGAGAACCGGAGCATCTTCGCCTGGAAACCATCTGACATGCCAGGCGTCCCGAGGGAGGTGATCGAGCACTCCTTGAACGTTCACGACAAGGCCAAGCCGGTTAAGCAGTGGCTGCGCCGATTTGCGCAAGATCGGAAGGAAGCCATCAAGGCGGAGATCACCAAACTTTTAGCCGCCAGCTTTATAAGGGAGGTGCTCCACCCCGACTGGCTGGCAAATCCGGTAGTTGTGCAAAAGAAGAATGGGACTTGGCGCATGTGTGTCGATTACACCGACTTAAATAAAGCATGTCCCAAGGATCTATTTGGACTTCCTCGCATCGACCAGGTGGTTGATTTCTCTGCCGGTTGCGAGCTCCTGAGCTTTCTGGATGCATACTCAGGCTATCACCAGATTAGCTTAAAGGAAGAAGATTGTATCAGGACTTCGTTCATCACTCCGTTTGGGGCCTTCTGTTACGTCACAATGCCCTCGGTCAAGAACGCCGGCAAGAACATACGGCGTTGCATTCAGCGATGCTTCCACAACCAGCTTGGGCGCAACGTGGAGGCATACGTTGATGATGTCGTCGTCAAGTCTCGAGTAACCTCTGATTTGGTCATTGACCTATCGGAGACATTCGAGAGCCTGTCGGCATACCACATGAAGTTGAACCCGGAGAAGTGTGTCTTCGGGGTCCCTTGGGGAAAGCTTCTCGGATTCGTGGTGTCTCATCGTGGAATCGAGGCTAACCCGGAAAAGATCAATGCCATCATGGAGATGGCACCCCCAACGTGCCTAAGGGATGTCCAGCGCCTTAGTGGGTGCATGGTTGCGCTCGGTCGTTTCATCTCGCGACTCGGCGAGCGTGGATCGTCCTTCTTCAAGCTATTGAAGAAGCAACACGACAAGTTCGTCTGGACACCTGAGGCACAGAAGGCCTTTGAGGATCTCAAATTGTTCCTCACCTCGCCACCTGTCTTGAGATTCCCCCTGCCACAAGAACCGCTTCTACTATACATTGCGGCCACCACTCATGTAGTGAGTGCTGCGGTGGTAGTGGAACGGGAAGAAGAAGGATGCGTTTACAAGGCTCAACACCCGGTCTACTTCGTCAGCGAAGTATTGGGCGAGACCAAGGTACGCTATCCACAGGTGTAGATGCTTCTGTATGCGGTCCTCATCGCCTCTCGGAAGCTGAAACACTACTTTCAAGAACATCCAATTTTGGTGGTCACCTCCTTCCCTATTGGAGAAATTCTCCATAATCGGGAAGCCACTAGGAGGATCGCAAAGTGGTCGGTGGAACTTGGGGCTTTCGAGCTCTCGTTCAAGCCACAGAGCGCCATTAAGTCACAAACACTCGCCGACTTTATCACCGAGTGGGCGGAATCTGAGACTCCCCACCACCAAGAGGTCGAGTACTGGAACATGTACTTCGATGGATCTCTCCGACGGCAAGGCGCGGGGGCTGGCATTGTTCTCATATCACCTGGAGGCGAGCGACTCAAGTACGTCTTTGAGATTCATTTTCCAGCTTCAAACAACGCAGCCGAGTACGAGGCGCTCATCCACGGTCTCCGTATTGCCATATCGCTCGGCATCCGACGATTAGTGGTTCGTGGAGACTCCCAGCTTGTGGTGAGCCATGTGCAGAAGGACTGGTCTTGTGTCAACGACAACATGACCGCCTATTGTCAGGAGGTCAGGAAGTTGGAAGATAAGTTTGACGGGTTGGAGCTCATACATGTCCTGCGACGAGACAATGAGGCGGCGGATGAACTCGCAAACACAGGCTCGGTTAGGCGCCCGATTTAATTTGGGATCTTCGTCCAGGAGCTCCATACCCCATCCATCACTCCGCAGGAGCAACTACCCCAACCTAATGAGCAGCAATCTGAGATAGAGGTGCTCGCCCTTGACTCGGATTGGATGAAGCCTTACCTGGAGTACCTGCAAGAAGAAAAGCTTCCCGATGACCGGGGGGCTGCTGAGCAAATCCAACGTCGGAGTCGCAACTATGTGGTGCATGAAGGGATTTTGTACCGACGAAGCGTCTCCGACATACTTCAAAAGTGCATATCTGAGTCTGAAGGACGCGCCCTACTGCGCAAAATTCACTCGGGCATGTGCGGACATCATGCTGCATCAGCTACGTTGGTTGGAAAAGCCTTCCGATAAGGATTGTACTGGCCAACCGTGGTCTCTGACTCAAAGGAGATCGTCCGCAAGTGTGAAGGTTGTCAGTTCTTCGCCCGGCAGATTCATGTGCCGGCTCAGGAACTTCAGACGATCCCCATCACCTGGCCGTTCGCTGTCTAGGGGCTCGACATTGTCGGACCCTTCAAGAAAGCACTCGGTGGTTTTGAACATATCTTCGTCGCCATTGACAAGTTCACGAAATGAATTGAAGCCAAACCCGTGACCAAGATTACGGGGGCCAAAGCCACCGAGTTCTTCCAGGAGATCATCGGTCGGTTTGGCGTACCATCTCGGATCATCACGGACAACGGCTCTCAGTTCAAGAGTGACGAGTTTCAAAGTTGGTGCGAAGATGTGGGCATAAAGATTTGCTTTGCTTCGGTGGCACACCCACGAAGCAATGGGCAGGTCGAGCGCGCAAATGGCATGCTTCTACGAGGTGTCAGGACGCGCATCTTCGATCGGCTCAAACCCTATGCGGCGAAATGGATGAAGGAATTGTCTGCCGTACTCTGGGGGCTTTGTACAAGCCCCAGTTGAGCTACAGGGCAGTCACCCTTTTTCCTCGTATATGGGTCTGAGGCGGTCCTTCCCACGGAGGTGCAGTTTGGGTAGCCCCGAGTTCAGAGGTTCAACGAAAGCGAGTCAGAGGCCAGTCGGGTTGACGATCTCGACCGACTGGAGGAAGCTCGGGACGTTGCCACAATTCGGTCAGCTAAGTACCTCCAGGGTTGCGTCGTTATCATGATCGTAATGTGCGAGATCGAGCCTTCGCGGTTGGAGATTTGGTCCTTTGAGTCAGTCAATCGAGTGGCCACAAACTTTCTCCACAATGGGAAGGACCGTACATCGTCGACTCTATGACATGCCTGGGGGCTTACCGATTAAGGCGAGAAGATGACGCTCTCCTGTACAACTCATGGAACATCGAGCAATTGCGTCGGTTCTATACCTGACAATTATTGTAATCCATGTCCACAATCAAATAAAGATAAGTTTTCACTCACATACTTATTTGTATTTCAATTAAGTAGTAAGTTGGGGGCTACACCTAATTAGGTGCGCAATCGCGCACCTAACCTTTCATTGAAAAATTAGTTTGACTTGCTCCCTAGTCGGATCCCGACTAGCCAGTAAGTCAGGGGCTACACCTAATCAGGTGCGCAGTCGCGCATCCTTTCTCTTATTGAATCTGACTTACACGTGAGTCAGGTTCCGACCGGCTTGTAAGTTGGGGGTCATACCTGATTTGGAGCAGTCTCCATCGCCACATTTATTTAACGCCTGATCGAGTTTTTTTCGTTTCAAGTCTGTGATGAGCCTGAGTGTTAGTTGTTACGAGTACTTGAAACTCTTGTTTCCTAGCAACACTCAAACTTCCCGATTGTGTTATTGGAGATAGAGCTCAGTGCCAGCTCCTAATGCTAAGGAATTTGATGCGCTGGGCAGGGTGCTTAGTGAAAGGGACCTGACTCGCTTGGGCAAAACGCATGGTCTGAACCGAGAAAAGTTGATTAGCTTGCACCAAGATAAAAAAAAGAAAAATAACACACAGAGAAGAGATCGAAGGCAAAATTGATAATTTTATTAATATTTACAATGGCTTGCAAGCCAATTACAGGATATGGCAGCAAGCGTGGGCCTGCGCCCTGATGATCAGATCCGTCACCCCGGCGAGCCCTGGAGCAGCGTCGATCAGGGCCTCGGCAATGGCGGCGTCGCGAGCACGGGCGCGGACCAGCGCCATCACGATGACGTCGGCCACCTCAGCAAGGGCTGGGGCGACCTCGATCAGAACCGCCACGGAGGCGACGTCGTGGGCGCGGGCCTCTTCTTCGGCCATCTCGGCGAGCACGAGGTCGAACTCCGCCCAGAGCTCCGCCAACTCTTCGTCGCGTGCCATGGGAGCAGGCGGGAGAAAGGAGGGTGGAGGAAGAAGAAGATTGGGTGAGAAGCGGCCGTTGAACCGGCTTCTCTTTATAGCCGAGATTGGGGAAGTCGAATCGGCCTCGGGGAATAATGGCGTTGAGATGCAACCCCGAGGAAAACTGTTCCTGGGCTTTGATGTGGAAGCCTCTAGGAGCATGGCGCAGCATTCAAGGTGGCGTCTGGTCTTCCGGTGAAGTGATGTTGGAGATGACCCGTGGCGATCAATAGTGGCGCGCATTCACCAAAGAACCACGGGCGACATTTCGGCTTCACATTGGGCGGGAAGGAACAAGGCCTTGGATTCACTATCGCAATATTCGGGCCCAGACTAAGGTTCTAGAAGCCATGCTCCATGTGGGCCGAAAGTTGTACGTTGCTCACATGCGGGTGTTGATTGGACCGAACCTAGTTTGGAAAAAGGGCGCGCCCTTGGTTGGGCCTTATGCCAGTTATCAATCCTTCTATGGCTGGGCGCTTCCCGGGTAATTAACTCAGCTCTTGGTATACCTCTTGGGTTAATGGCTGGTCTGATTTTCTAATCAGATTAGGCGCCGAAGAGTTACCTCTTCAGTTGGGTCTCAGTGGCACATCTCCGGATCGTTTGTCGCCAAGACAAACACCACTAGGAGGACCTCAACTTGGAGGCGGGCGTATTCCTCTAGGGATCACTAGCTTGACTCCGCACTAGTCAGGTCAGGGCGCCTGAATACCCTACGCAAGTTGTGTCATATCCCATGATGGATCGAATGTCGAGCTCTGCAAGCCAGGCTTGAATGCCATAAGTTGTAACAGGGAGGATAACGCTAGGTGGCACTGCTCACTCGGAAAAATCCACTTTTCTGGTATGCCTCTCCGTGGGGCCATTAGCGACATTCGATCCGTCGGTGGGTGCGTGAATCTTTAATAACTTGAGAATTTTCTCGAGTTCTTTGCAATCGTGTTGTTTGATCAACGAGTTACTCGGCGGCGAGACTTCATCACCAGACGAAGAGTGGCGCCACTCGGGTAACATCCGAAGGATCGCGAGCTGAACCGGATCAAGACAACCCGGTCTCGAAGCACTCGAGACTCTTGTGGAAAACATGGGCCTGGTATCCGAAGATACACTCTTGGACGTACCACCTCCTTGGGCGAGTCAACTGGGCCTTCGTAAAGCAAGCTTGGAGGTGGGCGGCTTGAGATGATCTACAAGGAAGCGAACTCGTCTCCTACTCGAATACATGGATATAGGCGTAGCCGAATCGGTTATATCTGTATCTTCCATACGCGGATTAGGGATTCTATCTGTAACCCGATCCCCTGCACTATATAAAGGGGGTCCGGGGCCCCTAGTTGGAGATCCAATCCCACATCTTACAATCATCATCAGCATCCACCATAATACAATCCACGAGCACAGGAATAGGGTATTACCTCCCCCCGAGGGCCCGAACCTATATAAATTCGGCTCCCTGTGCTACCATCGTAGTTGTGATCTTTCGCATCGCCCCCCTAAAATACATTGCCGACACAAATCGTCGACAACCCACCTTTTGGAGGGCACCGCAAAAAAGGGAAACTTGAATTGGGCAAGAAAAAGGGAAGATCTGGGACTGTAGAGAGTACTGGGACTTACTAGTATTGTCATCGCTGGTGAATTCTTGCCACCCGTCGACCTTGTAGAACAGGTGATCCCTCTGGCACTGGGGCTGATCCAGTACGTGATGTATTCCCGCGTGATTTTCTTCCCGGTTAGCCCAAGTTCCACTAGCACGACTATCTTGCTAATGAGGGCCGTCTCCTTCGGTTGGACCTCGGGGCGTGGCGGAGCTTTCCCCTTCTCTGGAACGGCGCTGTGGAAAGCAAGGGAGCTATCCAGGCTCTTCCGGGCATAGAACCACTGGCTCGCCCACCCCAAGATGGAATCTTTGAGATGGAAGACGTGGTAGGTGAACAGGGTGCTGGTGCGCAAGAGAAAGTACGCGCACCCTACGGGCTGATCCAAGTGACGAAAAAGCCCGTAGTATTGCAGGAATAGGCTCGCTGTCAGCAGCGAGCCCAAGAAACCTTCACACAGGGTTGTGAAGATGGACATCATGAGAAAGATGTTTTGGTGGAGATTGATTACCTCTACCTCGCACTGCGCCAGGAGTGATGCGCCAAATTCGCTCTCCGGCGCCCGTATCCCATTGATAGCGTAGAGTTCGCACGACACGAACACCTCCTCGCAGCGCTGCGGGTGCCGGTCATCTCTGGGTGGCGCCACATCCCGGCATCAAGGTGGCCCTGCACCTCTAGTTCTTGCAGCTATCCCGGCGTGATTTGGGTCCTCCCCAAGATCGCCATAAGTTTCGGTGAGAAGAAGAGATGGATCAAAAGCTAGGGCTCGCAGGCGGGGGAGTAACCAAAAAGGGGAGCAGGGGAAACAAAGAGCGGGAGACAAAGAGTTTTTGGCACGAGGGAGTGAAAGTGACGGATCCATGCCTCCCGATGCCTATTTATAGGTGTAGAGCAATAAAGGGTAGTAAATGACGTGTATTAAGGTGCGAAACAACTGAAAACCGCCACATGTCGCAGGATGGTTCGGTTTCCAAAAATCACCCCTATTATTGCATTCTATGTTCAACGACTCATAAATCCTGATTATGAACGTTGGTAAAAACCGTCGCTGGCGCTCGCTGCCTGGCATGCGGTGAGGACCTTGCCTAATCGGGTTGATGCCCGGTCTGGAGGTGATCCTTGCCCGGTTCAGGTGTGACATATCCGGTATGGCGACATTGCTCGGCTCTCGCCTATGAGGTGTCAGATGTGGCAGTAGAACTACGCTGCTAGAATCAATTCCCCTCTTTTTAGTTTAAAGTCTCAAGAGGAAGGCCCTGCCAAGTAGTTTTCCACTTGAGCTTCGGGGGCTAGCTGTTGGGGATAGGCTGATGGCCCATGGACCATCAATAGCCCTGGATGCTCCGTAAATCGATGAATACCTTAGATGTCGTTCTTAAGACGGCTCAATTCGGGCAGAGTCCTTGCCCGGAGCGGCCTTGCCTAGGGAGAAACTAGGTGCTACCTGCATGAAGTTGTCCTGCTCGCCCTGACTTCAATGTCATGCCTTGCTGGGGCCGGGCAACGACATAATGCCTGGAGTGATCCTGCTTGCTCGGGCACCGACGTAACAGAGTGGCATGCTATAGCGTGCCACGTGGCCATGTTTCCCACGACGCGAGAGCTATTGCCCACGATCCGTGTGGTTCACGCAACGATCGCGTGCGCGGTGTGCTGTTGGCTTTCACACCCATGGTGCACGCAACCATCTCCCAAAGATTTAGAGCCGACAGTTGGGGATAGGCCCCATAAATATCAGCTTTTGATCATTTGAAGCACGGTTTTTGGGACACATTGAGCTCATCAGCGTACATTGTGACCTCACATTTCGCAATACAAGCACACTGGAGTAGGGCTATTATCTTTCGCAGGAGGCTCGAACCAGGATAAACCCCTGTGTCTCGTCCATTTTCAGCTCGTTCACGCTAAGAAGTCTTCGACATCTCGAAATGCCACACTTCGGCAAAAAGGGGCTTTTTGATCCCTCAATCGAGAAATAAGCTCGACGGGGAATCCGGTTCTTAATCGTCGACACTTACAAAACACACTTACCACACAGGAGAGGCCGGACAGTCTAGCCCCTAGGCTAGACAGTCCAGCCCTCATAGCACAGTCTTCCACGAACGGTTCAGCCTCCTGGCCTAGAACATCCGACCCCTGTGGCCGCAGCTCTCTGTGGACCGTCTGGCCTCCCAGCACAGACTGTCCACCCCCTTGGCCGGACTGTCCTCCCACACATTCTAACTTATCCTACTTATCTCGTGTCTTATTTGACTTATCTCACTTTTTTTATTACTTTTTGAGTCGTTTTTTTTATCTCGTAGGCGTGTCTATACGCTCTCTAAACCCCAAAATTGGAGGCCAACCGGCTCCCGAGTCTATCTCGAAAAAATCTCGAAGTGACAAATAAGTAGGCAAATAGGTAGACAAATAAGCTGAAGAGAAGGGGCCCAAAGTAAAAGAATAGGTGTGCTTCTGGTCACCAGGGATCCTAATGGATAAAATAATCAAACTCCCCTTTATAGTACGGCAAATCAACACAAAAGATAAAGATACCTAGTCTAAGAATGGTTCAACTCGATGCTCGATCCATCCTCTAAACCGTCCTTAGCCTTTGCGCTTGATGCCGATCGAAATAGATATATAGGAGTTCAAGATTATCGAGAATGCCCCAAGGAATCACCGTCATCAACACCAAAACATAATAATACATCCAACCGAGACCTGGATGCTTTCATCCATGACTCCAAATCTTCAATAGATCCAATACAAAATGTTATTTGGAGTATTTCCAACAAGGAGAGGTCTTAAAACTTTGAAAATAGTTTTTAGCATACAAGGCCTCTTGGTTGAAAGATAAATGCATTTTTCATAAAACTCTCAAATTTTGCCAAATGAGCATGAGAAGGGTAATTTAGTTACTAAATGCTTCATATTTGTCTTAAATACCCTTTAAACGTAATTTGTATCCAGAAATTTGGTCCAAATGGCAAAACTCACTTACGTGCTAGAAATTGATAATTTTGGTCAAGGCAAGTTTTTTGGTGAGGTTCAAAACCTCATAGCATGAGATAAGTTGGTCATTTGAAAATTTTTTGAATATGAAAAATGTTTGTAATAACTAACTCTGGGTTTTTGGTATTGAAACTTTTCTCAAATTTGGTTTAGAATTAATTCTTTGAAAAATACTAAAAAATTGCAAAAACATGATAGTAGTAACTAGATTTTTGGCTAAATGCTTGTTTTTGATAAATATATGTTTTATTTTGGCCAAAACCTTTTGAAAACATTTAAGAAACATATTGAAATAAGTTTTAAAATTTTACACTTCAAATTTACATTTTGACCAAAATGGCTCATTTTAAAATTCAACACTAGCACTTAATAGATATGGCACAATTAGGAAATATGATACACATGAATATGAATTAACACTATCTTTAAATGTGCTGCACTACTAATCAAGCTCATAAAGCTATAATGAAGGTTTGAACTTGAGCAAGATAACAAGATAAATAGATTTTCATGAAATGCAATGCAAATACCGACACATGGTAAAATGCTTGAATTTAAATTGTTACCGAAGTGGCATTGGTACATGATGGTGACTTGAATATCCTCGTGCTTGGCCTCAAATGATTAGTGGTGAGATCCACCTCTTCACGCATATGCCAAGCCTCCAATGCCTCTTCTAGACCTATTAAGTATTTCAAGCAAACTTTGGTACCCAATGCTTGTTGGGTCCATAAATGTCGTTCACAAAGTGTTTTGGTGCCCAAGTAGCATGAGTATAATTAATCTTGCTAGTATTAGATTTGTCCTTAGAACAATTAGTAAGAAGATAAGCCTTTGGGCAAATCCCTTTTTGACACCCTTTTTGACAAATTCCACATCAGGGCTTATCCTACCACCATCCTTGAGCAAATCCTAGGAATTATCTCCCAATCTTTTCTTGCCCAAGTTGTTTCCTTGCTCCCTAAGTGATTTTCCAAAAATGATGGATTTTGGAACCTAAATGGTTTTTTCATTTGTTTTAGTGGAACTAACATTCTAGCAATCAAATTTTGATTTTTATCTCTCCTAAGCAAATAATGCTCATTGACAAGATGGGCTTAGGAGTTTTACCATTGCGACAATTTTGACCAATATGTCCCTTTTTCTGGCAATTGTAGCAAGTGGGCTTAGAACCTCCATTGTTCTTCTTCTTGACTTGCTCCTTGCTGGTTTGCCTCTTCAAAGATGTAGTCTTGGTCTCCGCCTTGTTAGGACACATCGAGGCGATGTGCCCTAGCTTTTTGCATCCGGAACACTGAATAGTCTTCGTTTTGTCGGCTTGGTGCTTGGAGTGGCTCTCTTGGTTCTTGGTGGACTTGGAATGCCTTGCATTGTGTCTTCTGTCTTGATTGTTCTTCTTAGGGATGTAGCCATGCCCTTTCTTGTCCTTCACAGATTTTTGATTGCCCAAGATGGCTTTTAGGTTGGCCTTCCCTTTGTAGCAATTTTCCAAATCCTTGCTCAATTTGTCCACTTGAGCCTTAAGATCTTTATTTTCCTTTATAGGATTGTTAGAATTGCAAGCACTAGAGGAAATAAAATCATTTGTATTGGATGTACAAGGCACATCAACCAGATCATTACAAGACAATTGGGAAATGGATGTTAGTGATATGCCCTAGAGGCAGTCATCTAATATGATTGTATCACGTCTATATTTATGTACTCTTGGATAATATGTTATCAGTTCCATGCATAAACATCGTTCACATTGTTCATCAAGTAGGACTTGGTTGTGAGTCACATTGTTTAAAGATCTTATTCTAAATGATCCCTGGTTTCTTATCATTATGTGGGACAATAATGATTTGATTCAGCACATGTATTGACTGATGGTAATGTTTCATATACCATAGATATAGAGATACCAAATCACTAATGTGGACACATAATAGAGAACATGGTGTTGGATAGACCTACTCCGAAACATTGCAGTGATTGTTATCATACATGTGCCATCAGCCTATATTTTCGAGTGGTATACCTATATGATCCTTAGACCTAAGATCGTCATTGAATTCCAGCATGCGTAGTTGTGTACTTTGGGGTTACCAACCACTACACCGTAACTGGGTAATTATAAAGATAGCTTTTGGGTATGCTATGAAACATATCGTGGGGTGTGAGTAATCAAGATGGAATTTGCCTCTCCTTGATAACAGGAGAGATATCTCTAGGCCCCCACGATGTGATTGGATTGGAAAGTGCATGGCCATGCCAATGTAATTAAAGAGTTAATCATGGATTGAAATCCATCACAGGATCGAGTGAATGGTTGAGCTATCATAAGGGTGGCATGCATCTCGCCTTGAGCTTGACTGGCATCGTGCAGCAAAGGGATCGGTATGTGAGTATATGAAGGTTCAGCCGATATGATCATTCTGTGTATTTGGGGTCAATATATTTTGCTAGGAACCGCTATTGACTTGTGGTTCGGAAAAGAGTTTATGGGGCCATGGTCACTTGTGCATGAACCTAACGGGTCACACACTTAACGGGTTGGAACATGTCTAATAGATTAGATTCATTAGTGGGTTTCATAGATACTGATCCGTGTAAGAATAGTTGCATGGATATTGATCTGTGTAGGATTAGAGTTCTAATGGGCCTTTAGTGTAGAAGCCTATTAGTGCACTCTATATAAGGGAGGCGGTGGGGGCGGTGCACACACACGAGTTCGCCACCACATAACTCTACCCATCATGCCCCTACCGACTCCCACAAACCCTAACCGTGCACGTGCGGTGCTAGCACACTGGTGCACGGCGTTCTGTCCCTGGACGTGTGCATACCATAGAGGCACTGCTGCGATTGCTACGGCGCTGATCGGTGACAAGAAGGTCAAGGTCGACAAGATCGACTACTTCCTCTATGGCAGTACGTACAACGTTGTTGCGGTGGTAATCGGTGAGTAGAGAAGGTTCGACTTGACGTGAACAACTACTTCCTCTACCTCGATGAGTATGACATCGGACTCAGTTACTCCGACTCTCCTTCTGCTGCGGCCACGCGTCAAGGGTAATGATCTGTGATCCTTCACTTGCATGATGTTCTGGGTGCTCATGATAGAAATTTTTGAAATTGCGCAAGCATAGCCTACCCATTCCCCTTCAATGGATGTATTTGCACTAGAACAACAATGTATGTCAAGTAATTCATTGCTCGAGGTGGAAGCAACAACCTTAGATGAAATGCTATAAATAGGATCTAAATGTAAAAGCCCATTTTTGGATTTTTGGATCCTTTTTAAAAATGTTTTGCAAAAACTCAAAATCTAAATTGTATTTCATATAATTGCTTTTTCCAATTTAAAATGTTCCAAATCCTTAAGTCAAAATTCAATAGGAAAAGCAAATCCCTTAAAAATCCAAATTGCACCTTATCAAAACCAAAGGTTTTTGATAAATCAAAATTAAGAAATTTATAATTTCAATTTAATTTTTTTTCCAAAATTCATTTAAATCAAGTTTAATTGTCCAAAATATCACCTTTTAACCCTTAATTACACCAAAAATTCAAAATTTCATTTTGAAAATTTCAAAATCTATTCCAAAGCTTCCCTGGCCTTCCCAAGCCTAGCCCAACCTATTGGGCCCAAGCTTAGCCCTACCCAAGAGTGCGCTCTCTCTTTCCCTTCCCTCTCTCCCTCTCTCCTCCCTCTCTGCCTATGGCAGACACGCCACGCATGTCCCATCCATGTGCAGCTTGCCCTGCATCACCGCTTGCCGTGGCTAGCTGTCCCATCGCCGGCGCCACCGCATCACCCCTCCCGCCCCATGCACCGTTGTCGTCGTAGCTTAACCAGAGCTGCGCCAAGCCTCTCCCATCCTTCTAATCCCCTCTCTATGCCACGCTGCTCAGCCGTAGCTCACCCTTGAGTCCTCCCCGCGGGGATGACCTCCTCCTCCCTTGTGAGCTCCCTCACTGCCTATTTAAGTCGTCGATAGGCCCCTCTCCTCCCCCTTTGCCATTTCTGTCGGCGCTCCCCGAATCACCCCCTTTTGCCTCTCCAGTGATTTAGTAAGCTGCCGGCCGATTCCTCGTGCCCATAGCATCTCTAGGTTCCACTCTTTACCTTCCTATGATCAATTTTGAGTAGAGAACCCCGAGCTCCCTAGCGACGTAGCCCCTATTTCGGCCACCACTGTCTCCTCGGTGACAGCTCACTTCTATCCTTCCTCGAGCTCGCTACCACCTCAGGTAGCTCTGTGGTAGCCCCTAGATGCTCTCGACACCAGCGAACTAACCATCGCCTCCTCCCTTCATTCTGGAAGCATGATGCCATAGCTTCTCGCCGATTTCACCCTTGGTGCCGCCGACGAAATCCTGGTCAGCACATCTTAGGTCTTTCCTGGCCGAACCCAGCCCGAACTAGTAGGATAGTGGGTCACAGCGCCGTCGATCCCTCGCCGAAGCTTCGCTAGAAAATCCGCCAAAGTTCGAAGGGAATTGCTGCCCGCCGCGAGGCCTATCACTGACAGGTAGGACACCCACTAACAGTGGTTAGTGTTTAAATCTCCCACAGTTAGCCTCGTTCGGCCACTAACAAGTGGGCCCTTCATCCCACGCGTCAGTATTAGTGGAAGCGTAATCTAGGAAGTGTGCCTCCTCTTAAGGATCACACCTTCTGGAAAGCGCCCTAGCCCCGGCAATGAATGGGCCGTCTGTAACATCCTTATTTTTAAAAAAAATATATAATTATCCGGCATCATGCAATTCCAATGTAACAAATTTCACAAGAATTTAAAATTATTTTGAAAATAAGTATGTTACATTAACTTTTGAGCTTTTAAACCAAATAATTTGATTTCCTCGCTAAAAGAAAAGCTTAATGAGATTTAACCCTAGCTTTTAAAAGGCTTTATTTGAAAAGATGATTTGTTTAAAATGTGATTCAAAAAAATAAAATATTATACAAGCAAAACCCAAATTTCAAAAGTTCCTTTTAAAAACCCCTAATCCTAAACAAAATTAAAAGTTTTTGGAAATTCCTTTTTTAAATTAATTTATATTATTTAAAGTGTTTAATAAAATAAAACAATTTCATAAACAAATAAATTGGTTTTGATTTAAATTTGAAATAAATGGAAACATAGATTTCCTAGGACCGATCACCTTGGTAAATTATGTTTTCAATAATTTTAAAATAAAGTGTCTTTGTATGAAAATCCTTTGAAAAGTAAAATCTTGGCAAAAAGGAAAACTTTGAAAAATTTGGATTTGAATACTTCCTTTAGCAAGGAGTTCTAAAATAATTTAACATTGTAAAATGGAATTTATTTGAAAACTCCTTTTTCCAAACCCAGTTTTCCTACTCGAGGTTTTAGATAAAATACTTTGGATTTCATGAAAGAACTATTTTTGAACTTGGGCTATTTCTTTTAAACTCAAACTTTGAAGAATGATCATGTCATGTTTTCAAACATTTTGTTTTTGCATGACTATTTAAAAGCCATTCCATTTTTGAAATTAAATTTTGCATTCTTAATTTGATTTTAACAAAACTAATTGTTATTTATAATTTCAAACTGAATTTATTATATTTTATTCAAAATTGATTCACAGCTCTAAACTAATTTCTAAAAACCTTTCCTTTTTCTCGCTTTCTTCTCCTCTCAATGGCGAGTGGCCCCGTGTGTCATTCTCCCTTTCCTTTTCTTTTCTCTTTTCTTTTCTCTATTCTTTCTCGTCTTTTTCTCTATCCTCCACCTGCCCTCCCCTCTCCCTACCACCTTCCCTTCCCTCCGTGCCAACCCCTCAACCTGGCAGCTTTTCCCTGCCCCTCTCAATGTATCCCCCTCTCCACTTCACTCCTCACACGTTCACTCTCCCTCTCACTCTCACTTCAGTTCCCTTCCTTTCTAGCCAACTCCCTACCTCTCCTTTCCCGCAGGCCGCACCACACCCACCTCGCCGGCGGTAGCCGTCGCTGACCTCGACACTGCCGGTGAGCTCCCCCTTCTTCATCCTCCCTTCTTCCCTCTTCTTCTCTCTTCTCTCTTCTCTCTCTCCTCTCTTCTTCTCTCTTTCTTTCCCCTCCCCGTGCTGCATGCATGTTGCTTGACGATATGTCGACTGTGGCGCCTTGCCTTGTGCCATCGCATCGTCACCGCCGCTGGCCTGAGCTCCATCCTGCCACCCGCCGTCGTCCTCCTCCTTGTTCCACTTCCTCTTCCTTCTTTCTCTCTCTTCCCCCTTCTTCTTCCTTTTCTTCTTCTTTCTTCTTCCTCCTTTCTTTTCTTTCTTTCTCCTTCTCCCTTGTTCCTCCCTCCCCGGCGCTGCATGCATGCATGCGTTCTACGCGCTGTTGTCGCAGCCGCCGCCGTGCTAGCCGTCACCCGTTGCCGCCACCGCCAGCCCCCTTCTTCTTCTCCTTCTTCCTTCCTTCTTCTTCCTCCTCCTTGTTCCACTTCCTCTTCCTTCTTTCTCTCTCTTCCCCCTTCTTCTTCCTTTTCTTCTTCTTTCTTCTTCCTCCTTTCTTTTCTTTCTTTCTCCTTCTCCCTTGTTCCTCCCTCCCGGTGTTGCATGCATGCATCGTGCTCTGTATTGTTGTCGCTTGCCGCCGCTTAGCCTTGCCGCTTGGTGCCACCACCTTGCCCCCTTCTTCTTCTCCTTCTTCCTCCCTTCTTCTTCCTCCTCCTCCTCCCTCTTCCTCTCTTCTTCATTCTTCTCCCCTCCTCCTCTCCCTGGAGCGCCGCTGTGCATGCATGTCGCATGCGTGTGGCATGCCAGCGCGCGTGCCCTATGTCGTGCCCCCCCTCCTGTGCCACTGCCCTTGGCATGGCCTGTGGTGCGCAGGCTCGTCGTTGCAAGCACTGCACCTGCAGACCCCTGCCCCTGTTGCCCCCCTCTCTCCTTCCTCTCTCTCTCTCTCTCTCTCTCTCTCTCTCTTATTAGCTCAGGTTGATCCCGAGTGGGTTGCCAGGCCGAGCCGGCCCACCTGAGCCTGCCCTTTTTCCCTTCTCTCTCCCTCTATGGGCTGTTGAGTGGGCTAGCCTGCATGAACAATACCCTTTTCTATTTTCTCTAATTTCTAGTGAATACTATTACTTCATAATTTCACAGCGAATTCATCCGAACACCAAATCTAGTGATTCCAGTCCATAAAAATTTCTAAAATTCCCCTCTACTTCTAGTAATTTTTATATTTATATTTTGATTATGTTATTTTCTGTTATTTATTATTGTTTATCCTGATTTGCGTGCGTTAGATCGTGCGGGCGATGAAGGAGAGTTCCTCGACACCGCCGATGTCCCTTAGAATCCTAATTTCTAGATTTTGCCAAAACTGCAAATTAATTAAAATATGCATATTTATTTCAAAAATTCCCAGTGCATGCCGTTCATTTATATGTTATGCACCATTGCCATTAAAAACCTTAGGATAAATTATATTAAATGTTGTCATACTGTTTTTCATTATTAATTGGCTTAGCAATGCTTAGACATCGGGGAGTGATCTCCCGCAACTGTATCATTATTGTATTCATATGGAGAATGTGCATCTGAGAACGAGACAAGTGAACTTGGGTTATGGTGGGCTTGATCATTCTTTAATTAAAATTTGATCAACTAATAATTGGGATCGGGAGTGGATGGAATGTATGGTGGGTGCCTTCATGTACGAGACTTGGGTTTCGTTTGGCTGCCGCTCCGAGAATAAGGACTGACGATTGTGACGGGTTTTACCAAGATATTTCCGTGCGACCGCAAGCTTGGTATGGGACGAGCCTGATCTAGAGGGAGAGTAACGTCGGGTTTGTCAAGGTACCTTTAATGGATTTTGTTATGATACTTTTCGACTGGAAGGTATCATATCTAGGGGTAAAGCGTACAACCTCTGCAGAGTGTAAACCCATTCGAATAACTGTGCTCCCAGTTAAGAGCGACTTGGTGGCTCCTTGCAATATGACTTGGGAAAGGTTTTCCAGCATGTGTGCCATTGCTAGATGAGAATGAGATTTGTATATGAGATTTGAGTATGTGAGGATGACTTGAGATCTACGAGGTATTGGAAACTTGAGCTTGAGAATAACAACCTGGTTATATCCTTGTTTATTATAAGAATTGTTATTTATGTATTTATGTTTTCTTGAATGCTTTTACACTTCTAGGTTAAATACATTTATGCCAAATAACCCTCAGCTTTCCTAGGATGAGCCTTAGCATGGCCCTTCTCTAGAAAGACTTGCTAACATTCGCATGCTAACCCCGTCTTTTATGCGGGCTGTTCCTATCGTGAGCAGGTTAGGAGTTCGAGGACGCGCAGGACTTCGTTGCTGTTTTCCCGGAGGTGGATCCAGATTTCTAGCTGCTTTCCAGATCAGCGTATACCAATGGCCGTGATGGGTCGCCACTTTTGGTTTACCTTGTTATTTGCATTAGTCAGGACCTGTTACTATGAACTAATATAGTCTTTTATTCCGCAGCACTCTGGTTTACTTTCTAGTTAATGCAATGTTGGCAATGGTACTGTGTTTCTGTTTACTGTGGGTACATACACTGATCCTTGGGACATGTACTGTTAATATAGAGGGGTTCGATTTGGTAAAACTAGGCTCCGACACCGTCTTGGGCCGCTTTGCGTAGTTTCGAACCTTTTCCTATTTTAAATAATCCAGTAAGTGTTTAAGATTTTTTTAAAATTATGATTTCAACTCCTAAAATATTGAAACAATTATGATAAATACTTGAGAATAGTCTAGATCTAATAAAATTATAATCTTCAACAGTAATTCATTTTTGCCTTTTGTATTATTCTAGAAGCCTTATTTTCCAAATTAAGAAACAATCTTTCTATTTTATAAATGATTAAATGATGTCCATAAATCTTGATAAAATTTCATAACACTGTAGATGCAAATTGGGATTTAATAAAATTATTTGAATATACATATCGTCACCCCTGTTCACTATTCATTTATTAGTGATTTTTAAAACCTTTTTTCCTAATGAAATAATTGGCAGTTAATTAAACTAGTTTATTTAAAATATCTTTTCAACTTTAGAATTTTCCAAAATTTTATAGAAACCTTTTTAGCTCAGAAACAATTTATTAAAAATATTAAGCTCATGTTAACCCTAAATGAAGTTTGCACTATGAATTAAGAACCCTAAATGCTTTTTGTTAATATTTTAAATTTGATAATTAGTTTCCAAAATTTGTTTTCCAATAAGGAAAACAGTAGTTTGGGAAACTAGGGAATATTCATCTATGTTTAGTTGATGACTCATAAACCCTAGCTTCGTTATAGAGTTTTTCCCGTGTATTCATGCATCATTTTTTAATTGCATAATTATATTGGTTTTTACAGTCGATTAGACGTCGAGGACCCTCAAGGAAGGTTCCAGGACACCGAAGAGGCCCACAAGCCGCAATCAAGGCGAGTTAACATCTTTTGTTCATATCTTACCTAGTTTTATTAAAACTTATGTTGAACCAGTTATGACAATTGCATGCAATATAAATTTCTTACCTAGCTTGTTAATCATGTTATACACATGTCATGATCCTTGACACTTTAATAACCATGCCATGATTGCCTAGAATATCATGCCAAGACTGCCTTGATAGTCTTATCCCTTGTAAACCACTAAAGCAATTAAACATTTGGACTTTCAATCTGTGGAGTCAAGATGATGAGCATGTGAGGAGTTGGTCAAAACTTTCGGTTTCCGACAAAATTCTTCCAAACTTGACCACTTGGATGTGGCATGTTGTTTCTTGATTCTTGCGAAGTTTTGTGATCTCCTTAGCATGAAAAGACCCCTAGATGATTTAGGTGTAGCCGACGAAGTCGCCAAAGTGCCACAGGACGCACTTGCCCCCAGGCGGTTATTTTGTGTCGGACTAGTCACTATTTCGGCTATCATTTTTGCATACTAACCCCGATCGAGGATCGGTTTGTTGTGTTGGGTTCGTGGAGATGCTGCGGACGTTCTGGATGTGTTTTGGTAGTTTTTGTTGTTGGTGTTGTGGATGCGGTGAGAACAGGTGCGAGTGGAGTGGATGAGTCCGTTCGCGGGTGAAATTGCCGGTTCGGTTGGAGGATGGGCGCGGAGCTTCACGGTGGAAACGGCTATCATTTCGGAGCACGAGTTCTTACTGGACGTTGGGACGTGCGGATGCTTGGACACGAAGGGATAGTTGGAGACGGTTCGCAACGCTCTAAGATTCGTGCGTGTGAGTTAAAACCCGTGTATGTGTTGGGTTTCGGGTTAGCCCATGTATGGTCCATGTTAGGCCATGAGTGAGTAGGCTAAGGCCCATGTAAATAGCTGGTTGGAGAGGGTTAATCTCAGCCATTCATGGGCGGTTCAAGGGAGATCGCAATATATCACGATATATCGAGATACCCTAGAACCGGTTGGCCTATAAAAGAAGGGGTGGAGGGGTGTCTCCACTCAAGTCTTTTGTAGCCAATAGTTTCTGAAGTTTAGCCACTTGTGAGTGTTTTCCACCCTAGCGTGGCTATGTAAAACTTTCCCAAATCAAACAAAACTAGTTCCACCATGTTCATGTCTTGTTCTTACTAGTTCTATTGTTTCAATCTTCTTTCCTTGATATTTTTTGTTGCAACTTATTTGTATGCCTCCCCTCCTTCTACATGCTTCTGATCCATGATGTCTTGAGGGTGTTTATATGGTGTTTACACCTCTCTTGCATCCTAGGATAGACTAGAGATCAAGTTTTCCATCAAGTTGCAAATCTCTGCAGATTTTGTTCTTCGCGCAGCACCCAGTGTTTGATTTTTATAAAAATCTAGAAACATCAGTTTTGTGTGCTTCTTGTTGGAGAAGGTGCGTGACTCATATGTGCATCTGAAGAAAACGTTTGGAGTCATTCCATTGCACCGTTTGGACGGCCATGAGGTGAATACCGAGCTCCAAACTTTCTGCTCGAAGTTCCTGACAGTCTGTAGTGTTTGATTTTTCATATTGTTTCTACAGAGATTTTTGAGGAGATATTTGGTGAAGTGCTTCAAGATTTATGTAGAATTATGCACACAAAATCCCAAAAACATTAGAGCTCCAGAAACCCACCAACCTCCTGCTCCAAGTGGGGGCAAATTCTGGAAATCTGTTTTTACTTTTCTGAAAGTATCTTTGATGCTTTGGCTTTCTCTCTTTTCCTTTTTGCTTTTGTTTTCTAGAGCTAATCTGGTCCATCCAGGTTTGAACTGGTCCTTTACTTCTTGTTTCTTCCAGATCTGAACAGGTCGTTCCTGGTCCGATCTGGTCCAAGTTGAGCTTCCAGATCTGAACAGGTCCTTCCCGGTGCAGGCGGTCCATGTTGCATATTTCTCTCGGTGTTGTTGGAGGGTCTTTCAATAGTCCAGATGCCCTTGGGTATCTAAAGGACATCCTGTACCTCCAACGGTGGCTTAAGTCTTTTCTCTTCGTCATTTGTTTTATCGGTGTTTGGGTTGGAGTTCGAATGGAGCACAAAATATTAAAATTTGAAAAGGCTCCATTCACTCCCCTCTCTGTCGCCTTGGTGAGTTCACAGTGGTATCAGAGCGAGGTTGAGCTCTTGTGATTCTTGCGAGTTTTTGAGCCCTTCCTGTCTTTAACCATGGCAGAGGAGAGGTACTCAAACAAACCACCGATTTTCAATGGCCTTGATTTTTCCTTTTGAAAAGCTCGGATGGGTTCCTACCTTATGGCACAGAGCTTTGATGTTTGGGCCAAAGTCAAGAAACCATATAAGGTGCCGAATGAGGAGGAAATCACCCCCGAGAACAAAAAGGATTTTGAGTTGAATGCTAGGGCCAAGAACATTCTCTTCCAAGGTTTGGGTCGAAATGAATACGACCGGGTTGCTCACCTTGAGTCCGCGCACGAGATCTGGACTACCCTCATTGCTTTCCATGAGGGGACAGCTCAGGTCAAGACCGTTCGCCAGGACCAATTCAAGCGTGAGTACAACCGGTTCTCTCAAAAACCTGGTGAATCTTTGGATGCTTGTTTCAGCCGGTTCACAAAAATCTTGAGCAACTTGCGAGCAGTTGAGACAGTGTTCACTGACTCCGAGAATGCTCGTCACTTTCTCTCAGCACTTGATTTAAAAATTTGGGGAGTAAAGATCACCACAATCCGGCAGGCTACGGATCTCACTACACTCACTTTGGATGGTATCTATTTGAACTTGAAAACTTATGAACTTGAGCATCTGTCAGTTCTTGAGACCGACCCAGTTTCCACAGCTTTCGTCACAAACCCTTCTTGTTCTTCCTCTTGGGATCTTGGTGGAGTTTCTTTGTCTATTCTTGTGGAGCTTCCTGACGAGCGCTTAAATACAGTTCCTGAAGAGAGTTTAGCCCTCCTATCCAAAAAATTTGCTAGAGCTTACAAGAGAGTGAGTGAGCGGAGGAGAGGCAACTTGAGGTGCTACGAGTGTGGAGGCCTCAACCACATTCGAGCAGAGTGCCCAAATCTTCAGAAGGGACGAGAAGAAGCTCCTGCTGCCAAGAATAACTACACCAAGCAGAACCGCAAGCCAAACCAGAAGCCTGTACCTGGTGGCCAGAAGCCCGCATTCCAGAAGGGGTGGAAGCTGTTTCGCAAAGTGCTGGCGGCCCTGGACTCCGCCTGCGTCTCAGACCAGGAGGCGAGTGACGATGGGGAGGAGCCCCAAGACGAGGACTCCGACGACATTGGCTACGCCGGCATGTGCTTCATGGCCGGACACGCCGGTTCGGACTGCTCCGACATCGACTCCGACTCAGAGGTACCTTGTTACAAAAACTATGATGATCTCAATACTGCGTTTCTCAAGCTAGGTGGCTTCTTTCTCAGGCAAATGGTAGGGTTAGAGATTTGAAGGAAGAAGTAGCCTATCTTACTTTAGAGCTAGAGAAGTCTAGGGCTGCGCCTAGTTCTTCTACTATTTCTGCTCTTGATTCTGATGTTTGGAAAGTTTGTGATGAAGCACTTTCTGAACTTACTGCATTAAGGACCTTGCATGATAGTGTGATTAAGGAGTTTGGAGAACTTAAGGAAAAACATGTTTGTGTGCTTGAGGAGCTTGAAGAAACTAGAAATGCTTTAAAAGCATGCTGTTGCTCTTGAAATGGTTACTTGTCCAGATCCTCGCACATATCTCACATGACACACTTAAGGACCCAGTCAGTCTAGATGAGGACTGTAGTGATCATGATGCACCTAAGGACACAACTAGCGATGGAGATGACAGTTTTCACTCTACTTCTGTGTGCAGTGAGTGTCTGATGCTTAGACTAGAGAACTTAACATTGAAGAGTAAAATTGCTGAACTAAAAAGGTCTCTAGATGAGTGCTCTACTTGTTTGCGATGTGATGAAATGGATGGGAACGTAGGTAAAGCGCTAGAGGAGCTAGGCCGTAGGTATCAAGGTCGTCTAGCAGAAGTGCAAAACTCTGAGTGTCTTTCCTGTCAGTCCTTCAAGAGAGAGCTTGAGATTCTAGGTGATAAAGTGCGCAGGTTGCAGGGTAAGGATGTTGCTAGTGGTCAGGGTGACACAAGTGCTGCTAGGTCCTCTTCCCTCTCGTGTGAGTTCTGTCCACAGCTTCATCAGGAGTGTGAGTATCTCATGAGCACTCTTGAGAAATTCGTTGGTGGTAAGAAGAAACTAAACTTGATCTTGGATCAATCCAAGATTTCACAGGGTAGAGGTTTGGGTTTTGACTGGCTTGATCACATCAAGCGTCACCCACCTAGGGTTGTCCTTCCGAGGAGGTAGGATGGTGGTTGCGTCCTCGAGTCCCAGAGAAGACAGTCTTTAGGTCTGCTGGTCTTGAGTTGCTTCGACCGGTGGTTGGTTCTTCAGAGCACCTCCATACGCTAAGAGCAAGAGTACTCGGTCGGGTTCCAAGTCTGCAACTCTGTAGCACCACCTAGGACAAAGCCAAGACCTAGGTTCGCTTGCACTTCTTGTGGCGGGATGGTCACACAGTGAGTTCTACTATCGGTGGTAGGTTTTCCTAGCGACATTCCAAGAGTGCCCATAATCACACTCAGCAGCTAGGGTCTCAGAGGCACGTGTTTCACCACACTGTAGCTAGACAAGTGGAGTCTAGAATGAGCATTAGGCCTGGTCTGGTTTCAGGAAATTGAGCCCTCTGGTGGGTTCAATAGGTCTAGGTTTGAGTTTCCGCCGTCCTCGGGGTGTGCCTTCGTTTTCGGTGGAGGTAGACACCGGCGAGAGTTCCTGCGAGAGGTTAGATGGGTGACGGAGGAGGCGGTCGAGGCCGAGGGATGGCCCAAGGAACAATGTTGTTAGGATAGAGCGTGTGCCACACGGTTTTGTAGAGGTGGAGTCAGTAGGACATGCTGGTTATGTGTCTCAGTTTTGGGTTCCTAGGTCTGCTCTAGTGAGTCCTCACACGGAGACTCGTTTCTTCTCTACTTGACTCAGGCTCGTAGGGCTGGGAGGAAGGAGGTCTGGATCGTTGACTTCGGTTGTTGTCGTCACATGACCGGTGAGTCACGATGGTTTGCCTCTCTAGCCCGAGACCCCGACGGTGAGCTGATCACCTTTGGGGATGCGTCTCTGGTCGTGTCCTAGCTCACGGATCTGTCGTGTTAGTCCACGCTTTGTTCTTAAGGGCGTAGCCCTAGTCGATGGTGAAGTATAATTTGCTTTCTGTTTCGCAGCTTATTGATCAGGGCTATGAGGTCAGATTTAGGACTTCTGGTTCTTGTGTCTTGAGCCCCTCTGGGCAAGTTCTTTGTGGGATTTCTCGTTTTGGCCGAGTCTTTCGAGCTGCTTTTCTTTCTGCTTCATTGGTGCTTTCATCGCTTACTTGCTTCGATTCTCGTGACATTCGATTACGGCATAGGCGTTTGGGTCACATTGGTTTTGATCACTTGGCTAGGGTGAGCTCTTCTGATTTAATTTCTGGAATCCCTAAGCTCACTCCTGTCTCTGATTTGGTTTGTGCTCCTTGTCGACATGGTAAAATGGTGTCTGCTTCCCATCCACGAGTAACACGTGTGATGACTGATGCACCAGGATAGCTCTTACATATGGACACTGTTGGTCCAGCTAGAGTGCAGTCAGTACGTGGGAAGTGGTATGTGCTTGTGATCGTGGATGATTTCTCGCGATACTCCTGGGTCTTCTTCATGGCCTCAAAGGAGGAGACATTCGAACTGTTCAGAAACCACTCAAGGAGGCTTGCAGTTGAGTTTCCAGGTGCACTTCGGGCCATTCGTTCTGATAATGGTACCGAATTCAAGAATGCTTCTTTTGAACATTTCTGCACACTTTCTGGAGTTGAGCATCAATTTTCTTCGCCTCATGTAGCCCAGCAGAACGGGGTGGTAGAGAGAAAGAATAGGACCCTGGTCGAAATGGCGAGATGATCTTTGGATGAGTACTCCACCCCGCGACACTTCTGGGCTGAGGCAGTTGCTCTTGCTTGCTATGTCTCCAACAGGGTGTTTCTCCGTGCCAAGTTGCACAAGACCTCGTACGAGCTTCGATATGGGCGCAAGCCCAATGTTTCACACTTTCGGTCTTTGGTTGCAAGTGCTTCATTCTGAAATCGGCAATTTGGACAAGTTCGAGTCTCGCTCTTCCGATGGTCTCTTTTGGGGTATACTAAGTCCACTAGAATCTCTGAGGGTTTGGGACATTGCTAAAAGGAGGGTAGTGGAGTCTTGTGAGGTCACTTTGACGAGGCTAGACCAGGTTCGGGCCGACATCTCTCATCGATCTTATCTTTGAGCCTATCTTTGTAGAGGAGAAGGTGAGTTGGGGTGACTGCTCGTCAGTTCCCGATGAGGAACCTCCTCCACAGGTAGAAGCCGTAGTCAGACCTTCTGCTTCTGACCCACCTGAGCCCTCCGTACCTTCAGCCTCTTCTGAGCCTACTCCTGTTTGGACTTCTTCTGAGGTTACCCCTGTAGAGTCCTCCCCTGGTGGCTCTGATCCTGCTTCCACTTCACATGAGGCAGAGGCCACCTCGGGTGCACCTAGGCACATTCAGGCTAGTCACCCTCCTGATCAGATGATAGGACCTATAGGTGAGCGAGTGACTAGGTCCAGAGCACACCAGTCCCTCCTCTCTGCTGCCTTCGTTTCTTCTCTCGAGCCTAAGGACATGGCTCAGGCCCTTGCCGATCCCGATTGGGTCAATGCCATGCACGAAGAGCTAGAGAACTTTGAGAGAAACAAGGTTTGGGACTTAGTTGCATGCCCTGTGGGCGTGAATGTCATAGGAACAAAATGGGTTTTCAAAAACAAGCAGAGTGAGGATGGGGTAGTAGTGAGGAATAAGGCTAGGTTAGTAGCACAAGGTTTCACTCAAGTCGATGGGATTGACTTTGATGAGACCTATGCTCCGGTTGCTCGACATGATTCCATTCGCATCTTCCTTGCTTTTATGGCTTCACACCGTTACAAGGTTTTTCAGATGGATGTTCGAAGTGCTTTCCTGAACGGTTTCATTGAGGAAGAAGTTTTTGTTCGGCAACCCTCTGGCTTTGTTTCTGCTGAGTTTCCTGATCATGTGTACAAGCTCTCCAAGGCATTATATGGGCTCAAGCAGGCCCCTAGAGCTTGGTACGAACGGCTCAAGAGCTATTTGATTGGAAATGGTTTTTCCATGGGCAGCGTTGATAAGACCCTATTTATCAAGCGCAAGTCATCGGACTTTCTTCTGGTTCGGATTTATGTGGATGACATTATCTTTGGAGGGTCTTCTGATTCTTTGGTCTCTGAATTTTCTTCCGTCATGAGTTTTGAGTTTGAAATGAGCATGATGGGTGAACTGAACTTTTTCTTGGGCTTTCAAATCAAGCAGACCCCTCAGGGGATCTTTCTTCACCAGTCCAAGTATACTAGAGATCTGCTCAAGAGATTTGCCATGGCTGATAGCAAGCCTGTTTCCACCCCCATGGCAACTTCTTCTGTGCTTGAACCTGACCTAGATGCTGAGCCCATAGTTCAGAAGCTCTATAGGAGCATGATAGGAGCCCTTCTGTACCTTACCTCGTCTCGTGGGACATACACTTATTTGTGTGTCAGGCGCTCGGTTCGAGCTTCCCTAGGATTTCTCATCTTCAGCGATCAAGCGAATCCTTCGCTACTTAGTAGCCACCCGAAATAGGAATCGGTATTCTTTCGCTTCTTGTCTATCTCTTAGAGCCTATTCAGATCTTGACTTTGCGGTGTCAGAGGATAGATAGGAAGAGCACTTGAGCACATGCCGCTTTTAGGCACTTCTCTTGTCTCTTGGTCATCTAGGAAGTTGACCAGCGTAGCCCAGTCTACGGCCGAGGCCGAGTACGTAGCTGCAGCTGCTTGTTGCAGTCAAGTGTTTTGGTTAAGGCAAATGCTCCGGGATTATGGGTTAGAGGTTGGTAGTGTCCCACTCTTGTATGATAATACCTCAGCCAACAACATTGCCAAAAACCCAGTCCAGCATTCTAGAACCAAGCACATTGATATCCGGTACCACTTCCTTAGAGACCATGTAGAAAAGGGGGATATAGGGCTAGGATTTGTGGATGGTGATCACCAGCTTGCCGATATTCTCACCAAGCCCTTAGATAGTCCTAGGTTTGCCACTCTCCGGGGAGAACTTGGCTTGGTTAGTGCTGTAGGCATCAAGTGAGGGGGAGCTTAATCTTGTATAATATGTATATTATTGTTTGCCTCTTTGTTTGGGGTTTGTTCTTAGAACAGGCTAGAGTCACAGCACGTTCTTTTGGCACCTCTTACCTTTTAGGTTGCTATCATGCGTGATTAGCAATGTCCTCTGCTCTAGCTAGTGAGTCTCACATAGACTTGTGGGTTGACCAGGTATGTGGAGGATACCTGGGTAGACAGGGTTTGTGTTTGCTCTCTCTAGTAGTCGAGTTTAGGCTTGCTTCCCTATCTTCTGTAGTTAGGAGTGTGCCTTGCACTAGAGTGTCTGCTGTTTCTCTTCACTGTTCTATCGCAAACCAGTTTCTTCTTCTTTCCTTCCTCTAAATGCTTTGCCATGAGTTCTTATTTTGAGGGGGAGGTTTGCAGTTCTGCATTTGCATGTAGTCTTGCTTTCTTTTATAAGAGTTTTGTCTATTAGGCTTATTGGTTTCATCTCAGTTGAGTTTCGATGTTCTAAATTGAGTTTGTTGGAAACCTGTTTGATTTGACACAAGTTTGAGAACAGGCGAAAAGGAGCATCAATATCTTTCTTAAAAGTATTGCAAAAAACCTGACATTTGCATTTTTCAAAGAGTTTGGATTTTCATTGTCAAATGTCGGTACATCTTCTTGGTCTCTTTCAAGATTTTGAAACTTGTGTTGCCTTCTTCTGATCTTGGTCATTCTTTAGTGGCGTCCTTTTATTTGCCCCTTGTGTGTAAAATAAAGCAAACAAACATGGGTTTGAATCCCTGAAGTTTGCAGTTTGTAGACTCAGCGGATGACCTAGGGGGCCGGTTCCAAGTTACCCTTGGGCTGTGCTCTACTAGCAATCATTTGCTATGTAAATAGGTTCCAAGAAGGTCTATAAAAAAACAAAAACATTAAAAAGGAAAAAAAAGAAAAAGGCCAAAAATAAAGAGTATTGCAAACACATAATCGGGAAAATTTTGGACACATTCTTGAGTTGGCCATTTCGTTTAGGCAACCTTGTCTTTCTTGGTCTTGATGTTTCTCAAGCTTGTGCACCTATTTTGACCTTGAAAATCTTTTCAGTTGACTTATGCAAATGCCTTGTTACAAGATTTGAAAATTTGGTTAGCTCTTTGCAAGCCTTAGTATCTCTCTCACGTCTTGTCAGCTTGTGACCCTCAGACTTGGCTTGAGCATCGGCCTTTAGTTTTGGTAACCATTTGGCTAATTTTCAAAACTCTTGCCTAGGTTTTCAGTTATTTTCGCATGTGCATGTTTGGGGTATCCTTGATACTTTGGTTTTCTTGCTGATCATTTTGACAAAAAGGGGGAGAATTTGGGCCAAAACAAAAAATGATGCATTAAGACAGGGGAGGCAAATTTGAAAATTTGTGGGGCATTTGATCAAGGGTTTCTTTCTTGGTTTTACGCATGAATTCTTCCAAAACCCTTGCATTTGTTTATCAAAACTTCGCACATTTGGCCACTTGGTTTGGTTTTGTCAACATGCTCATCAAGGGGGAGATTGTGGAGTCAAGATGATGAGCATGTGAGGAGTTGGTCAAAACTTTCGGTTTCCGACAAAATTCTTCCAAACTTGACCACTTGGATGTGGCATGTTGTTTCTTAATTCTTGCGAAGTTTTGTGATCTCCTTAGCATGAAAAGACCCCTAGATGATTTAGGTGTAGCCGACGAAGTCGCCAAAGTGCCACAGGACGCACTTGCCCCCAGGCGGTTATTTTGTGTCGGACTAGTCACTATTTCGGCTATCATTTTTGCATACTAACCCCGATCGAGGATCGGTTTGTTGTGTTGGGTTCGTGGAGATGCTGCGGACGTTCCGGATGTGTTTTGGTTGTTTTTGTTGTTGGTGTTGTGGATGCAGGTGAGAACAGGGTGCGAGGTGGAGTGGATGAGTCCGTTCGCCAGGTGGGCTGCCGGTTCGGTTGGAGGCTGGGCGCGGAGCTTCACGGTGGGAACGGCTATCACTTCGGAGCACGAGTTCTTACTGGACGTTGGGACGTGCGGATGCTTGGACACGAAGGGATCGTTGGAGACGGTTCGCAACGCTCTAAGATTCGTGCGTGTGAGTTAAAACCCGTGTATGTGTTGGGTTTCGGGTTAGCCCATGTATGGTCCATGTTGGGCCATGAGTGAGTAGGCTAAGGCCCATGTAAATGGCTGGTTGGAGAGGGTTAATCTCAGCCATTCATGGGCGGTTCAAGGGAGATCTCAATATATCACGATATATCGAGATACCCTAGAACCGGTTGGCCTATAAAAGAAGGGGTGGAGGGGTGTCTCCACTCAAGTCTTTTGTAGCCAATAGTTTCTGAAGTTTAGCCACTTATGAGTGTTTTCCACCCTAGAGTGGTTGTGTAAAACTTTCCCAAATCAAACAAAACTAGTTCCTCCATGTTCATGTCTTGTTCTTACTAGTTCTATTGTTTCAATCTTCTTTCCTTGATGTTTTTTGTTGCAACTTATTTGTGTGCCTCCCCTCCTTCTACATGCTTCTGATCCATGATGTCTTGAGGGTGTTTATATGGTGTTTACACCTCTCTTGCATCCTAGGATAGACTAGAGATCAAGTTTTCCATCAAGTTGCAAATCTCTGCAGATTTTGTTCTTCGCGCAGCACCCAGTGTTTGATTTTTATAAAAATCTAGAAAAATCCTTTTTGTGTACTTCTTGTTGGAGAAGGTGCGTGACTCATATATGCATCTGAAGAAAACGTTTGGAGTCATTCCATTGCACCGTTTGGACGCCATGAGGTGAATACCGAGCTCCAAACTTTCTGCTCGAAGTTCCTGACAGTCTGTAGTGTTTGATTTTTCATATTTTTTCTACAGAGCTTTTTGAGGAGATATTTGGTGAAGTGCTTCAAGATTTATGTAGAATTATGCACACAAACTCCCAAAAACATTAGAGCTCCAGAAACCCACCAACCTCCTGCTCCAAGTGGGGGCAAATTCTGAAAATCTGTTTTTACTTTTCTGAAAGTATCTTTGATGGTTTGGCTTTCTCTCTTTTCCTTTTTGCTTTTGTTTTCCAGAGCTAATCTGGTCCATCCAGGTTTGAACTGGTCCTTTACTTCTTGTTTCTTCCAGATCTGAATAGGTCCTTCCTGGTCTGATCTGGTCCAAGTTGCAGGCTTCCAGATCTGAACAGATCCTTCCTGGTCTGAACTGGTCCATGTTGCATATTTCTCTAGGTGTTGTTGGAGGGGTCTTTCAATAGTCCAGATGCCCTTGGGTATCTAAAGGACATCCCTGTACCTCCAACAGCTGGCTTAAGTCTTTTCTCTCCTGTCCGCTGTTTTATCTGGTGTTTGGGTTGGAGTTCTGAATGGAGCACAAAATATTAAAAATTTGAAAAAGGCTCCATTCACTCCCCCCTCTCTGTCGCCTTGGTGAGTTCACACAATCCATGGGTAAAACTTGCTTAGGTCTAAATGCTTGTTTTCAGGGTACAACACCCCATAGCGATGAACACTAGCCCACTACTAAAATATTACTTATACTATGAACTGAATTTAGTTTGGTTTGGTAGGCTGTGTCAGTCGGTCTCAAGAAGTGTGCCTATGGCTGAATTGGGTTGAAACCCAAGGTTGGTTTGTGGTCTAGAGTAGATCTAGATGGGAAGGCGTGGACCTGTTGTGTTGAGGCAGTGAGCGAAGGTTGGACCTTTGGCTCTCAGGCCATGTGCAGCGAGATCGGAAGGATTCCTTAATTATGATTTGAGTGTTGGATGTGTCCGACACAACGCGTGGCCATCATGCGGTAGTGCAGTTGTGGAGGCTTGGAGAGCGCTCTGCGAAGGCCCTGGTAGGAACTCTAACCTGAGGTAAGCGCGGCTAGGCGCCACCACCGAGGGTGGTCTAGTTCATACGTTCACTGGGTCGAAACCCCAGGAGGTATGATTCACAACGAAATTGTCAAATCCCTGAATAAGATGGCGGGTATGAGAAGGGAGAACTGTGAACCGGGATAAGAGGAGGTCCCTTGTTAAGCAAGTGTTGGATGGGTCCGACACAACGCATGGCCATCACGTGGTAGTGCGGGTTGAAGGCCTAGGAGAATGCTTTGCAGAGGCTCTTGCTGAAGCTTCAATCTGAGGTAAGCGTGGAAAGGTGCCGCCACCCGAGATGGTCTAGGTCATGCGTTCGCTGGATTAGCAATCTAGGAACGATGATCCATAATGGGATTCTCGAATTCCGAAATAAGATGGTGGGCATTCGGAGAAAGACTAGGAACAGTTGTTCCAGCAGGATTGGTCTAGTTGTACCATGGAATTGTACAGGGTTAAATTAATAGCTTGGAGATCAATTCTTTCTTATAACACTTCCTTTATAGTTAAAAATTCGCTAAGTCATAGGAATCTTATTAATATTACTTTAAAATGGCATTTCGCAAATAAACAAACCCTCAGCCTTCCTTGGTAGCCTTAGCATTAATTGCATTAGGAAGGTGTTAACTCGCATGTGTGGTTCGATTGCGTACTTACCCTCCCACTCACTCACTATTTAGATGGAGATTGTTTGGAAGACCCGTTTGCTTACTTTGAAGATGAAGAGCAAGGATTTGAAGGTGAAGAAACTGAGGGCGTTCCTTCTAGCCTTTTATAGAGATGCACAACCGCTAAATCTTACTTTTGTTGAAGACTTCCGCATGACTCTGATATCTCTTTTCTTGGATTGTAACTTTTGGCCTTGCACTGCTATACTGGAACTATTCGCCACAAGGTGGTACCTTCTATAATATTTAGTTACCTTACCGTTCATTCTTTTTGATCCGGCTATGCGATGGTGGCACTAATGTACCGATCTAGGAACTAGTGCAGGAATTATTGAGGTGGACCCCAAGTAAAAACATGGCAAATCATCTAGTATATCACAAGTTATTCTAACATCCACCTTGGTGCTAATGAGGTCCTCAAGGAGGAGATTTTCATAATCTCCCTTTAAGGCATCATATGATTTTTGGAGCAAGTCAAACTTGTGCACTAAACCATTTGATTTTCTCATCTCCTTCTCAAGGTTCTCATAGAGTTCTCTAAGCAAATGTATCATTTCATCGTGCGAGAACTCATTGTCATTTACCTCATTATTACCTTGAGCCATATAGCAATGAGACGAAGTAGGAGATGATGTAGGCTCATCTTCATTCGAACTTGATGTGGAGCAATTGTCACTTGAAGTCCATGCTTGTGAGGCATCTTCTCGGTCAATTATAGACTTCCCATTAAGTCTTTAGATAAGCATCCACACATCATGAGCATTCTTGAGGTGGCACATTTTCTCTTGTCCTCAATGGTTAGAACCTTCAGGTTCTTAGGAGGAGAAAAAACAACATCTACAATCCGCCAAATATTGAGATCCATGGCCTCAAGACAGTTTGATATGCGAATCTCTACTACTTAAAAGCACCTTATAGTGAGTGGTGAATGGTGGTAGTCCATTTTTGCTGGACGATTTTACCCTTGCCTAGCCTCAGCTTGTGATGGTGGTACCAAGTTTTCAAAATTTTTTGAATCCCATCTCACCGTCCTAATGCGCCAATCCTTTGCCCTGGCTCCTCCTCCCACTTCACCGCAACGCCCCTTCTCCCCTCCCCTCCTCGCGACGCCCCTTCTCCCCGCGCCCGCCACAGCTTGTCCCTGCGCCTGCCGCCCGCGCGCACCGCCCCACCGCCGACTTCCTCCTCGACTGCCTCCCCGCCGCACCGCCTCCTCTCCAGTCCTTCGCCTCTCCCCGCACTGCCTCTTCCCAGCGCCGCCTCCTCCGCCTTCTCCACCTCCTCCCCAATCCCGAGGTCTCCACTCCGCGCCGTGCCTCCTCCGGCTCCTCCCGGCACCGCCTCCTCCCCAGCCACCTCGCCGCAGCCTTCCCCCTCCTCACCTCCGCCGCCGCCTCCCCTCTCACGCGCGCCCTCGACTCGTGCCTCCTCCCTTACCTCGCCTCACCGCCGCTGTCTCCTCTCCATCTTCTCGCCCCTTCCCTCCCTCTTTCCTCACCGCCTCGCCATCTCCCTCCTCAAGTCCACCCCGCCGCTGCCCCCAGACCAAATCCTCTCCATCTGCCGCTCCACAGCGCTCTTGCCGAACACCTACCTCAACCGTATTGCACTCTCCCTCGCCGCCTCAAAGCTCTCCTCCGCCCCAGACTCCCGCTGAGATCTCGTATCCTCCCTCCTTATTCCCCACCATGCACCCTACGCCATCGCGCTCTTTGGCCAGGCAGGCCTCCTCCCCGATGCCATCTACGCCTTCCAGTCATCTCCTTCCACTCGCTCCCTCAATGCACTCCTCGTCGCCTGCCTCATCGCTGGCAACCATGCCGAGGCCGCCCGCATCTTCCAGATCTTCCCCGACGCCCACTCAGTCAAGCCCAACACTGAGACCTTCAATGCCATTATCAAATCCTTCACTGAGTCCGGTACCACGAGACCCTTCTACTCAGTATTTGATGAAATGTGTCAAAAGGGTTTGGAGCCCAACGCTACCACATTTACTAGCGCAATTGCTGGGTTTTACAAGAGTGGTTCGATGATGTAGGGATTAGGGGAGGTGATTGAACTCAAGAAGCATGGTTGCGGCGAGTCACTGCCAGTGTACAATACAATGGTGCAGGGGCTGTGCAAACTTGGCCGGAGCAGTGTGGCGAAGGCGTTACTGAATGGGACGGAAGAAAGGGACGAAGCCAAACTGGGTGACTTATGACAATCTGATATGGATTCTGCAAGGAGGGGGATACGGAGGAAGTGAAGCGGCTATACCAGGTGACGCAGAAGAAGGGCCTTGTTGGCGATAGTATCTTCTTTTTATGCTTATTTTTTTACCTTTGTAAGGGTATTGATTTTGATACCGCTCTTGGCATGTACAATGAGATAGCAGCTAGGAATTGGCTACCACGCTTCTCGACCATGAAGATGCTTGTGAATGGGCTTGCTGGGAGTTGGGTCGACGAGGCGAAAGAGATCATTGAGAAGATGAAGGAGAAGTTCCCTAATAAGGCTGAAGGGTGGAAGGAGGTAGAGGAGGCATTTCCTCAATAGAATAACAGATGGAGAGTACATTTGAACATTTTCCTGAATTGAAAATGTTGCGAGGTTGTTGAAAATTTAAAATACGATAGTGCAATTTTTATGCATTTAGATCTTTTTTCTTGCTGGGATTTTCCTTCTGCATGCAGTTAATTGTTACTGTGGTTATATGCATGATCCTGTGGTTAATTTTATTTTGCAAGTAAAGTATTAATTCAGATCACATGTACTAGGTTAGTGTTAGCCTTCTACATCAAGCGATGTGGTTCAGTGCTTGTGTATCTGCTAAGCTAATTTATCTAAGCACTGCAAATTTATTTTTTAACTAGAAAGAAAATCTGATTCTTTGATGATAGCATGAATTATTTGTACCTTAAATATTTTTCTAACACATGTTTTGGTGATAGCAACCAGAAGGATGTTCGCCTTATATGAAAAGTTGACTTATGAAATCTATATTGTGCTCTTCATGAGGGTTAAGTGTCCATAGCTTGTTGATATTTCTTGAACAGTCAAGATTTTAGGGATTTGAACAAAATTTTGATTTTTTTCCAATTTGTCCTATATCACAATTGTAACTCTTTTTTCCCATTACATCTGCAGGTTCTGCCTTATTGTTAAGGTAATTCAACCAACGTATTTCGCAAATAGACATAGTAATGTTTTACACCAGTGTGCTGATTTGTTTTAGCTACATTAATTTACAGGGTACTAAGAAGGTAAGAAGGTCAAGCAGGACACATCATACTCTGGTCAGCGACTTTTACTTATGAGGCACTCTTGTTGACCGTGCTCCTTTTTCTCTTTGCGTAATGGCAATGTACTTCAAGTGTTGAGCTTGGAGGTAGTCATGCCAATTCCACTGAAATGGTTCTTTGCATGTAGAGTTTTTTTTTTCAATTGAGCTGCGATTCCGTGGATCTAATAAGATGTTACTGATTTACTTTGCTGGTCGAGACAGTTGCGTATAGATAGATATATTTTAGAGCTTATGGATTATCTGATCAAATATCTCTGAGAATACATGATATCTATTTGATCTCAATGTGCGTAAAAAATTAGATAGCTTTTAAGATTGATTAAAACTACAATGCTACGTTTGTTTGCTTTTTTCCCTGCCCCTTCAATGCCGCAGAGGGCAATCTCCTGCAGGAAGTAAGCTCTATTAACATTCATCTAACAATGAACCCGTAAGTTTTTTAATGGCATGTTTGAATTGCTTGATGCAGTCTGATATAGGTCACATATATATAGGGGTACCTTATTGTTTAGCAACATCAGGATGGGAATTGCTTGTATATTTTGTAGATTTTCTTGGTCAGAGAAACCTTTCTTGTACCTTTCATGTTCTATAAACTCTAAAGAGAAACCTTTCTTGTACTTAAATATAATGCATAACACACATGGTGAGGTTGGAAGTTCTTTAGTCCTCTTGTAACATAGACTATAGAGCTTCAATATCAATCTGGACTTATAAAAATTTACATTACTTACATGGTGGTGTGAAGGTTATATTGGTATTCTCAGAGGCTTACAAAAACATTTTAGCTTGTTATATTCGCCTGTATAAATTGTTACATCCCATATAAAACTTATACAGTGAACTAAATTAATGGCATAGTACGAGATAAGTACTACATGATTCTGTTCACTATCCAGGTAGAATACTGCTGGATGTGTTATGTATTCATGTTATCTTACTCTCGCACATATGGATTCTTAAATTGTCTTGATGAAAAATTTCTGCCTAAGGAATCTGCTCAATAATGTGTTATCATTGTGATCCCTCTCGTACAAGATCTTTGCAAATCTCCTGAAGAGCAACTCATTGAGGTGTTAAGGGAGCTTGACACTGCTGTCAATGAAGCTTTAGGGCTTATAGGGAAGTTGCACTAGACCACCAGCAAAATATTTTTTTTTACATGCAGATGAGCTAAAGTTATGTTCACATTTCACTTATCTTGTACTGCTCTTAAGTCTCACAAGCTAACCTCTATGTGATGAACAAACAAAGGTCGAATCTTTAACAAATATTCTCTCTTTGTACTGAAGAGCAAAGTGTTGGGTTGCACTCATTGACCCATGTTAAGACCAATGTAAATGTAATATCTGTAGTTGTGCTCCTACAATTATGGAGATAAGGATCAACAAACAGTGTAACAAAGGAGCTAACTGGAATCATTGCATTTGTAGTGTAACTGTTACACTTCGTGCCCTTGTCATTAAGTTAACCAGAGCAAAGGACATTGGTTCACCTGTACTCTTGTAGCAAACTCATTCATTTTTCTGTATTAAGTTATATGGTTTAGTCCTATATCAAATCAAAGCTTTTGGAGAAAGAAGTCTTTCCAGACATAATTGATAGCAAACTCATTGGTAGGTTCACTTGTACTCCTGTAGCAAACCCATTCTTTTTCTGTTTCCTACATCTTTCAGCTCTCATTTTTAGAGGAGTTGTTGAATCGTATTCTTTGATTAAACAGTTTTATTTGTTGGTCCAACAATTGGTCACAAAGAGAGACTTGTAAAGACTATAACTGATGGGTTGCAACCAGTGTTAATGTTGATGGATATAATTGAGTGAATTATATTTGCATCTACCTGCTTGTATGCAGATGTCCATGTGCTTGTGGGTATTTTTCATCTTTTTCCATTATAGTAATAAATTCAAATATTTTATTGGTTTTACCTTATTTCTTTTAGTTTTACATTGTAACCTGGTTGAAAGGAATCTTTTTACACGCTTAATTATACAAATTAGCAAATTTATATATAGATTCGCTAATAAAATGTGCTTTCCAATCCTCTTTACAACTCCGTAGCAGCGCACGGGCACTCAACTAGTTTTCTAATAATTGTAATTAGTGCTATCAATCATGGGTGCATCACCTAGATGCCTAAAATCCCCTATGGTCATCCTTCAACTCTCTAAACGGTGACGTCTATCAAATGAGAGCCCTAGCTCTGATACCACTTGTAAGGAACCGAATGCCCAAGAGGATAGGAGGTGAATTGAGCTTTTCAAAATTTTACTTTCTACTCATTTTTACACTTGTGTTCAAAGTTTAAACAAATGCGAAAGCTAAAGATAAATTCTTTGAACACAAGTAATATGTCAATGAAAGCAATCCTAGAGTGAGGTGAACCAAATACGACTAGGCAATCAAGATATACCATTAAGCATAAGATAAATGCTATGAGGGCTAAGCACTAGCTCAAGGATATGGCAATGAATATAAGAGCACAAGAGGTAAACCACAAGTGACACGAAGACTTTTTCTCGTGGTGCTCGGAGACTTGCTGGTCTTCCCTAATCCACATTGAGCCTTGATCCTCGCAAGGATCGGCTCCCCCTCCGAGCCAACCGCCTCTTCTTCACTAGTGGTTGCTAGTTCCTCACCTTCGAAAATGGCAAGCACCAATGCCACTCAGACGGTTTGTCCAGGCCTTCTCACATGCTTCTTGAGAAGTTCACTGGTGTACGATGCCTTCCACGCCATCTAACAAATCTAAGGCCGCTTGATCTCACCACTTGATCTCACCAGATCAATCTCAAAAGTAATGCACACAAGACTCCCTTGGTCACTCACTTCTCTCGTGAGGGTTTCACCAAATCCACCCAATATGGTGCTCTTCCTCTTTCTCACCTACTATTGCCACTTCTCACACTCTGGGACACACCCAAAATCTGAGCCAAAACAATTCTCAAGCCCCTAAAAACTCTCCCAAAAAGGAGCCATTCAAGGGTTTATATAGACCTACATCTAAAAAACTAGCCGTTGGGAGAAAGGTAGTAGTTCGTAAATAGTCTGCAAAAAATCCTGAACTGCTCCAAAATAACATCAAAAGCCCCATAATTATCTAGCCCCCTGCCGGACCGTCTGGCCCCCTGGCCTTACCATCCAAGCTCCGAATGGCAGTACTAGCCAAACCGTCCGGACCCCAGCCTAGACCATCCGGCCATCAGCCTGGACCATCCGCCAAGTACTACCAAAAACCTCTTAACTGTCTGGCACCAGCCTGGACTATCCGGCCCCCAGGCTTACTATCCGGAGTATCCGGATTGAAACCCGGAATGTTCCGAATAAAATCTACAGTCTCCGGATGGACCCTCTCGGACTCCTAATTCATCTTATCCTTAAATTCATCTAGAGCCTAATTCTTGGTCCTTCTGAATCCCTTGCAGATGGACCCCTCCCAGGTTGGTTCTAGTGGTGGCAAAAGGGTACCTGACAACTCTATGGGCTCTGTGTTGCATAGTGAGCGGAGGACCAAGAGCTGCCATGACCAGCCTTCCTGTGACTCCTCCGGAGCCCCTTCTGGTGGCAGGGTGAGAAGGACAGTGCGGAAGGTCTCCAAGTCTAGGGCTGGTCTTCTTCCTCCTCCTCCAGTTCGTTCTACCAGCCCAGATGAGGAAGATGAAGATGAGTTTGAAATGTGCATCCTACAGATACTCAGGCAGAAGTCAGGGAGAAGAAGAGGCAGGATCAGAGGAGGTCTAGAGAAGTTATTGGACCTCTTGTCATGAGTAAGCCCAGATGGAATTACTTCGGTGGGGTGACTCCTCGCAGAATTGTTAATTATGAGGAAGGGAAGGGGCTGTCCAAGGAGATTGAGAAGAAAAGGGCGATTGATCCACTGCAGTATCATCAGAACCTTTATGTAGATAAGAGATTCTGGAATCAGTTCCAATCTGATTTCTATGAGATAGCACTTCTCAGTAAGGGCCTGCCAGTGCTGAAAGTTAAATTCATTGACTGGAACTTCATGGTAGCTCAAAACAACAGAGTGTTCGATAAAGTCATTGATATCTGTGAGAAGTTTGAGATCAAAGGGCTAATGAGTTTCTGCTACCCCTAGAATGATGAGTTAGTGGCTCAATTCTATGCCACCCTTTATGTGGACAAGCAGGAGGACTGCAAGATGTGGTGGATGACAGATGGAGTGTGGTACAATGTCAACAAGGAGGAGTTTGCCAACTGCCTTGGTCTCACTTACACTGAGGGAGAGGAGAAGCTGCACACATCCAGGCCTCTCAGACTAGAGGCCCTCAAGCCTCTCTATGGTGAGGATCCCTGTCAGATTGGGACCACTAAAGGATTGAAGCCTGTTCTAGCCATTCTCTATCGTCTTCTTAGGATGAACCTTTGGTCCAAAGTAGGAGACGCCACAAGTATTAACTCCTATGGACGAAACTTGCTTCTGAAGCTCTGTGAGGGGATAGACTCCTTTGATGTAGTTGACTTTGTATGGAAGGCAATGTTCTTAAATTCCTTCAGTCAACTGTCTAGCTGTGGATATGCTCCCTTTGTTCAGGCTGTCATCGATTAGAGGACCGGTCTGAAGTTCGTGAGGGATGTGGATCCTCTGTCCTACAAGGTCCGTCCTATTGCAGCTCCAACTGTCCCATCAGTGTCAGTACCTTCTGCTCCCAGGACCAGGGCTCGGGCTTCTAATTTGCCTTCTTCGTCTGCTGCTCCTGTGGATCCCGCTGAAGGAGAACGCGGTGCTACGCTAGCCGGAAAACAAAAGTTTTCTACCGCGAACACCCAGGAAACATGCGAGTCAGAGATCATGGAGCATTACCCTTGGAACACGTTAGCAGCAGTAGTAAAGTGGGTGAAGCCTCCCCGCGTGCTCCAAAGCACTGTACGTAGTAGAACGCGACGTGGTACAACTTCTACTCGTTGAAGATCATCGTCACAACAACATTGTCGTAGTCGTACAGTTGATGTAGCTGATCGAATCGATCAGCGCCGATGCAAGAGCAGCGACGCCTCTACGGTATCCACACGTCTGGGGTGGGAACATCACGTGCTGGTGTGCTAGTACCCACGCGCGCGGCTTGGGTTTTAGGGGCAGTGGGACGTGGCGGTGGCTAGGCCTCGTGGTGGGGAGACGCTAACGCCGCACGCCTCCTTTATATAGTGCGCACTAATGGGCCTTCTATGATAGAAGCCCACTAGGACTCGTACTAATGGATTTTCTATAATAGAAATTGTAACAGCCCAAATTGTACGGTACTATGAAAACATTCTTGTGATGTTTCAATGATGTAACAAGAACTTTTTAAGGCAAATTTTTGCGAAAACACAAAATTCCTAGACTTTTGCTATTATTCTAGAACCAAATTTGCTAATTAACTTGATTAAGACTATAAAAAATTAAGCTTAGGACCTGATTATGGGTAACTAAATTGTATAAATAATTTAGTTAATATACAAATTATATATAATTTATATATATATAAATTATATATATATATATAAAATTAGGTTAGGTATTGCGCGGGTACCTAAAGGTACCTGCTCAACACAGGTGCAGGGAGTAGAAAAACTGATCCAAATTTATTGCAGCAGCTATACATTCGATGTAGAAGAATTTGAATTTTAGAATCTAAGGCTCATAATATAAGACTTCTTGGCTTTTATCCATTTTTAGAATTTTTTTGGAATGAATACATCATTCAATTTGGCAGACAGGGTAGTAAAGATTTCATCAAAAACTTACAGCAGCTTGCCAAACAAATGCTAATAGAAAAAAGAGTACAGGTATGACAGGCATAACATCCATGATTGGGTTGAAAATGGCATAAGCTTCGGGCAATTTGGCGAAGAAAAAACTAGTTGGGTAAAGAACAGAATTAAAACAGATACAGGTTAAACTAAGTATATTAGGCATAATTGGATTTTGATTGAGTTATTTTTCGAAGGGAAAAAGGAAAAGTAATTTATATATATAATTTAGTTACCCATAATCAGGTCCTAAGCTTAATTTTTTATAGTCTTAATCAAGTTAATTAGCAAATTTGGTTCTAGAATAATAGCAAAAGTCTAGCAATTTTGTGTTTTCGCAAAAAATTTGCCTTAAAAGAAGTTGTCGTTGCATCATTCAAACATCACAAGAATGTTTTCATAGTACCGTACAATTTGGGCTGTTACAAATCCTCCCCCCCTAAAAATAAATCTCGACCTCGAGATTGGCAGATGAAGAACTAAACAGGTAAGGGTACTCCTTTCGAAGCTTGTCTTTGGGCTCCCATGAGAGCTGTTTTCCAGCCTTGTCATTCCATTGTACCTTACACAACTTAACGGTCTTGCCCCTAATTTGCTTGTCAGAGAAATCGAGGACTCGAACTAGGTGACTTCGATAAGTGAGATCCTTCCCAAGCAGTGCTGGCGGTTGGGGAATGAGTTCTTCCTCGGGTATTCTCAGGCATCTTTTGAGTTGTGAAACATGGAACACATTGTGTACATCGCCAAGCTCGGTGGGTAATTCCAGCTCATTGGCTACTCGTCTTCTCTTGGCAGTGATCTGGTAGGGTCCGATATATCGAGGGGCCAACTTTCCCTTTTGTTGAAATCGCTGATTTCCCTTTGATTGTGACACCTTGAGATAGACGAACTCGCCGGCTGCGAAAGAGAGCTCTCGACGGCGATGGTCTGCATAGCTCTTTTGCCGGGATTCGGCGGCTAATAGGCGTTCTCGGATAATTTTTACCATCCTTTCGGCCTCTTGCAATGTTTCTTTTCCGAACACTTGATGCTCTCCTGCTTCTAACCAAAACAGAGGTGTCCTACAGCGGCGTCCATACAAGGCCTCAAAGGGGCACATCCTTAAACTGGCTTCATAGCTGTTGTTGTAGGAGAATTTAGCATATGGCAGCCATTTCTTCCAATCTGTGAAGAACTCCAAAATGCATGCCCTAAGCATGTCTTCTAGGACTTGGTTGACTCTCAGTCTGTCCATCGATCTGGGGATGGTAAGTTGTACTGAATGACAGACTGGTCCCAAGGGCACCGTGTAGCTTTTCCCAAAACTGGGAAGTGAACTGGGATCCTCAATCTGAGATTATCCTCTTAGGAACTCCATGGAGGCTGACTATCCTTGCTATATAGAGTTCAGCTAACTTATCTCCTTTATACTTTGTTTTGACCGGAACGAAGTGCGTCACCTTGGTTAATCGGTCAACAATGACCCAAATGGAATCACACCCGGTCTTAGTGCGAGGAAGTCCTAAGATGAAATCCATCGTCACTTCTTTCCTTTTCCATTCAGGTATTTTTAAGGGTTGCAGAAGTCCTGCTGGGCACTGATGTTCGGCCTTGACCATTTGACAGGTATGGCATCTGGCCACATACTCAGCCACATCACGCTTCAGCCGGGGCCACCAGAATAGAGTCTTCAGGTCCTGATATATTTTGGTGCACCCGGGGTGAAAGGAGAAGGGGGATTCATGGGACTCCCTTAGGATGCGATTCTTCAATTTCTGGTCATGGGGGACGAAAATCCTTTGTCCCAACCGTAGGGTTCCTTATTCATCCTCTGTAACCTTGCATCCTTGACTCCTTTTCACAAGGTCTCTAATTTTATGGGCGCTAGTGCGAGTCTTTTGTAGTTCCTTGATTTGATCAAACAGATCCGGTTGAACTTTCAATGTGGCAAAGTAACCGATTTCTACTAGACTCAAGCTCAGTGCGTCCATATCTTTATGATCTGTTCAGGGATTTCTGGCCCACAAGTTATGTCCACAGGGGTGGTCATCTGTTGGGCAGATAACTAGTTACACTGCGGCTTCCGGCTGAGGGCGTCAGCCACCACATTGGCCTTGCCTGAGTGGTATAGAACATTCAAGTTGTAGTTCTTGATCAATTCTAGCCATCTTCTTTGGCGCATGTTTAAGTTGGCCTGGGTAAACATGTATTTCAGGCTCTTGTGATCCATGTAGATGTCGCACAGCTGCTAGCTCAAGGTCCTGAGTCGGATAATTCTCCTCATGTTTCTGAGTTGCCGAGAGGCATAGGCGATTACTCTTCGTTCTTGCATTAGTACATAGCCTAACCCTTGCTTTAAGGCATCACAATATACTTCAAACTTTTTGTTGGTGTCTAGCATTACCAGCACAGGAGCGGTAGTCAACTTGGTCTTTAGCTCTTGGAAGCATTCCTCACAAGCCTTAGTCCAATCAAATTTCTGCTCCTTTTTCAATAGCTAGGTCATGGGTTTGGTAATTTTGGAGAATCCTTTAATGAACCTTCGGTAGTATCCTGCCAATTCCATGAAACTTCTTACTTTTTTTACTATGGCTAGAGACTTCCAATCCATAACTGTCGCTACCTTGGAGGGATCGACCTCGATACCCTCAGCAGAAATGATATGCCCCAGAAAGCTAATATCATCTAGCCAAAATTCGCAATTGCTTAACTTGTCGAGGACTAATCTTAGGTGCTTCTTGTGCTCTTCATCATTCTTGGAATACACCAAAATGTCGTCGATGAACACTACGGTGAACTGGTCCAAGTATTCCATTAAAATGATGTTCATCATGTTCATGAAGTGGGCTGGGGCATTGGTAAATCTGAAGGACATAACCAAAAACTCGTACGGCCCATATCTTGTGGTGAAGGCTGTCTTGGGTATATCCTCCTTTCTGACCTTGACTTGATGATGCCCTGACCAAAGATCAATCTTTGAAAACCTTTTGGCTCCTCGAAGTTGGTCAAGCAGGTCATCAATATGGGGCAAAGGGTATTTGTTCTTGATAGTAATCGCATTGAGGGCTCGGTAATCCACTACCAACCTTCGGCTTCCTTCCTTCTTATCGACGAACATGGCCGATGATCCCCACGGGGATGAACTGGGATGGATCAACCCTTTTTGCATTAACTCTTCCAGCTGCTTCTTGAGCTCTGCCAACTCTACAGGGTTCATCTTGAAGTATGTCTTGTATATGGGTGTCATGCCTGGTACCAACTCAATGGTGAATTCTATTTCCCGATCAGGTGGCAGCCCGGACAGATCTTCAGAGAACACATCTAAATATTCCTTAACTACTGGCACCTTTGCGGGATCTTCTTGCCTTAAGAACCAAACGGCTCTTCCACATCTGAAGGGGGCATCAACCTTCCAAATTCTCTCATACCCGGGGGTCTAACCAATCTCACTTCTCTCCTTTCGTAATCTAGTACCTCTTTATAAAAGGTCAACCAGTCTATTCCAATAATCACATCTATCCCCATATTGGGAATGACCATTAGGTCGAAAAGAAATGTCTACCCACTTACATGCCCTGGTGGCTTCTAAATTTTCACCGGGTGACTTTATAATTAGGGGCTTATCCAAGGAAAAAGTTTGCAGTTCATGCTTATCCACATAACCCTTGAATATGAATAAATGAGATGCTCCAGAATCAAAGAGTACTTGAGCAGGGTGGTGATGGATTCTGAACGTACCTATAAGTACTCCTGGAGCCTCCTCAGCTTCTTCCGTGGAGAGATGGTTGAGACGTCCTCTTCCATAAGCTGGTGGGGCAGTCTTGACTGGAGCGATTCCTCTTCCACGACCGGCCGGGAGCTGGCCACGGGGTGGGGCAATATCAAAGCGCGGCTGCTGTTTTTTCCAAGTGGGGCACTCATTGGCAAAGTGACCCGGCTGATGGCACTTGAAGTAGGTACCCAGAATTTTATCATTAGCGCACCACCCGGTCGAGGGCACCAAGATGGCGGAGGTGCAAGCCTGCTTGCAGGAGGAGGAGCAGGTCGGCTACCACCAGCTTGGTAAGTCCACGCGGGATATCCTTGGGTGCGAGGGGGTGGCGGTCTTGACTGATATGTGGGGCGAGAGGGTCCAGGGCGACTGGTTCCTTGCACTGACCGTGCCTCCAGCTTGCGCTTGCGGCTGGCTTCTTCTCCCCTCAGCTCCTTCTCCAAGATGAGTGCCTTGTTCACCAACTGGTGGAAGTTACGGTGATCATGCAGGATGAGCTTCGAGCGGTAAGTAGGGGTCATTCCTTCTAGGAACTTGTCAATCTTTTCTTCATCATCAGCTATGTCCTGGTGAGCATACCGAGCAAGCAGATTGAATTTGGTCAAATACTCATTGACCGTCATGTTGCCTTGTCGCAGGCTTCGAAACTCTTGTCTCTTCATCCTGAGCACACCACGGGGGATTAATTTTCCCAGAATGCTCTGTCAAATTCGGCCCATGGAATGTTCCGAGTGGCGGTCTGTAAGTTTGGAACTTTTTGTTGTCCTTCAACTGCATTTTCATCTCCTCCTTCCTCGGCATTATTGCCAACATCATTACCTGGTTCATTGTCATCGGCCTCGTCTACTTCTTCCTCTTCCTCCACATCTTCTGGGCGGGTAGCAAGATAATTTTCCCACCACACCTCGACGGGTCCTTCAAGCAATTGGGTGGCAAACAGCACCCTGTCCTCATCCAGGCAGCGGACTAGGTTCATCTTGCGGATGACTATCCTCAATCAATCCTCTGCATCGGTGGGCTTAGTGGCATAGGTGAAGGTTGGGGGCTTAGTCCTCATGAAATCAGCCAGCTTAGATCCCTGGCGATTTTGTGCAGCTTGCTGTGCAGCTTGTTGGCTTTCTAGTATGGCACCCAATATCTGTGCTTGATATGCCAAGACTTGCGTCGTGGTAGGGTTTCCAGCAGGTGGTGGGGGCAAATTGCCACGGCCTCGACCACAGCCCCGATTGTTAGCGGTGCCGGCACCTCGGCCTCTCGCGGCAGCATGCCCACAACCATCTGCATGATTACTACTAATTCAAAAACAATTTTCTATATGCATGCATGATGACCACAAAAGCGAAGTAAGATCCAAAAGCAAGTTGAGCCACAATTAAAGGAAGAGAGATCCATATATAGTTTAAAAATAGACTAACTAGTACGAGGAGTTCATGTCGATCATATACTATGGCATAACAAAAGCAACAGAACATCGACTAAGCTACGTGTAGGCTACTCCTGAGCTACATCTACAGCTACAACCTCTAGCTCCTACAGATGAGCTAGACAACAAAAGTAGTACATACTACTGCCACTACACCCTAATGAGTACGACGAGAGTAAGTGTACGGTGGGCGGTCTGTGGGGTATCTCCCCGGAGCGTAGAGGTAGTCCTCCAAGTCTAACGCCGGAGGAGCGGCGTCAGAAGAGCTGGCAGAAGGCGCTAGAGGCTGAGGAGCCTTGAGCGGAGGGTCGTGGCGGGGGATCCCCACCAAAGCTCTGGGCGGTAGGCACCTCTTTCGCGGGGTGACGCGGGAGCGTGCCCGGTGTGGGCACGGTGGTGCTGGCGGTGGCGGTCCTGGAAGTGGAGCGGGGTGGTCCATCCCAGCACGAGGGTGGTGAGCGGGATCCAGTAGATCCAACTCAGCAAGGGCCTCGTCCCTCTCCTACCGACAGACCTGGAGGTGGCGGGAGAGGTGGTAGGCTTGGCGGTAAGAGCTACAGGCACGGGTGTCCGCCTCTCGTAGTGAAGTATGGGAGATCTGAATCTCCTCCAAGGCTCCGCGTCGAGTGTGTCCGGCTTCGCGGTGCAGGCGTACTTGGCGGAGAAGCTCCGGGTCCAGCTCCCCGTACTCGGCCTCTCCAAGGCCAGGAGCAGCTGAAGGGGAACTTCTAGCAGGTGCGCGAAGGATCCTCCAACAAGGTCGAGGGCGTACTCCCTCTAGAGCTCCTGGAACGCCAACAAAGCGGCATCGCTGATGGCGTAGTCCAACTGGCCTCGGGGCACCACCATCCGGTAACGGTGTGCCACAACGTCGGGCATATAGTAAACCCTAACCTCAACCACGTAGGCTAGGCGGGGTAAGGTCCATACAAGCCTCCAAAAGTAAGTGGGGACTCCCTCGAACCCCCGGTAGTCGGTCAACTCATGCAGCACCCGAGCGTTCTCCCCTCGGGGTCCTGACGGAAACCCGAAGGTGGAACGCTGATCACCGAAACCCGCGTGCGGAACCTTCATCTACAAAATAGTTTTACAAATTAGAGAGTCAGCGCTTTTAAGCAAATACATTCAGAAGAAAAGAATACAGCACAATCTTATAATGAGGTGATTTTGAGAGTAAAGAATTCTCCTTTACTAGTTTAAAATAATTAGACTAACGGCTAAGGTGTAGGGCTCCTACAGTCGTATGCTCTGATACCAGCTCTGTGGGACCTGCCCTTTTGCCCACCACAGGATCTGCACTAGTCCCTGGATCAGTACACTAGTGCACACCTTTCACATAGCCGGAATCATTTCATACATGCGGAAGACTTATATTACATAAAATACTTGTATTAAGCCCGAAGGCTATTAAGTGTTTACAACTTGGCACATTGGCCCAAATAGTCATAAAGTCCAAAAGATCAGAGTGCAGAGAACCAAAAGATCAAATGGTCTCGTGCCGGCTATGCCTAAGCACTCGACTGGAGAGACGCCCTATGCCTCGCCCTGATCGTCAGCATAATCTTAATCTTCTTCTTCATGGCAGGCATACTGATCCTGCTCATACTTTCCATCTAAAAGAGAATATGAATACGAGGTCAGTGTCATCCAAACACTGGCGAGTTAACCCCAAACCTGATGCAATATTAGTAATAGGGGTTCCGAAGGAAAGGTTGGGGTTTTTTATTTGCGGAAAGCAAGTTTTATAAATCAAATCCTATGACTTAGCAACTTTCAACCCAAAGTTCTATTAACCATTATTTTCATCACTGTAATCCACAACTCACAGTCCACAGTCCACAATCCACATTCCACAATCCACCATCCACAATCCACACCATCCTAGAACCTACTGCACACACTCGCCATCATATTCTGGGTGTGGTGCACCCGTTGTGGATCTTACGCTAGCGATGTGGTCGTACTTCCCTAGCCGGGTTGCCATGCCCGCACTAGAGTCACGGCTCCCTGTCACGTAAGACCTAGATCATCCCACGGATGACGACATGATCCTGTCTTCACCTCAAGCATGCCAGCAGACAGGGTACGCACGCATGTTGTACTACCCTTGAATCCCCATTACTTGCACTACTGCGCGATGGCCACGCGTTGTGGTGATAGGAACCAAATCTCGTAGGCATTTGGTCAGCGACTTCCCACTGCGTACCTCACTGCACGCCCGTCCGGTCCTCTCTAGGAGTCACATCTGGCCGCCCAATCCACACACATTCACATTCACTTCCATCTTCTGCTATTGTTCCTCCGTGTGCCCTACACACGATGTGGCGGAAACACCCTTGGTGGCAGCGATTGGCAGCTAAGCGTGTTGCCCCGCGCTCCTCTCAGCACCGTGTTTATGAACGTATAGCCCTGTTCACATCACACCAGTAGCCAAGCTACTTCCACCTTAACCGCAAGCCAGACCACGTCCGCTTTCCCAATAACAGTCAAACACACACACACTGGCATGCCAGGCTATAACATACTCAAATTTTGCATGAAAATTTTTCACAAAAATCATTCCATTTGCATATTTAAACTTTTCTTGCATTACTATGAATTTTTAGGATTTTTCCTAAATTTTCCTTATTTTTCCTAAGCCCTAAGAGGCATATTTCAATTTTCCACATAATAAAAATCTCCTAAAAATCTATTTATAATAGATAATAAAATTCTCCATATTTTTATGGATTTTTCAAAATTTAAATCATATTTTTCCAAGCTATACACTAATTTCTAGAATTATTTTAAACCTCTATGAATTTTAAAATTTATCCTCAAATGCTTTAAGTTATAATCGACGGCTGATCTTTCCGGCCACGTCACCCTTTTAAAATGAATGCATAGGATGATGCCACGTCATCTCTATTTTTCTCCCGAACCGGTATTTTCTGTATTTAATCTAAGCCGCTTATTCTTGATCCAACGGCTCCTAGATCGTCTTCTACCTCCCGCCCACAGTACCGTTTTCATCAGTTCAGCGGCGCCGCCGTCTTCGCCGGAAATCGCCACCACCGCCACTCCAGCTCGCCGCTGCCCACGGAAATCTCCTCCTCGGCACCGACATCCACCGCTGAACTCACCCGCCCTTTCTCGAGTCGCCTCGCTGTCACCAAACCCGACAACGCCCCTATTTTCTGCCCGCCGGATTCGCCGCCGGAGCCCTTCAATCCACTCTTCAAACCGACATCTTGACCCTATAAATACACCCCTCACCGCGGAAGCTCATCACCATCCACCTCCGCCCCTTCTCCCCTCTTCCTCCACACCGAAACGCCACCCTAGCCGGTTTCTTCTCCAACTCCGGCCATCTCTCAAATCGCCGCCTCATATACTTTTAGCCTTAGCTACAAAGCTAAAAGTCTTCCACTCAACATCGTGAAGCTGTTGGTACCGTTGCCTTGAGCCGAAGCCCACTGGAGCTCGTCGCTGACAATCTTCCAAGTCCGCCGCCGCCCCGAGCTCGCCGTCCGGCCATTCTAGACCACCCTAAGCCCAACTCCGGCTATCTATAGGTCCGCATTGACCCCAATTTCATAAATTTGATCTTCAATTCTACCCATCTACTTCTAATTTTCCACAATCCTGACTTCCCTCAAATTGAACTCTGTTATTCCCCTTTTCATTTTTTTATTTTTATTTCTTTATCTAATAACCCGAAATGCTGTCAAAATTTATTAAAAATAATAAAATGATAATTAAATTTTGTAAAATTCTCATAAACACTTTAGACAAGATAGAATTTTATAAAAATATAAAAACCCCACATTTTTATAAATAAAAATCTGTTAAAGTAATTTTTCTCAAAAACTATAACATAAAAGGAAAAATATTTGTAATAATTTTAAAATACTGTAAAAATTATTAAAACCTTCAAAATAAATAGAATTTTTAAAAATATAAATAACTCCATTTTATTAAATAAAATTTCCCAAAAACATTTAAATACACTATAAAATTTAGAAAATTCCATTAGAAACCCTAAAAATCAAATAACCTATAACCCTCTTCCCCAACCCCTCTATTTTGTAAATTCATTTCATATATTTCTTTTTGTTTGAAGAATTTCCTTCATTTAAATTTATTTGATTCTTATTTGAATTTTCTTTCGCAATATGTAGAACCAGAGGATTGTTCCGGACTTCTTAATCAATCTTGTGAGGAATTCCCGGAATTCTCTAACTCAGTTGACGAAGGCAGGTTTTCTACCTTTGATGCATAATTTATTTCCTATCCCTCTTATTTATAATTATCGCATTATGTTGTAGGTATGTATGTATGAAATTTCCTTTTAAATTATCTCTCCCAAAACCCATAGCCAAAAAGCCCCTTCCTAATAACATGTTTAGCATTTTCCACTACCCTAGAATTTAAGGATAATAATCATCATTGAATTTTGAGTAAAGTTATGTTGAAGAATATAAGCTGGGTGGATAACTTATATTAGAGTTTATGGAAGATTTAAAATGCATTTTTTTCTATAGAGCAATTCGGAAAGAACCCTTTGTCGGCTTGGGTAAGGCACCCCGGGAAAAAGGTGCAACACTCAAGGGCACCAGGCTGAGTGTTTGGTTGAGTTAAAGTCTGGATTCGTTGCTCTGTAAAATATAGAAGCAAATTCGGAAATATCGTTATCTTTGTCGTCTTGGGCTATGGTCACAGCAAGTATGGCTGGTGAAAACACTCAAGGGCAGCAAATGACAAGGTCATTTGTAAATCGTTTGCTTCTATAAAAACTTGGGTTTAAAATGAATAAGAATGACACAAATTTTTCTCCCATCCCTGTAGTAGGCCACTATATGGGTAAAGCTAAGTAGGTTCTGCAGAGCTGAAAATAAAAACATCGATGGACCCTACTTCGGGTATATGAAGTTGTGTCAAATGGTTGATGCCTATCTTATACATTGAATTCATGATCTTGATTTTTAAACTCTTTGTTTGATTAGCAGATGAGCATAAGGATGGTGTTGGAGATAGAAATTAAATAATCATAAAATTTGGTTTGATTTTAATAAATATTAAGTCTTTCATCTCTAATAATTTATATTGCATTCTAGTTAAAAGATAAACTCCACTCAAATAAATCTTGCATATAGTTAATAGTAATTGTCTATAAAATTCCTGCAAGTATAGGTGGTACTTACCCAATTTAATATTGGGAACTATTCATTATTACGAATAGAACCCTCTTATGCTGCAGATTTGGATTTTACTCAAGAGGAAATTGATATGTTTGGTCAAGAATTCTAGGCTCTTCCTATACGCAAGCTCAATAATTGTGAGATATGTAAATTATTGTAAATTATGTTTGTATAAAACTTGGATATTTTGACTTGAATAAATGTAAGAGCTTGGTGATGTAAACCATTTCTGTATTACTGTTGTAATTCGGGAGTTTAAATTTCGATATTCAACATCGAAATTTGGGCCCCTCACACAGGCCCAATTATCAATTTTCAGGTTTGTTAGGTAATCATGTCCGGTGAATGTCGGTTCACCGTTCCAAGGCCAATTAAGCCCAAAAATTATTAATTGGATCTGAGCAATGTCTAAGCAATATTTTAACCAAGACTTAAGAGTCTAGAAATCATTTTATTAACCTAACAGGCTATCAAGGGAGATCATCAAGGCAATCATTAATAAAATCAATTGACAGATGATTATATCAAGGCAGTATCATTAGGGTAAATCAATAAAAAATTAATAACAAGGCATGATATATCATGATTAAGCAAGCAGGTGTATTTACTTAAAAAGCATGCAGTTTAATACTGTAAATAAAAATATTTAATAAACTGAGAATCAATATGATCTATTAGAATGTTAACTTGCACTAGGAAAAGTATAGACTCTCCCTAGTAAAAAGAAACACCTAACAGGAGAAGTGTTAACTCGCACTCGGGGAAGCTGACTCTCCCAAGTAAAAGTGAACACCCATAAAGGTAGATGTTAACTCGCACTAGGGAAAGCTGAGACTCTCCCTAGTAAAAGCAAACACCCTAAAGGAAAAGTGTTAACTCGCCTTGGTCTTGTACGTAGTGGGGGTCTTCTTGCTGACCTTTGAAATGTCCCTCGGACTCCTCGGTGTTTATTAATGGAACGAAATCGAAGAAGAACAATAAATAAAACACCAATATGCAGTAAGAAGCATGATGCATGAAATGCTCTTATTACGTCTAATGATCGACGACTGGTGTTTTAGTTTACCCTTAGATTTGGCAATTAGATGTATAAGGTAAAAATTAATTTCATTTGAAGTATTTCCTTCATCAATTTATCTTATCATTATCAACCTACTATATTAGGGGTTTAAATGTGTGGAAGATATAATCTTAGGTTATATGTGTGTGTGTGTGTATAAATAGCCATGAGAATGCATATTTTTAAGATCTTAAAATAAAAAGCTTTATTATCATGAAATGCTATGGAATATTTATTTTGGACAGGTACAAAAATTTCAGGTAACTACATCATAAATAACTAATAAACCATAGTTATTAATTAGGCCAATTATAAATTATCTTGTGGTTGAGAGTCATACCATAGAATTTATATTTTTCCTAGGTCCAGAGAGTTGTTACATGCAATCCATGATTTTCATAGATTTTTATTAGGTGTTAAACTATTTTTAGATAACAGAAAACCATTTCTGTTCTTATTAATAACCTAAATGCAAACAAAAGAAATTACTCTGAGATGAATCTTCTGTTACTGTTCATGGTAATATTTATATTAAATCCAGAATAAGGTCTAGTAATTACGATAAATTTTCTACAATTTTTATAGAAGTCTAGCTATCTATAATAAATCATTTATATTAACTATATTTGTTTTATTTACTAAATTTGGGAAAATCCTATGAACAGTAATGGGCCGGCCCATTTGTGGTTCAGCCCGAATGAGACATGCCAAAGGCGTATTTCTCGCAGACGCTATGCAAGGGTGAAGGTGGCCAGCGATGGAGGCGCTACCACTAACCTTGATACGTGGGACCGAGGTCCCACCGGTCAGCGACTCAACGCGCACACGTGACTCGACACACATACACGCAGCGCGAATCTTGGCGTTCGATCAGATGGCGCTGAACCATCATCTTCCACGGCCAGCCCCAGGCGGTGCTCCGACGAAACTCCAGTGTGGTCACGGCGGCGCGACACAGCTCCACCGAGCTGCTTTATGATCGCTAAGAGAACCTAGTAACTAGACCTAGGATGTGCTGTTGCCGATCAGCCGGAGACTGTTCGAAGCTACCGGCGCTACGCGCGGGGCGGCGGCAAGCTACGGGAATCAAAAATCGATGGCGGACCTGAACGACACTAAGGCTAAAACTCAAACTAGAGCTTCAAGGGTTAAGTAGGGTTCTTACCGAGCAAGTGATTGTGGCAGAGGTGGCGCGGATTGGGTTGCCGATGAGGGAGCCGGAGTTGCTCAGAACAGGGCGTCGATGCGGGCCAGACCCGACGGCAGACTTGTAAAATTGGTTGAGGTGAAACGTTAGGTAGGTTCTTGCGAAGCTCGAGCTGAAAGGAATTTGAGAAGGACTCACCGAGGAGGGAGAAATCAAAAAGGGGGTGATTCGGGTCTCCGAGAGCCGACGGAGAAGAAATCTTCGATTACGGGAGCAAGGATGGTTCTGGGGCCAATTGCTTGGAGGACGAAGGAGGTTGGGGTCCCAGTAGGCTCTGGAAGCAAGCACAGGGAGCTGGGTCGTCGGATTTGGATGAATTTAGAAGTTTGGACATGGCGGCAGTGGAGGTTGGAAAAGGAGAAAAGCGGTGGAAGCCACGGGGGGAATTTATAGGCCCGGGGGAGGCTTGGGAAGCAAGAGAGGGTGACGGAGAGCGCGAGAGAAGTAGCCGGGCGCTCGGTGTCCAAGGCTGCAGGCGGCACGGCAGCGGTGAGCTAGCCGAGCGGCAATGGTGGGGTTTAGCGTGCACGCCAGCGCGCTGCGGTAATGGGCGACATCATTGCCCGGGGCAGTGTGGGGTACAGGTGGCGACGAGACGCCGTGGCAACAAGTGGTCGGCGGCGATGTAACGCCGAGGCAACAATGGTCAGCGGTGGCCAATGCTTGGCTCGGGGCGGCGCAGGTGCACAGGCAGGGACAGCCACGTGGCGTGCGAGGCAGGAAACTAAACACATGACCAATGCATTGGCATGGCCACCCAGGGCTACAAACTAAACACACCCTAAGACCCAAACAGCACTGAAGCCAGTTCACTCGGGATTAAGCAAGCAAAGCAACTTCTGACGAGGACATCTGTATCGGATACACACATATAACCTAAGATTATATCTTTCACACATTTAAACCCCTAATATAGTAGGTTGATAATGATAAGATACATTGATGAAGGAAATACTTCAAACGAAATTAATTTTTACCTTATACATCTAATTGCAAAATCTAAGGGTAAACTAGTAAGGGTAGCATTTTGCATCGTCGCATATCATCTTCATAACGACCACTACCGTTATCTTCTGTAAATTACTATATAGTAGTAGGATCATGAAGCTTCCTCGATATCTAGAATAAGACTTAAACGCCAGTCGCCGATTGTCGTACTCCCCGGTATTTCTACCGGCTTGAGTGGCCGAATGCTAGTCCTAAAAGATCATAGCTATTATTGCACACAAGGACATTTGGAATATCATCGCAGGCATTGAATTCACTAGAAATTAACAGTTCATATAACATAAATATCATCTAGTTGACATAGACATTTACATAGTCTTGCATAGGACATAATTCAATAGCATAAAGAAACACAAAGGAAGACTTTGATGCGACGATACTCTGAGGTTGACCCAGAATACATAGCTAATCACCTTGACCCTCCTGATCACAACTGGCACCAATGTCGAGTTCTTCTCCTGAACAGATAATCTGTGATCTATATAATGAGTACACGGCTACCCAGCAAGCAGTCCTTAATAAATGAATGCAAGGTCAAGGATGGGTTTGGTTATCTTGCGGAAACATCACCTATCTACTTGTTTATTTAATCTTGATTCATTGAACACATGATAACAGACAAGCGTAGCCAAAGGACGGCTAACCAGCTCAGCACACGATGAGCGTAGCCATAGAAACGGCTAATCAGCTCAAAAGAGAGACAATCCCTACCTACACTACCATCAAGTTAATTAATTAAAACACGTTGGGCTACTTTGTCTCAAACTCCTTTCCCCCGCCCATAACCGCGGGCACGGCTACCATGATAGTTTTAACTCTGCAGAGTGTGTACACGTTCTCCACAAGCCCTGTCTCATCCCAAGAGAGAAACAGTATAAAACCGTTCCTTGCTTTCACCTGCCCCAATACTGTACCCTTTCTTTTGGTTTCGCGCCCCACACGTTACACTTCGACCAGGCCGGCAGTCATGCGCATCTCCTTCAGCCGGACCTGATAGCGCATCGTATGAGGTTAGCCCCCATTTAAGCCATTCGGAACCGGTGATTGCGAATCACGTCCGTCCACTACGAGTACAGCGGAAACAAGCTTCCACAACCAACGGTTAGGGCCGAAAGGCACAAGTGGCTGTACGATTCAGGTTCGGTATGGTAGTCACAAGTATACGGTCCTTATATGACAGAGGAGACCTACACAACACAACCACAAGCCCAAAATCAGCCTCTTCTGGGTCTCCTCAAATCAACACACACCACGTTGATTTTAGTTGATTAGGTTTATCCAAAAACAGCACCACAAAGCCGAGCTTCACGGATAAAAGTTTAATAATAAGTAAAACCTATCAACTACCAATCCCAAAAGCAAGGCTAAGCAACTACACAAAGGATAGGCTAGGAAAACAGTACCAATCAGGCAAACAATGGTAGGCTACATAATATTAGTAGAGGACTAACATGAAATCGGATCAAAATAACACATATGATGATAATTCAAGCATGCAATTCAATTTAAGATGAAATAAATAAATTTTAGCAAATTAGAAATTCAATGTGAATCTAGCTTGCCTTCGAAGAAGTTTGGATCTAGATCAACTCCTTCGAACGGCTCCGAAACGATGCCCAGACAGCAGGTGCACGTCGGTTCTACGCGAAACGAAATAAAACAGAAATACATAATAAACACAGAGAAAATAGTATGATAAAAATAAATAAAATTCTTGGGATTATTTGTGATTTTTGGACTCTGGAATCATCTAAATCGAAGTTTAGAAACTCTCTAAACAATTCGTGGAAGTTTCGGGGAAAAAGAAAAGACTGGAAAAGAATAAACTGGGTTAACCGGGGTCAACCGAGGAAAACTCGGATTAAACCGAGCAGACAGCGGCTAGCGCGGGCCGGGACACACGGCGCTTCCGGTTTGGCGGCGGCGGCGGGCGGTGGCTAACGCAGGGCGACGCGTGGCGAGCCTATCACGCGGCGGTCGTCGCGCGTGACATGGCGGGACGAAGCGGCCAATGAGAGCTAGCCACGCGGCGGCGCTGTTGGCGGCGGGCGCGATCGCAAGGGCAGGTGAGGCACGCGCGCGACGGTAGTTGGCGGCGGCATCGCGACGGCATGTTTCGCCGGGCGGCGGCGGCGGCGATGACACGTGGCGGGCGGAGTAGGGACGATGTGGCGGCGGCGGATTGGCGGCGGCGTGTGGCGCGGACATGCATGCGGTGGCGCCGAGATGGGTGGCGTCGCGGGATTGGGGCAGCGGCGCGTGGGTTTCAGCACCGGCGCGGGAATCCGGGGGCGGCGGCGGGGCGGCGGCTTGCCGGCGACGGCCAAAACTCTGGCGATCTTCGGCATGGCATATCTCCTCCATTTCTTGGCCAAAAATAGCAATCCATATATCCAAATTGATCAGCGCAACGAGCTCTACAACGTGTTGGCTTTAGATCTGGGGTTTGGGCATTGAAATTCGAGAATTACCTCGATTTGCTTCGGTTTTGGCATGAAAACCGAGATATGGCTAGGGTTTCGTGGGGGTCGACCAGGGGACCTCTATGGGGGTTTATATAGTGGTCGAGGGGGTTGAGGCGTGGTGGAGGTTTCCTAGTAGGGGTGGAGTTTGATTTGGACTAGAATTCGGATATATATGGAATATTAAGAATCCTAATGGGCTTAGGGTTAGGTGGGAGGGTTTTGGGCCTAACTTGGGCCTAATTAAGCTATCCAAGCCTGGTTAGGGCCTTTTTCTATTATTATTTTATGTTTTATGTTTTTATTTTCTTTATTTCTAATATGTGACATAATAATTTTATTAGGATGTCACACCGATCATTAGACATAACAAGAGCATTTCATGCATCATGCTTCTTACTGCAGATTGGTGTTTTATTTATTGTTCTTCTTCAATTTCGTTCCGTTAATAGACATCGAGAAGCCCGAGGGACATTTCGAAGATCAGCAAGAAGACCCCCACTATGTACAAGACCAAGGCGAGTTAACACTTTTCCTTTAGGGTGTTTGCTTTTACTAGGGAGAGTCTCAGCTTTCCCTAGTGCGAGTTAACATCTAACTTTATGGGTGTTAACTTTTACTAGGGAGAGTCAGCTTTCCCTAGTGCAAGTTAACACTTCTCCTGTTAGGTGTTTCCTTTTACTAGGGAGAGTCTATACTTTCCCTAGTGCAAGTTAACATTCTAATGGATCATATTGATTCCCAGTTTATTAAATATTTTTATTTACGGTATTAAATTGCATGCTTTTTAAGTAAATACACATGCATGTTTGGATGACACTGACCTCACATTCATATTCTCTTTTAGATGGAGAGTATGAGCAGGATCAGTACGCTTGCCATGAAGAAGAAGATCAAGATTATGTTGACGATCAGGACGAGGCATAGAGCGCCTCTTCAGTCGAGTGCTTAGGCATAGCCGGCACGAGACCATTTGATCTTTTGGTTCTTTGCACTCTGATCTTTTGGACTTTATGACTATTTGGGCCAATGTGCTGAGTTGTAAACACTTAATAGCCTTCGGGCTTAATACAGGTATTTTATATAATATAAGTCTTCCGCATGTATGAAATGATTTCGGCTATGTGAAAGGTGTGCATTAGTGTACTAATCCAGCGACTAGTGCAGATCATGTGGTGGGCAAAAAGACAGGCCCCACTGAAATCCATTAAGACGCCAGAGGATCCAAATTCGCATAAACCCACTAATGGATCCAATCCATCAGACATGATCCAACCCGTTAAGTGTGTGACCCACTAGGCTCATGTACAAGTCGGCCGCGGTCCCTGAGAACCCTTTCCCCAAACCACAAGTCAATAGCGGTACCTAGCAGCACATATTGACCCCTCGAATGTACACAATGATCGAATCAGCTGAACCTTGATACACTCACATAGGATCCTTTTGCCACACGATATCAGTAAAGCTCAAGGCGAGAAGCGTGCCACCCTTGTGATAGCTCGACAAATTCACTCGTCAATATAATGGATATAATTCGTGATTTACTCCTTAATCACTTTGGCATGGCCATGCACTTTTTCATATCCATCCACAGCGAGGGGCCTAGAGATATCTCTCCCGTTATCAAGGAGGGGCAAATTCCATCTTGATCTCTTACATCTCACGTCATGTTTCATGGCATACCCATAAGCTACCTTTATAACTCCCCAGTTATGGTGAAGCGTTTGATAGCCCTAAAGTATACAATTATGCATGCTGAGAATCAATAAAAATCTCAAGTCAAAGGATCATATATGTATACCACTTGAGACTACACCCTGATGGCACTTATAAGATAACAATCTCAGCAGTGTCTCGAAGCGGGTCTATCCAACCCTATGTTCTCTAACATGTGCCCACAATATTGATTTGATATCTTCATATCTATGTTATGTGAAACATTACCATCAATCAATACATGTGCTGGTCAGATCACTATTGTCCCACATAATGACATGTGACCAGGGATCGTTTAGAATAATATCATATAACCAATGTGTTTCACAATTAAGACATACTCAATGAACAAAGGAGTGACACTTATTCGTGGAACTGATAAGTACATAAACATAGACGTATAATACAATCATCTCACATGATCGCCTCTAGGGCATATCACCAACAATCTCCCCTTGCACTAACAATCTCCCCTTGCACTAGAGTGCATCATGCAAGTATCTAATACCCATGGCTCTTGTGTGTGCCTTATGCTTCGGCTACGAAAGAGGTTTTGTCAGCGGATCGGCAACATTCGGATCCGTGTGCACTTTGCAAATATTCACATCTCCTCTATCGTTGACCTCTATGATGAGGTGATAACACCTGAGTATGTGTTTGGATTTTTGGTGAGACATAGGCTCCTTCGCATGTGCAATGGCATTACTATTGTCACAATAGAGGTCCACTGGACAAGATGCACTAGCGACAACTCCCAACTCAGAAACAAATTTTCTAATCTAAACAGTCTCCTTTGCAGCTTCAGAAGCTGCAATATACTCAGCCTTCGTCGTGGAATCAGCTACTGTCTCTTGCTTGGAACTTTTCCAGCTCACTGCCCCACCATTGAGACAGAATACAAAACCGGATTGCGATCATGAATCATCTCTATCGGTTTGGAAGCTAGCATCAGCGTAACCCTTTACGACGAGATTGTCTTCACCTACAAAGACCAAGAACATATCTCTAGTCCTTCGCAAGTACTTAAGAATGGTCTTTACAGCCATCCAATGACTCTCACCTGGATTTGATTGGTATCTGCTCGTAACACTTAGAGCATAAGAAACATCTGGGCATGTGCACAACATGGCATACATTATGGATCCAATAGCGGAGGCATATGGAATCCTACTCATTCTATCCAGCTCATCAGGTGTCGAAGCACACTGAGTCTTTCTAAAACTAACACCACGTGACAATGGCAGGAAACCTTTCTTGGAATTCTGCATTTCGAACTGTTTCAAAACATTATTAATGTACGTACTTTGGCTTAATCTGATTAGCCTCCTCGATCTATCTCTATAGATCTTTATGCCCAAAATGTAAGCTGCATCTCCCAAGTCTTCATCGAGAAACATTTTCTCAGATAAGATTAAACAACTTCTAACATTAGAATATCATTTCCAATTAATAGAATGTCATCCACATACAAGACTAGAAATACAGTTGCGCTCCCACTTGCCTTCTTGTAAATGCAAGACTCCTCTTCGTTCTTGATGAAACCAAACTCTTTAACCACTTTATCAAAATGAAGATTCCAACTCCGAGATGCCTGCTTCAGTCCATAAATGGACTTCCGAAGCTTGCACGCCTTGCCAACATTTTTAGGATCGTCAAAACCTTCAGGTTGTGTCATGTACACATCCTCACTTAGGTTTCCATTTAGGAAAGACATTTTGACATCCATTTGATGTATCTCATAGTCGTGAAATGTGGCAATCGCTACCATGATCTGGATAGTCTTCGGCATGGTTACAGGCGAATAAGGTTCATCATAGTCGATACCATGAATTTGCTTATACCTTTTTGCCACCAACCGTGCCTTACAGATGTAAACGTTTCCATCGGCATCTATCTTTTTTTAAAGACCCATTTGCACTCAATGGTTTTCAAACCATCAGGCAGATCAACCAAGTCCCAAACTTGATTATCATGCATGGACTTTATTTCAGATCTCATGGTCTCTAGCTATTTCTCAGAGTCCGGTCCCACCATCGCTTCCGCATAGTTCTTGGGCTCATCTTTGTCCAACAATAAAATGTCACGCTGCTCCGTAGCGAGGAACAAATACCTCTCAGGAGCGCGGCTTGCCCTTGTAGACCTTTGTGGGACTGGTGCCTCTTCCATAGGTTCTGCAACACTTTGCATCTCCTCATGTGGATCAGTAGGAGCTAAAATATTTTCAGATGTTTCCTGAATTTCTTCGAGTTGTACCTTGCTCCCACTGGCCCTTTTGAAAAACTCTTTTTCCAAAAAGACACCATTCCGGGAAACAAACACTTTGCCCTTCTCCCGGTTATAAAAGTAATACCCTACAGATCTTGGGTACCCCACAAAGAAGCACTTGTTCGATTTAGCGTGGAGCTTATCTTACATCAAATGTTTAACATAAGCCTCACATCCCCAAATCTTTAGGTAAGACAAACCGGGACGTTTTCCTTTCCACATCTCATATGGTGTCTTATTTATGGATTTTGATAGAACCCTATTTAACGTGAACGCAACAGTATCTAGAGCAACTCCCTAAAGGGATAACGAAAGATCAGTTTGACTCATCATAGATCGAACCATATCCAACAAAGTCTGATTCCTCCGTTTAGACACGCCATTCAACTGAGGCGTCCCTAGCGGAGTCAATTGTGAAACAATTCCACAACTTTTAAGATAATCATTAAACTCATGGCTCAAATATTCACCTCCACGATCAGATCGCAGAAATTTGATTGTCTTGCCCAAATGATTTTGTACTTCATTCTGAAACTCCTTGAACTTTTCAAAAGATTCAGACTTATGCTTCATCAAATAGATATAGCCATATCTACTAAAATCATCAGTAAAAGTGATAAAGTACTAAAATCCACCTCTGGCCACAACGCTCATTGGTTCACATACATCCGTATGTACTAGGGCCAACAATTCAGTAGCCCTCTCACTTGAACCAGTGAATGGCGTCTTAGTCATCTTGCCAAGTAAACAAGATTCGCATGTGTCAAATGATTTAAAATCAAATGAATCAAGAAGACCATCTCTATGAAGCTTCTGCACGCGTTTCTCATTTCTGTGGCCTAAGCGACAATGCCATAAATAAGTGCGATTAAAATCATTTGTTTTGAGCCTTTTTGCATTAACATTATAGACAAATTTATCCTCAAGATCTAGCACATATAGCCCATTGAATAATGGACAATGACCATAGAGCATACCATTGAAATAAATTGAACAATGTTTGTTCTTTATTACAAATTCAAAACCATCTTCTTTCAAACATGAAGAAGAGATAATGTTTCTGCTCAAAGCTGGAATGTAATAACAATTATTTAATTCCAAAACTAATCATGGAGGTAACGATAAGGGATAAACGCCAACAGCCACTGCAGCAACCTTTGCCCCATTGCTGACGCGAACTTCCACCTCACCACTTGCACAAATTCTAGTCCTTTTTAGTCCCTGCAATGATTTGCAAGTGCGAATCATCGATCCGATATCAAATACCCATGACTCATTAGGACAAGTAGCAAGATTAATTTCTATAACATTAATACCTGAAGTGGAAACCAAAGTTCCATTCTTTTTATCCTCTAGATATTTCTTGCAGTTCCTACGCCAATGACTAGGCTTATGGCAGTAGTGACATTCATCGGAAGCAGCAGGACCACCCTTGGTATTACCATCACGCTTAGGTTTCGGGTTTGAGATCACATCCTTACCCTTGCCTTTTGCCCCACGCTTCCTTTTCTTACCACCATCCTTTTGGACCATCATCACATGATTATTGCTTTTCTTGATGCTTTCCTCTCATTGTCTTAAGCATCCCATGCGATTCAGACATGTTTTCTCCATGCCATTCATATGAAAGTTCATAATAAAAGGCTCGAAGCTTGCAGGAAGCGACTGGAGAATCACATCAGTGGCCAACTCTTGGCTTAAGGGGGAATCCAGTTTCTCCAAGTTCTCAATGTAACCAATCATCTTGATCACATGAGGACTCACGGACTACCTTCACTAGTTTGCACGTGTGAGCTTTTGAGATCGAGTATCTCTCAGCCCTAGCTTGGTTCTCAAACATGCTACGAAGGCCTGTTATCATACCATAGGCATTCATGTTCTCATATTGCTTCTGAAGCTCAGAGTTCATTGTAGCAAACATGAGACAGCCAACATCAACCTCATCATTGACATGCTTCTCATAAGCATGTCGTTCAGCAGCAGTAGCATCATCAGCTAGTTCCTCAGGATATGGCTCCTCAATGACATACTCCTTTTTCTCTTGCTTCAGAACAATTCTCAAGTTACGATACCAATCAATGAAATTCGTTCCAGAGAGCTTCTCTCTCCAGAATCGATCGCAAGTTAAAACCAGAATTATTAACAGTATTAGGTGCCATCTACAACAGTAAAGCAAAGTCTTAGCATAACGTTCATGTTAACCTTCCATTAAACAGTTTTAATAAAAGATGCTCCCATTAAAATCACATTCCCTCTGGTGCATTTTAGTAGGACAAGATCCATAGTCATTCAAAGATCTAGTGCGCGGAGGCGACTCCTAGGACTAAGTGACATAGGTAGGCAACCCGTTGCCAATCACATCGTATGTGACTCTTGTTCGTTGGGTGGCATCCAATGCCCTGGCTCCCAACACCGATGCCCCGAGGCCCAAAACTATTTTGATAGCATCGATAAGTAAACCAATACTACGCGTGTGAAGTCCGACTTCATCCCAATGGTCAAGGAAATTAATGGCACCCTGCTGTATGCTGAAACTGCCAATTAACGTACAAGACCTTATGGGTGCAGCTATTGGAAGGGCTTGATGCCAAAGGTGGAGAAAAGAGCTTCTACCCTGTCTTAGTCTTCATTGAATGTCTCCAGTGCCAGTTTGTTTCTGTGTTTCTATCTATTGATGTTTCTTGTTATTTCGTCAGTGTGTTGATGTAATGCTACCTTGGTATCTTTGTTGGTTATTTGCTAGACTTGTTTGCTAGACTTCTGGTAAATTGGGTGTCCCGTGCCATGACATATGCATATCTCTATTCTTTTGGTCACATTATATATGCTCACTTGTATTTGCACCCAGAGATGCAAGGATATAGGGGGAGCTCTTGCCAATTGCTTTGCTCCAATATATGCATGTGGTTGTTCTCCATATCTACATGCATACATTTAGGGGGAGCTCCACTAGATTCTTAGCATTCAAAAGCCTTGATTCTCTTATTGCCTTCTATTGTGAACTCTCATTGTGTTGTCATCAATTCACCAAAAAGGGGGAGTTTGTAAATGCATCTAGGCCCCCTTGTGGGTTTTGGTGATTAATGATAACATAATTAGAGAACTAATGGGTATATTTGAGAAAACTTGAGAAGTGGTTCATTCATAGAAAAAGGAGTTGATTTGGAGGCCCCTACGCCATTTATTCAAAATGAAGCGGCATCAAGACAATTATTTGTAATATTTTCCTTTTCGTTGAGTTTAAGGATAAGCTGCACTGTCAAGGGGAATTTGACGAGAAATCACTTTTAGGATACTCTTGTGCTTATTTGATTGATCTAGTATAGCAAGAGTGCCCAAACATATTTCCAAAATCATTCTTAGGCTAGCCACTTCCAAATATTCGGAGTCTCCGAATAATAACCCGGATACTCCGAGTTATGCCTCTTTGTCTGCAGCCTTATTTATCAATTCATCCGGATACTCCGGATTGAACTCCGGATACTCTAGATTGCACCCTGAACACTCCGGGTGGTACCCATCTGTCTCTGACCCATCTCTTATCCAGATATTCCGGATATTAATCTGGATATTCCAGAGAATCTACACTGTAACGGTCAGATCTAGACCTTCACATAAATACCTCTTCCTATCTCCACCTACCTGGAGACAGAGCCATTTACTCCTCTTTACTGCTTCAACTCTCTCTCTCTCCAAGCTCTTGAGCCCTAGCCCTCTCCCACCTTGAGTGCTTAGTGATTTGAGGTTTTTGGTGAGGAGAAGGGGCAAGATTTGAGTGCTAATACTTGCTAAATTCATCTTGAGCACTCGTTCATCCTCCAACCTCGATCTCTTGGTGATTTTGTTACTCTTGGAGGTTGAGCCCTCCTAGGCGGCTAGGAGACGCCGGTGAGCTCCCAACAAGGTTGTGGTGAGCCTCGGAAGGTTGTGAAGGTTGGTCTCGCCTCCGCAAGGGAAGAGACAAGGAAGAAAGCCGGTGAGTGTTTTGTGCAACGCCGGGAGGAAAGGGTCAAGAGGGACCCCGGCTTTGTGCTGCCTCAACGGAGAGTAGGATGCCCTCAAGTATCCGAACTTCGGTAAAAAATTGTGCGGTTCCTCTCTTCGATGTTTGTTTCTTTTGCTCTCATCGTTCTTGTGCTTGTATTGAACTTGTGGAGTCCCGATCTACTTGTGTGGTGTGCAAAACCATAGATTTCCATTTGCTGCTAGTATCCTGAGCTGAACTAACCCTTTTGGTGCAGATGATACCCTTAGATTTGCTAGGGATTTCAAAATCCCAAACAGCAGCTTTAACCCCAGAACATTCCGGATACAAATCCGGATACTCCGGATTACTTCTCTGAAGTATCCGGACTAAATCCCGGAACCTCCGGGTTAGGGTCTGCTGGTCATAATTATTTTTTCACTGCAATTTTAAATTCGCCTATTCACCCCCTCTAGGTGACATCCTCGATCCTTCAATTGGTATCAAAGCCTGGTCTCTTGTGTTCGGCTTAACCGCCCTGGAGATTTAGGATGTCGGCTAAGGAAGATGATAGCGTCGTGATTCCCTCGGAAGTTTCAGAGAGAACCGGTGCTAAGTATCCTTTCGATTATTCCACTTTAGAAACAAGTAAGTCTTCATCGTATGTCTCCACATCGTCGGGTAAGGTGCCCCACTTTGATGGTACCCACTATTCGGTGTGGAAGCATAAGATGATGATTTACTTGGGTTCCATTCATCCGGATGTTTGGAAAATTTTCATATAGGTTTCAAGGCCAAGGATCCGACAAAGCTCGCTTCCGAAGAGAAGAAGATCAAGCACGTGAATGACAAGGCCGCCAATGCCTTGGTGAGTGCATTGTCCGCAACTGAGTTCAACCTCTTTGATGGGCTTATAGAAGCAAAAGCTATATGGGAGACACTCAAGGTTGCACATGAAGGCACATCAACCGTGCGCAAGACTAAGATCCAATTGCTCAATAGAAAGCTTGGGCGCTTTGTGCAAGAAGAGGATGAAAGCTACACCGAGATGTTCAATCACTTGATGATTTTGGTGAATCAAGCGAGAGGACTAGGCGCTAAAAATTTGCCAGATTCGGAGGTTGTAGAGTTGATGCTCCATGTGATTACTCCAAAGAACCGCAACTTGGCTCAACTCATCCGAGAGAAGCCCGACTTCGAGGCACTCACACCACAAGACATACATGGAAGAATGTAGAAGAAACAACTGAATTGCAGATTGTATTACGCTCACGAAGTTGGGGTTCCACAAACTAAAGATCGGCCAAACTGCAATGACAAAATAATCTAAGTAAAACCTAAGGAAGAAAATATGTTTTTGGAGCTTATGTAGAGGCTAGAGAACCTAGGGATGGCGGCCAAGGGGTGGATGATCAACGCTAGGTCGTACAAGCCAGTGGGTCCAAGTGATGGTGGCGCAACACCCATCATATTCTATTCGTGGCGGTATTTCGATGATTCCCAGTGACTTCAAAGAAATTTGGAGGTAGGACATGATCTGTTGGAAAGCTTATCTCTTGAGCTTTCCGTAAACTGGTAGAACAACAAAAACAGAATTCGTATATGGCCTGAGTTCGTTTAAAGTTGGACAGTTCTCTAATGGCCGAACTAGGCTTTATGTTGGGTTGGGCCTTGAGCGATACGAGTAGTTGGGCCTCAGGATGTGGAGGAGATGGAGACGCACCTTTCTTGAGTACACCTTCATGTAGCAGAGGTAACTAGGGTGGCGGCCAAATTTGTGGTGATGGTGACACAATATTTGAACAGTGAGCATGCAACCTGCGTGTTCGACCTAGTCCAGGTGGCGGTCAACGAAATCATGCAAATATAGCCATCGCAGTAGATGTAGAAGAAGTAGAGGATGCCTAAAATGTCACCAACTTATTGTAGATGTAGTGGTCAAAGAGGAATGAGGTGATGAAAAGCTCCATAATGACCATGCATGCTAAGGAAGGAGATGAAAATCTTGATGGCAACCATGTTGATGTAGTGTTGGTCATATCCATGATGGGCATGGACACATCAGGTTTTGCTTAGATTAATCTGTCATTGCAGTTTTGCCTCTTATCGATTTGTGGAACCCAACTTGTGAGCTTTATCTGTAATTAGTAATTTTGTTCTTGCTTGTGTTCTCGATGTGCATGCAAGGATAAGCCTTCTTGGTGAGGTCAATCATGTCTTGGCATGGTTGATAACCAACAGAGCAGTGGTGTAGCGATTGTTATATTTTAGATCTACTCTAATCGAAAGCCAGATCGTCAATATCGAGATCTCCTCATGAGGGGGCCATCAGAATAGGCAAGTCTATTTTTTTTTAGGCTTCAACATATTAGGTGTTGTGTATGGCCTTCGATCTTTTGCCCCCTTTGATGATTAGCCAATGGTCTCATCATGAATATCCAAAAATAATTGGCAAAGGAGTTCAGATATGTGTGCTCATCTCTCTCCAGTATATGTTATACATTCTCTAAAAACATTGGTCCTAGAGTTGTATCCAGTGCTGCATATATTGCAAATTCTCCAACACCTATTTGGCAACCTACAATTCAATGAAATACATTTAATTTAATTTCAAATCCAATTCTAATTGGATTTTAATTTGATTGATGGTAATTTCAATCCTAATTCCAATTTTTTTGTTTGGGTGTCATATGGAATTCAATGATGTTGTGGGTCCCACTTGTGCAACCTAATCCAACAATTTACACGAAGTAGCTTCTATGCACGTTAAATCATCTTTGAAAATTTCAATTGATTTATAAAAATTTTGTAATTTAAATGTGAAGTTTATAAATTTTAAACACAAAACTTTTATGAAATCAATTTATATAGGGAAAATTGGCTGTAGGACACTATAAAATGGGTTGGGTTGTGGGGCTCACATACTGATCGTACTATAAACTTGTATGGATTAGCTTCTCTACCTACTAAATCATCTCCAACAAATTTCAATTGATTTCATAAAAAATTTATGGTGTGAAGATGATTTTTTTTATTTTGTTATGTGAAGCCTAAACAAATGACATTTAATTAAGTTATGAATTGGTTCTAGTTTTATCATGATTATTAGAATTGGCTTTGATCTTATCAATTGAATTCTATGTGACAGCCAAACAGCTACATTAGTGGAATTGAGTTCTAATTCCACAATTCCAGTCCAATACCTAGGAGCCAAACAGGGTGTAAAACATTAGTCCTATATATAGTTGTAAAGTTCAGATTGGATCATATCTGCTATCAAGATCCAGACCAAGCAAGACCGATAGTAAATTTATGATTCTGCCATCTAGATCCCTAATGTGGAATCTAGCCACTATTTATGATCTTTGCAGGATAGGATTGTGATCCAGGTTGCCAATTAATCATGTGAAACTACCTAAGCCTTTGCATTCCAAGGTCTTGTCCTTCAAGTTAATTTCAGATGTGACTAAATATTTATGAGGTATATAGCTTGGAGTATAATACAAATTCAATTCTGCCTTGTGTTGTGAAGTATGCTGACCCACTTCCTGGAATTGATTCAATCTACTTGCATAATTTTTTTCTTTTCTGGAATTCATTCAATGGTTTGATCAGCATCCCGAGCTAAACAAGAGAACACTATGCATGATACGTCAGATGCCAGCTAGCTAAAAAGACGCACTAGGCTGGTAGGAACAGACTATGAGGGAAAAATGGTTACTTTCTAAAAGAAATTATGACAAGGTTGTTTGATGAAAGCTAGCGAGCTAAAGCAAAATACTTGCTTTTCGCTTTTGAAGCACCCTACCAGCGAACCAGCTATTACAACCGGTTCAAAACCTGTTTCACAACCGGTTTTGGAACCGGTTGTAGGCAACCACGAGTGGCGAAGGGTATCACTCTCCCCCAACCGCTTGAGGTACGACACCACGAGCAGTTCGGAAGGCGCCCTGGCAAGCTGGTGGAGTTGCCACGTGGGTGCTCTACCGCTTGTGGAGAGCCTCTCAGGTAGCGAGGGGGAGGCGCCACGTGTGCCCTACTAACAACCGCTTGTGACAAGGCTGAGTGCAAATTATATTCAATATAGAATATGTTCCGAGAGGGGTTTTCAGTACGAATTTTGACAATAAAATTAAATACAACTACAATAGTTTTTTCACAATTAAATATATATTATGATGTGTACTCATTCACACAACCGCAATTTCATTTACAAAACAATACAAATTTAATTGAATAAAAAATGGACAAGTTGATGTACACATGAAATAATGAGCACACAGAAGCTTTTACACATTTCAATAGTACAAGGGTGAATTTTGAGCTCATTTCTTGCATGCATCGCTCTTTATGCCCTTCGATGATTCTGCTACTTCACTTGTCCTTATAGAAGGACAATCTCTCCATCCCTTTGTGTGGAACTCGCCTTTAGTGGATATAATCTCGTCGACAATGAAGCCAACGAGTTGTTCTTAGATTGCTGCAACCCAGTGCGGCGGGATCATGCCTTGCACATCGTGGTCAGGCTGCCAAAGTAGGAAATAAATAAATCTCTGAACACGTAAAGTGTAAATACTAAGAAATTGAGATGCATCATTAATTTGGTATTTTTGACACATGCACCTCGTCATTTCTTGTCGTCTCTTGGTGGAGATGACACCTCCACGCCATCTAAAAACATGATGTACCATTTTCACCAGAGGATGATACCGTGGAGGGCCTGTCCAAACTTGGTCACCTCGTCGCCTCCAGCAATATCGACCAGAAGATCTTCAAAACCGCTTAACACCTCCACGGCAACCTTCGAGTAACCGGGGGTATCTCGTTGCAGTGGAATGTCTGGCCCGGCTCCACTAGGAACGCCATGTCGTAAGCCACCTTGATAGAGAGGTTACGCGCCTCAATGTGTAGCTCACACTGGCGGCAAACCTTGATGTCGTCCACTGGAAATTGGCCCAGGTCATCCACTTTAGGTGCCGCGGTGGACATGCAGCTACTCTGACGTGCAGAGGCCTACGGGCTAATCATGACGTCTGCTAGATTGCTCGGACCTGCTTCCTGAAGCTTGCTGAGGACTATGTGCACTTGTTGCGCAACTATGTCGCCGATGCTAGCCTGGGTTGCTCTAAGCTCCCTTTACAATTGGCAGTATTTGTATAGCTATCTGGTTTTGCTTCTTGCTCGGCTCCTGTACGTATGGCAAATCTGTACTTCCATGGCATCAACAAACCAATACCTCTTGTCCGTCCCGGGTGCTCAGGATTTTGGAGGGCATGTGTTAGCTCGTCATTCTCCCTGTCTGTCACTAACGAACTTGATAGGGACTGCTCAACGGCTTGTACAATCCTTTGACCAACATCTTGCACTTCCGGTGCCATCACCAAGCTGTCGTCATCTGTAAGGGCCCCCCCGTGAGCCATGAACCAATTTCGCAGGCGAAATTCCCAGTCAGCAGTAGCAGGTGTGACATCCTTGGCCAATAATTCTTCCTCCTGCTTCTCCCATTTCGGCAGTAGCGTTATCGGCACTACCCTGCGTCATCGAGCCTAGCAGGAACTGTTCTCCCTCACTATATAAAGGACCCCTTACCTCACTTGTAACACACACATCACACCATTTTGGAGGAGAATCACTTTGTCACTAGCTAGAGTAGTTCTTAGTTAGTTTGGGAGTTAGAGTCGAGTCGAGCTGAGGCTCGAGGTTCCGCAGCTGTCTTCAGGAATTCGGGTAATAGCTCTTGTATCCTTTACTTTCCCCTATGTAAGACTAGATCATATCAATACAAGTTCTTTACTTTATTCGAGCTGAGCATTTACATTCCGCATTAGTTGAGAGTGTGGAGAATTACAGTCGTGTTTAAGGTTATCTGGTTCGAAGTCTATGTTCCCTCTCATATATTTCTTAGTATCAAACCTAGATCGTCCCCTAAGGACCCGAGGGGAAGTGATCGGTTCTAGTAGCAGACGTGGTGTCTAAGGCTAGATCTGACTTGGAAGGCACCTGATTCAACAGTTGTGCGGTAGGTAGTAGGTGGTGACAGCCCTACTATCTGGGTGGTATTAGCTCTTGCGAAGTCCGCCCTATTAGTCTTAGTCCAGTTGAGCCCAATTGGGAGTGGTCATAATCATCCGGTGTTTTTAATTGATAGCTGGTGGTAGTGAATCGGTCGAGCTCCGAGGATTTTCTTAAACATTACTACTATCTTTATTAGCTCAGACTTGGTAATTTAATTGAACTTGTCTTAGGAACATACTCATCTCGTTGTTCTCCCAAACTAGCAAGACTACCGGCTTATTTTATCTCATGTGTGTGTCACTTTGGTTATCTTGTTATATCCTTATTATATCCCCCCACTGCCTAGCTGGCTGGTAACTTAATTAATAGAGATATACTATACAACGATAGCGATATTCTTTACCCTTGTTCTCTGTGGATTAAAAACGATACCTTGGAATACTCCCGTGTGAAAACTACCATGATATCCGTTTGCTTTTGGATATTCTATAGCGCGTAAGAATCGCCAACAACCATCTATATATCATAATTACGATACAATGTTAAATTAGTATTGCTACTTGTGTAGATGAAATAATTGCGAAACAATATTAAATATGCTTCATGACTTGATCACATTTACTCTCTCTCTCTCTCTTTCTATCTCTCCCTAGCTCTCTATCTCTCTCTATCTCTCTCTCTATCTCTCCCTATCTCTACCACTATCTCTCTCTATCTCTCTCCCTATCTCTCTCCCTATCTCTTTCTATCTCTCTCTCTATCTCTCCCTAGCTCTCTATCTCTCTCCCTATCTCTCTCTATCTCTCTCCCTATCTCCCTATCTCTCTCTCTATCTCTCTCCCTATCTCTCCCTATCTCTCTCTTTCTTTATCTCTTCCCATTGGGACATTTCATCAAACAGCCTGTGGGCAGTACCAAACAGAGGAAGAGTGGGGCGTGGGCATGGGCAACCTAGGCCCTCCGGGGCTTGGGGGAGCATCGGCGTGGTGGAGGTCGACGGTGCGGTGGAGGTCGACAGCGAGGCGGCGACGAGGGCGTGTGCACGGTGGTGTGGAGGTGGCCTGGCTTGAGGTGGACCGGGGGCGCGGCTTGGTCGACTAACTAGGGCGGTCGGTGACAGAGGAGGGTGCGGGGCCGAGGCGTTGATGATGGTAGCGCAGTGGCAGAGGAGGCATCGACGGCGGCGTGGGGGCTCGACGGAGAGACGACGGCGCGACAGAGGAGGCGAGGGCTCGGGACTTAGAAAAATTTTGAGGAGAGTGAAGTGCGGGGGGAAGACGATCTGAAGTAAATAGGAAACCCCCTCTACAAGCGGTTCGAGTTACGAACCGCTTGTAGAGGTCCCTTGTAAAGAGGCACTTCTACAAGCGGTTCGTAGTACCAACCGCTTGTAGAGGGCCTTTTTAGGAGCCTGCGAGGAAAGCCCCTCTATTCAAAACTATTGGGCGCCTAAACCAGTCGAGATGAATTATTCCTTCTTTTTCTTAAAATTTTATTAAAATGTTTTAAATTTCAGTACTTAATTTCTATAGATGCTTTAAATATATAAGTTTCATTTAAAAATTTCTAAAAATGCATTAGATATTATAGTTTCATTTCAAAATTTGTAAAAAATACTTTCAATACAACTAAATCATTTCAAAATTCTTGTAATACACCTAAGCAATTTTCAGGGTTTCTAAATGTGACATCCTAATAAAATTATTAGTCTGTCACTTGGTTTATAAAAGAAAATAAAAGATAAAAACATAAAAAAATAATAGGAAAAGGCCCTAACAGGCTTGGATAGCTTAATTAGGCCCAAACTAGGCCTAAAACCCCTCTCATCTAAACCTAAGCCCATTAGGACTCTTCTTATACCAAAAATACCCTGATTCTAGTCCAACTCAAACTCTACCCCTATTAGGAAACCTCCACCACACCCCAACCCCCTCCACCACTATATAAACCCCCCTAGAGGTCCCCTGGTCGGTGAACACCCCAAGCCCCCGCGAAACCCTAGCCGTACCTCGGTTTCCGTGCCAAAACCGAAGTAAATCGAGGTATCTCTCGGATTCCAATGCCCAAACCCCAGATCTAAAGCCAGGTCGTTGTAGGTCTCGTCGAGTCGATCGATTTGGATATATGGATCGCTAGATTTGGATAAAATTGAGGAGTTATGGCTCATGAAGTTCGGGAGTCTCTCGGCGTCGGCGAACCACGGGTCGCGCCATTAGCCGCGCTGCGCTGCTGCGCCGACAATGGCCGGCCAGCCTCGTCAGCGCCCTTGACCAATCAGCAGCCGCCACGTCGCAGGCCACGCCATGTCAGCGCCACGTCGTGCCACGTCAGCGCCACGACAGTGCCACGTCAGCCAAAACCCGAGCCCGTGCCACGTCAGCGCCACGTGTTGCCACATCAACAAAAGTGACACGTCGGCACCACGTGTCGGTTCAGAGGTCTAGTTTCTTTTTTTCTTTGGGTTTATTATTTTCCAGGGATTTTTCTATTTCCCGAAACTTCCCGGAATTGTTTAGGGAGTTCTCGAACTCCGATTTAGATAATTCCAGAGCCTAAAAATCACAAAGATTCCCTAGAATTTTATATATTTTTCTTATACTATTTTCTCTGTGTTTGTTATTTATTTCTATTTTATTTCTTTTGCGCTTAGACCCAACGTGTACCTGCTCTACGGAAGTTGTTCCGGAGCCCTTCGAAGGAGGAGAACCAGATCCAAACTTCTTCGAAGGCAAGCTAGATTCATATTGAATTCCTAGTTTGCTAAAATTTATTTATTTCATCTTAATTTGAATTGCATGCTTTAATTATCATCGTATGTCTTATTTTGACCCGATTTCGTATTAGTCTTTCACTAATATGATGTAGCCTACCATTGATAGCCCGATTGGTACTGTTTTCCTAGCCTATCCTTTGTGTAGATACTTAGCCTTGTCTCTAGGATTGGTAGTTGATAGGTTTCACTCATTATTAAACTGGTATCCGAGAAGTTCGACTTCGTGGTGCTATTTTTGGATAAACCTAATTAACTAAAATCAACGTGGTGTGTGTTGATTTGAGGAGACCCAGAAGAGGCGGATTTTGGGCTTCTGGTTGTGTTGTGCAGGTCTCCTCTGTCATATAAGGACCGTATACTTGTGACTACCAAAGCGAACTGAGCAAGTAGAGCCACTTGTGCCTTCGCCCCGACTTATTAGCTGTGGAAACCTAGTTTCCGATGTACTCGTAGTGGACGGACGTGACTTGCTATCACCGGTTCCGAATGGCTTAAATGGGGGCTAACCTCATACGGTCTTATTTGTCAGTCCGGTGAAGGAGGCGCATGATTGTCGGCTTTGGTCGAGCGTGGCGTGTGGGTATGAAACCAAAAGAAAGGGTACATTAAGGGGCAGGTGAAAGCAGTGAACGGTTTTGTACCGTTTCTCCCTCGGGATGAGATGGGGCTTGTGTTGAACGTGTACACACTCTGCAGAGTTAAAACTATCATGGTAGCCGTGCACGCAGTTATGGGCGGGGGAAAGGCGTTTTCACAAGGTAGTTCAATGTGTTTTAATTAATTAACTTGATGGTAGTGTAGGCGGGGATTGTCGTCTCTCTTTGAGCTGGTTAGCCGTTTCTATGGCTACGCTCATCGTGTGCTGAGCTGGTTAGCCGTGTACTCATTTGACCTTGCATACATTTATTAAGGACTGCTTGCTGGGTAGCCGTGTACTCATTATATGGACCACAGATGTTTTGTTCAGGAGAAGATTTCGGCAACGGTGCCACTTGTGACCAGGAGGGTCAAGGCGATTAGCTGCGCGTTCCGGGTCAACCTCGGGATATCATCGTTTTCATGTCTTCCGCTGTGTTTTCCTTATGTTATTGAATTAAGTCCTATGCAAGACTATGTATTTGTCTATGTCACTGGGATGCTATTTATGCTATGTAAACTGTTAAATTCTAGTTAAATACAATGCTTGCGATGATATTCCAAATGTCCTTGAGTGCAATACTAGCGATGATCTTCTGGGACTAGTATTTGGCCACTCAAGCCGGTAGAAATACCGGGGTGCACGACACTAAAATTATTTTAAGTATTTTAATTTCATTTCACTAGATCACATCAAATAAGGATCACACAAGCCCAGATAAACTCATAATACAGTAGAAGATCCATTTCACATATTCATAATTCATACGGTAGCACATCTTAACTAGTAACATACTTTGTCTTTACAAGTGTGCTTTCGTTATGATCGTGGCGTATGTAAGGAGCATCGACATCTGTGTCATTCAGCACACTTACGTCGACATCCACCGCAAAAGGAGGGAGCTCTTCGAACAAACTATACTCTTTCTCGTCTATGACATCCTCAACTCCGACAATCCTTCCTTTGCCTTGGAGAACCACGTGTCGCTTTGGCTTACTACCACAATCCTTTTGCTTGTCCATGTACTTCTTAGGTTTACTTGACATGTCCATTACGTAGAAGACCTGTCTCACATCATTGGCGAGAACAAATGGTTCGCACCTATAGCCGACTTGTGTGAGGTCCACGGTTGTCATGCCGTATTTGTCGATGTTCACGCCGCATAAAGTCAGTTTGACCCATTGGTACTTCAATAGAGGGACCTCCAAAGGTCCATAATCGAGCTGCCATATCTCTTCTATGAACCCATAATATGTGTGCACCTTGCCAGTGTTGTCTGCGGCGTCTATACGGACACCGCTATTCTGGTTGGTGCTCATCTTATCCTGGGATTTCATGTAGAATGTGTAACCATTTATCTCGTACTCCTTGAATGTCATGATTTCACTATATGGTCCCCGAGCCAGGCGTTGCAACTGTTCATTGTCTGACCCTTCGGAAAGAATGTAGTTTTGTAACCAAGCGCCGAATGAATCCATGTGCCTCAGTATTATCCAATCCTCAGACGTCCCTGGGAATTCGTGGCGTAGAATACTCTTATGCTAAATGACATAAGGGGCCACTATAGTAGATTGTTTCGGAACCGTGAAATGTGCTTGTTGAAATGTAAGAAGATCATTGCATGCAATTTCTTTCCATCCTAGTGTCCCTTTTCCCCGTAGCCTCCCCTCATGGCATGATATAGGGACGTCAATCGGATTTAGATCATTAATGTAATCCACACAAAACTCAATCACCTCCTCTATCCCATAACCCTCGGCTATGCATCCTTCTGGACGAGAATGGTTACGGACATACTTCTTTAGGACACTCATGTACCTCTCGAAAGGAAACATGTTGTGTAGAAACACGAGTCCGAAAATAGCTATCTTCTTGACAATGTGAACAGTGAGATGAACCATAATATCAAAGAATGCAGGAGAAAAGATCATCTCAAGGCTAACCACACTTTGTACCACGTGATCCTGTGGCTTACTTAGTTTATCTGGATCGATGACCTTCTGCGAAACCGCGCTGAAAAAGGAACACAACTCTGTGATTTTACCCCGGACCCACTCGGGCAAAATACCTCTCATAGCCACTGGGAGCAACTGTGCCATCAACACAAGACAGTCATGGGATTTCAGGTGTTTGATTTTATTCTCTTTCATGTTTATGAGTCTCTTTACATTCGAGGAGTATTCGAAAGGGACCTTCACACTGTTCAAACTCTATCATGCTTTTTTTCTCTTCTTTGTTTAGAGTGTAGCTCGCAAGATATAGATAATGTTGTCTTTTCCCTCTCTTTTCTGGATGTAAATCATTCCTCAGTTCCAAAAGTGATCATTCCGAGCTTGCAGTGTATCTTTCGATTTGCCGTACATATCTAAGTACCCACACTTTGCAAATGAGGTGAGAAACATAAGATTTTCTGGATGTAGATCGTTCCTCAGTTCCAAAAGTTAGTTCCAAAAGTTAGGACATGCATGTATCTTCTGTACTTCCAATCCCAAAGGACAGACAACTTTCAGGCAGAGTATTATCTTCCGGAAGCAACTTCTTTATGAGTGATAACAACTTATCGAATCCCTTAACTGACACACCATTTGTGACCTTCCATTGCATTAGTTCCAGTGTGGTTCACAGCTTTTTTGTGGCCCTGCCCACAGTTTGGGTACAAAGGAGTCCCGTGGTCCTCTAACATGCCCTGGAACTTATCGAATTGTCTTTCATCTGTGTAGTCTCCCTCTCCATCACGCAGCATCTGGTCTAGCTCATCATCACCAAACTCTCCGAGTGTATTGAACTAAAAATAACTAATTGTTACATTTTTGAAATTATTTTTTATCCTTCTACATTTTTAACTAAATCTAACTAATTATTTTTTCCCTTCCTACCATTTTATTTTTTTTATCCTTCTAATTTTTCCTATTTTATTTCATACACTAATAATTACTTCCTTGCAAACCCACATCTACCTAATTTATTATTACATTTAGGATTCTAAAGCTAACAACTTTTGAGAACAACTCCCTATAATTGATCATGGTCTCGCCTAAAGAGTTCTAGAGTGATCAAGCTAGCTCACAAACAAACACCTTTCAACAAAAACAAATCAACATTTCTCCACATCCAATACAAAAAAACAACAATACCTAGGTGAGAAGGATGTTAGCATGATGTTACTAACCTTGAAACACTTAATTTGGAGCTAAATCACCTCAATTGAAAATTTGGACAGCACCTCCCATGAACAGCAGCTCGGCCCTTCCTGTTCACCTCTGCGCGCTTGAGGAGGAAGAAGATGTTTAAATGCACTTGGCGGAATGGCTTCTAGAACTAGTTTGAAACACAAACCGCTTCTATAGCTTGACTTTTATAACCGGTTTGTGTGTCAAATCGGTTCTAGAAATCCACAACCGGTTTGGGACACAAATCGGTTATAGTGCTAGGTCTCTACACGCGGTTTATGTTTCAAACCGCTTCTGGAAGCCTCTCCTGCCCGTTGCCAATGAATCGGTTCTGGTGCGAACATTACAACGGTTCACACCAAACCGGTTCTGATGGGGCGGTTGTGATGCCCACTTCTGTAGTAGTGGCAGTAGTAAATGGATCCATGTAAGGCGAGTCCTCTTTGGAACGTAAATTAAGAAATTCGCTCTATGTAACATGCAATAATAGCTAAACAAGCTCTCTTCCTATCTTGCCCACATCAGAACAAACATCCTCAATGAAGAAAAAACCTTGCTTCACGTTGAAAACCAAACAATTGAGGAACATATTTTGAAGGCATTCTACCCATACACTTGTTGGAACTGTGCCCAATAGTCATATGGTCCATATGAGACATGGACTCTATGTCGTGTTGGGTCTCTAGGTAGAGGTCCATCACTACTACAGAAATGCCCATCCTTGACCCTTCATCATTGGCGAATTCGTATAGAACCGCCAATGAAGTGGCTCGCGCCTACCCCGTCCCACGCCAGGGACACAACGAACCGCTAGTGATGGAACATGTACGGCAATCTGCCAGTGATGATACCATATCACTGGCGGTTCAGTAACCGAACCGCTGGTGAAACTATCACTAGCGGTTCTTCTAATTATCAGCCAATGAGAAAATCCCTGCTTCCCACCAATTGGCACCAACTTTTAGATGGATCAGCTAAGAACATTTCACTGGCGGTTCATCTAGACATCCACTAGTGATACGGTAAGGTATCACTGGCGATTAGCCAAAGCAACCGCTAGTGATATGTTCGCTAGCGGTTCAGTGTACGAATTGCCAGTGATATTGTTCCCCTGTTCCCGCCAATTGGTGCCAACATTTGGAGGGGACATATCACTGGCAGTTCTTTATATAAACCGCCAGTGATTGGCACATAACACTGGCGGTTCACGTAAAGAACCGCTAGGGATATTGTGCCATAATTATTCCAATGGCCAGAGGAAGCTCCATTTACTACTGCCCTTTGTTCTCCCGTACTGTAGCGGCGGCAGTGGTAGGAAAACAGTGAAGAAGGTCTGAAAAAATTGTAAATCACTTCAAGATCTTAGAAGATTTAATTGTTTAAAGGTTAGTGGTACCTCAATTATTTGTTAATTGCTCTCTTCTTGCTTATTGAGGTAGATGAGAGATATGCATGCATATGTGTAGATCTAGATCTAGATTGGGTGTTGAATAATTAATATCTATTTGTTTTAGTTGATGCTTGCTAGTTTGAGGTGGATGAGTGTAATTAATATCAATCTTGTTCTCATAGATATGCATGTGCTTATAGCTAGCTATAGTTTGAGGTAGTAGTAAACGGATCCATGTAAGGTGAGTCCTCTTTGGAACGTAAATTAAGAAATTTGCTCTATGTAACATGCAATAATAGCTAAACAAGCTCTCTTCCTATCTTGCCCACATCAAAACAAACATCCTCAATGAAGAAAAAACCTTGCTTCACGTTGAAAACCAAACAATTGATGAACATATTTTGAAGGCTTTCTACCCATACACTTGTTGGGACTGTGCCCAATAGTCATATGGTCCATATGAGACGTGGACTCTATGTCGTGTTAAGCCTCTAGGTAGGGGTCCATCGAGAGGCTATTTAAAGGGGCGGTAGAGGCCAGGTTAATAAATAAATCCTCTGCTCCAAACCCTAGGCGTCACCCATGTCCGCGCGCCTCGGTGCTAGCACACCGACATACGGAATTCCTCCTCGATAAGTGTAGACTTTGGTAGAGGCGCTCCTACCTTGCGGTGCTGATCGGGACGATCCGCGACGAACTGCTACAAGGAGGAGACGTGTTGATCGGACTCAAGAGGAGACGTGATCGACTACTTTGCACGACTACACGCAGATCGATTGAACTAGTATTATCGACTCTCCTTCTACTACTCTGCACGACTAGCGGTAAAATCTATGATCCTATACTTGCTCGGTTCCTGGTTTATGTGGTAGATTTCTTTCGAGCGCTAGTGTAGTCTACCTATGTAACCCTTCAGTGGTAGGATATTAGCACGCTAATGTCGACATTTAATCATGTCGGTTGCACCTTGAATGTGGGAATTATTGCACCTAAATACACGTTAATTCTAACACCATGTCCGCATTGTGGACGGCTCTGAGATCATGGTTGTCGTGAGCACATGGTGTAGCTTGGTTGTTACGCCTGAGCACGGTCTCCCAAACTTCTAGGATATGGTCGTAATCGAGCATGTATGCTCGAGCACGAGCACGTAAGCTTGAGTTAATAGAGCTAGGCCCATTGGGGATACTCCTTAGGCACGGCTTCTAAGGGCATGTATTTTTATTCTGGATATGGCTGTTAGGGACATCAAGGGTATCATGGAAATTATCCGATCCTCGACTTATTTATACTAGGCTCATAACCTAATCAACTAACATGCAGACTTGCATACCATACAAATTCTCATGCATATTGCTTTACAATCCAGTTTTTTCTCTACTACTCGTGTTTTTCATTGTCTCCACAGGGTATAATGCAGGACAATGCGAGATGGTTTTTATGGCACGGCTGCACGTCTACGCCAGCACCCGAGTGCATCATACGGCTCGGCTACATGCCTACGTCAACTCGGCACGGCTTCACGCCAACGCCAGCGCTCAGAGCTCAACCTTTGGCACGGTTGCATGTCTACGCCAGCACCCTGAGTGCATCATACGGCTCAGCTACATGCTTACGTCGACTCGGCACGGCTTCACGCCAACGCCAGCGCCCCGAGCGAAACCTTTGGCATGGTAGACGCGTCTCGCCCGGCACCGAGTGCATTATACGGCTCGTTGCATGCCTCGTCCCCCTCGACGGCTTCACGCCAGCATAAGCGCCCGGCGCAACCTTTGGCACGGCTACCCGTCTACGCCAGCACCCCGAGTGCATTATACGGCTCGGCTGCACGCCTGCGTCAACTCGACACGGCTTCACGGCAACGCCAGCGCCCCGAGCGCAACCTTCTAATGGCTGCATGTCTACGCCAGCACCCCAAGTGCATCATACGGCTCGACTGCATGCCTACGTTAACATGGCACGGCTTTATGCCGCGTCAACGCCGGCGCAACCTTTCAAGACGCGGTGACGTCTCGCCCGACGCCGAAAGTGCATCATACGGCTCGGTTGCATGCGTACGTCGACTTGGCACGGCTTCACGCCAACGCTAGCGCACCAAGCGCAACCTTTGGCGCCCATTGACGTCTCGCCCGGCAAAGACGAGTGCATTATCGGCTCATTGCATGCCTCGTCAACTTCGCGCGACTTCATGCTAACGCCCGGCGCCGGCGCAACTTTGGCACGGCTGCACGTCTATGCACTACCAGCGAATCGGCTAGTACAATCGGTTCAAAACAGGTTTTAGAACCGGTTGTAGACAACCGAGACTGATGCTCGCGGGAGCACCAGAAATGGTTCATAGAACCGCTTCTAGTGGTGTCTAGACAGGTAAAAAGAATATTGGGGTATGTGAGATTTGAACCCAGGACCTCACTCCTCCTCGTGACCCACGCCTCCATGACTAGCCAACCCATCCACGCATGCTCTCGATGAGATAAGACAAGCTTTCCTTTTAACAATTCAAAAATGGGCCTCTAGCAGCAGTTTATATCTGAACCCTTCTAAAGCCCCTCAAAGCGGTTCAGAAAGCAAACCCTACATTGCTTGGGCTTTAGAAAGGCTCGTGTCCCCAACCGCCGGTAGAGGTGCGGGGGCTTTAGAAAGGGTTAGTGACACGAACCCCTACGTTGTTGGGCTTTAGAAGGGTTCAGTATTACGAACCGCTTCTAGAAGGGGTTTTCGGCAGCTATTGAACCGCTTGTGTTGCAACTATTAGAAGCGGTGCGCATTGAACCGCTTGTGATGTACCGCTTGTGATGCCTGTTTTCTAGTAGTGATGCGGCACCGAGTGCATTATCGGCTCATTTGCCAAGACTCGTCAACTCGGCATGGCTTCACGCCAACGCCGGCACCGAAAGTGCAACCTTCGCGCGGGCAAGACGTCAACGCCCGGCACCGAGTGCATCATACGGCTCGACTACATACCTCGTCAACTCGCGCGGCTTTACGCTAACGCCGGCGCCAGCGCAACCTTTATCCGGTTTGACGTCTCGCCCGGCAACCCGAGTGCATCATACGGCTCGGATGGCATAGCTCGTCAACTCGGCATGGCTTCACGCCCGGCACCAGCGCCGAGCACAACCTTTAAGACGGTATGCGTCTGCGCCCGGCACCGAGTACATCATACGGCTCATTGCATGCCTCGTCAACTTCGGACGGCTTCACGCTAACGCCCGGCGCCAGCGCAACTTTTGGCACAGTTGACGCGTCACGCCAAAGACACCGAGTCCATCATACGGCTCGGTTACATGCCTACGTCAACTCGGCACGGGTTCAAGCCAACGCAAGCGCCCCGAGCACAAACTTCGGCACGGCTACAAGCCCACGTCTGCGCTTCAAGCCTACAAGGTGATACGTCCGGGGGCTAAAAGCTCAAAAGCAAGGACGACATCATCGTCAACAAAGCAGCTAAATTTTTTCATCATCATAATCTTTTCACATATAAACTCGTATTATTTCTTGACTTGCTACTTGGTTGAATTCCAACTAAGCAGTAAGTCGGGGGCTACACATAATTGTGTGCATTTGCTTGCACCCATCTTTTTCATAGTTATTTTTTGCTTTTGTTACTTAGTAATTTAAGTGAAATCTATTTAAGGTACAATGGCTGGATATATCGATGCTCTTTAGGTTTTTTTAAAGAACTACTTACTGCAAACCCAAACACAACTAAGCTATCCCTTACTCAAATGATGCAAATCCTGTTTGCATCCTTTACTCATCTGGCAAGATCAATACTATGTTCACATTGGCTGTAGGAGGTGGTGATCCATCCATAACCAATGGAGACTTAGGCTCATCCTCACTTGATTCTAATTCTTGAAGCCTTTCTCGGTGAATGTAGATATTAGTGTCCTCAATGATGAGGAGGAAGCTCCCTATGTACGTCACGATCATAACGAAGGATCTCTTGCAAAAACAATGTAGTTGTAATTTTGGAATTTCAAGGCATTTTTTTATGACAACAGCATTAGAGTTTTAATAAATAAATAATATTTACTGGTACTGTAGAATTATTTTACTAATTTTATAGACATTGTTTATTATTTTTCTGAATTTTAGAAACTATAGAAGCAATTTATAAATGCTGAAAAGCCTTGTTTTACTTTTTAAAATCATGTGATTATGGAATATGTGGGTTTTTTACTTTTACATAAAATTATCAACACATTTTATATCTGTAAAAAAGTTTACAGAATTTTGAGTACATCTTTGATAATTTTACATTTTTAGTAAATCTTTGATAATTTTACATTTATCAAAGAAATGTAGAAAAATTAATGAGAAATTACAAGGCTCCCAACTCAATTTTTCACATTTTCATGATTTTTTTGATATTTTTATTTAATTTGTATAGGCTCCCAACAATTTTCTATAATTTTTAAGTAATTTATGGCAAATTACTACAACTGACATTTGGGACCCACCAGAGGTGGGTCCACATGTCAGTGACCACATCCCTTTCTCCCAGGAAGGGTACAAAAAATATTTGCGCCTTCTTAGGTTGATATAACTTTCTCCTCTCCCCTGGCTAGCAACGTGCGCTTGAGCACGAGCTCCCTGTGCGGTCACGGGTTCGGGCCACGCTCGCGTCGCTGCTTTCTTTTATTTTGGGGGAATCTATCCTAGTTGGTGTCTTCAACCGGGACTATATGAGGACTCCAGTGGTGGTGAGAACCCCCATCAATTTCGGTTGGTGTTTCCAACCGGGACTATGTGAGGCCCATCAATCTCGGTTGGTGTCTCTAACCGGGACTATGTGAGCAGCCCAGCGGTGGTGAGAACCCCCATCAATCCCGGTTGGTGTCTCCAACCGGGACTATGTGCCCCATCAATCCCGGTTGGTGTCTCCAATCAGGATTGAAGGCATGCCATTTATAGTCGTTTCGCACGAGAGATTTGGAGACTAGTCTCAAATCCTCTCTCACGCGCACTCCAACCCTAAATCGACGCCGCCGCCATCCTCGCCTCCGACGCCGCCGCCCATGAGGACGCCGTCTACAACCTCTCGCGCGCGCTGCAAACCCTACATCGACGCGCCGCCGTCTCCACGCCGCCACCTCCACGCCGTTTGTCTCCAATGCCGCCTCCATGCCACCGCCTCCACGCTGCTCCTCTCCATCGCCGCCTCCACGCAGGTAAGCCCAATATTAGTGAAAAAGACTTATTGTGCTGTTAGACAAATGATAGTTGGTAATGGAGATAAAACAGATTTTTGGAGAGATTGTTGGCTTTATGATAGACCCATGTGTTGTAAATTCCCTGATATTTTCAATCTCTGTGTGGACAAAACTATTTCAGTTGCTTATGCCAGGAATTTGCATTAGGGTCTGAATTTTAGAAGATGGTTCTCTCCTGAGATGCAAACTCAATGGGAAGATATTATTCACTGTTGTAATTCCTTTTCTTTTTCCAATAACATGGATGTTGTGATCTGAAGAGGGAAAGACCAAAAGAAATTTACAGTCAACAGAATGTATAAATATATAGCTGTTGTAATTCCTGTTGTAATTCCTTTTCTTTTTCCAATAACATGGATGTTTGTTTAGCTAGCTTCGTTGGAATACTTCGTGTTGGTTGATTCCTTGTGGTAGTTGTTCCACTTAGTTTTCTGTGGTGGGAAACTTGTCCTTTTGCTATAGTTTGTGCTGGTATGCATATATTTTGTTGCTAGTATCTCTGCTTCATCCTTGCAACCCGTTCGGACATAGTTATTGGACCGAGTTGGACTTTTTTCTTTTTCTCTTTTGGTTACTGGTTGTAAAGAACACCGTGTAATTCTGTTTTTTCATCCAGAAAGAATGGAATTAGGGGGGTGGGACACCTCCGTTGCTAAAAAAATTACATGCTCATTTGCAATGTTAATTTTTTGGGTCTGTTTTCCATTTGATTTTTGGAAGGAGTTTCCCATAAACATATGCATATTATTTGTCAAGGATAAGTGTTAAGAAAGAATTGCAAGAAGCAGTTGGTAATGTGGGCAAAATAATAGGTGCTAAGCAGTTGTAATACGCCGCCTGTGTCAAATGTTTACGATTGATATGTTTCAACCATGTGTACCTCTTATGTGAATTTCATCACATTTCTATGTACTTTTACTGTTTATGGCACGGGCCGCCCGTTTGGCCACCTATTTGATTGTTGCTAGTGCAGGTCACTTCTTTAAAAATTATAGAACTTAAGCATAATCATTGCTTAATGGATTTGGGTATGGTGTGAATCTTGGATTCTTGTTAAGTTAGGTATTAAGGTGGCGATAAATTTGAGAAAGAAGTAAAAAAAGTGACTTATACATCCCCTACATAAATTGTCATAAAAAATGAGAGAGAATACTTTGTGTACTAATGAATAAAGATAGATGATTGAAAAGAATAAATAGAGGTATATGAGAAAACACCTCATTAAAATAGTATGCATGCCTTATATTTATACGCAAGATAATTTTGTTATGGCAGCAACATTATTTTTGTTAAATTTCAGTGCCTTTTCTGTTACGATGGCGAGTAGAGGGTATCATGAGGACGGCATAATGAGTGACATAATTACACAAGGTTATTTTGCGGCAGACGACCTCATGGATCAACCTGGGGCAGCCGGTGAGGGCTCCCAAGCCACCAATGCTGCTGAGGACACCGAGGCCGCCCCAACTGACTACATTGAGACCAGTCAATCTACCAGAAAATCACATCAACGAGGTCATAGCAAGAAGTCGAGAGCAAGACACATAATCACTGAAGTCGGCGAGGACGGCGAGCCTATGAAGCTAGACAAGGCAATTAGGCCGTTCAGATCGACATTTGGCGTGATCGTCAGGGACCACGTGCCCATTAGCATTGCGAAATGGGACGACGTACCTACAGATCTGAAGAACATGCTATGGACGGATATGAAGGAAACGTTCACCTTCCCCGAAGTGGCCGAAAAGAAGGTGAAGAGTTACACATTGAAGAAGATGGCACTGGCATTTCAGACGTTCAAAAAGAAGCTGAATAATGCGTATGTTAAGAAGAATCTAACCCCCGACTTCAATAAGTTCCCAAACCTTCAAGATCACTGGGATGAATTCGTGTGATACAAGAGTTCGGAACAAGGTCAGAGTTTAACTAAAAAGAACAAGCAAATGCAGCAAAGAAGCAATACGACCACCGTCTCGGCCCTGGTGGTTACCGCAAGGCGATACCCAAATAGGACAAGAGAGAACATGACTTGCTGGTGAAGGGTGTTGAACCCGTAACAATGAGATGGTCAAACAGATCGAGAAATTGGTTCTTTGGTCATGACGGCGGCCTTGATGACGACGGTAGGGTGGTGTTTGGTAACAAGATCAGAGAAGTCGCCAGAAGGCTTCAAGAGGCCAACGATGAGTCGGCCCACGACACCTTCGTGCCAGACAGGGAGAATGATGAGCTAACAAGGGCCCTACAGAACTCGGAGCACCCTGGACGTACACGAGGCGTTGGTGTCGTCTCATGGAAGGTTGGTTTCGCTCAGGACGCTAAGACTTACAGGAGTCGGGCAAGAGGCAAGGCCTGACAGGCACAACAGCTCTGTGACCTTCAAGATGTCCTGAGAGCAACACAGGCGAGCATACAAGAAACGGTCCGAAGAGAGGTGCAGCTAGCCTTGAGCCAACAGCGGGAGGAGGGCCATCCACAACCTCCTAGTAATCCCAACATCATCAGCCCCTCTGCACGACGGAGCAGCTGCGCTTCCAGTGGGCTGCCCGAAGAGGACTTAGGACGCTATCCCATGGACGACATCACACAGCGGACACCTTGTGAGCTGCACGTCGAAGCACGGAACCTGTCCTTGAAGGTGGCTGAAGGCATGGCTTACCCGGTGGAGTTAGGACAGCTCATTCATGGCCAACCGATAGCATCGGGCTACACCAAGGTCTCGGTGGACGAGGTATGCCTAGGGTACGGGGACCTTGACCTCGAGTTCGAAGGATGTGACGGGAATACGAAGCTAGGAGATGCGGTGCATAGTTTCATCGTGTGGCACAAGCGGTTCATAATTTTGCAAGATAACGTGGACATGTTCTCTCCATGGTTTCCAGCGTCAATTCCACAACCTCTTGCACCGACGCAGGAGATGAATAATTTCTATGATGATACTGGACTTCATCCAGATCAGGTATTAGGCCTCAAGGACATCCCAACAGCAGAGGTAGCATGGAGATTTGTGCTGGGTGCATCATTGGTCAGGTGTGAGGAGATTCCTCGGCTAACAACGGAAATGCGGCAACTCCACCAATGGTACTTGCACGCGGCCAAACATGTACTAGAATTGGTCGCCGTCCGGATCAAGAAACAACACTTTTTCCGCGAGGACTCTGAGTTCTTGTTCTAATGGGAGCCTCTGTACGAGCTATACCAGGCAAGGGCCCTCGACGTGAGCATGTTGGGTTGCTGGACTCTGTAAGTGTCTCGTTTCTAAATTCTATCGTGCGCCCCCTTACACTATACTAACTTGCAAGCCTAACTAATTCGTTCTTGTGTAGAATGTAGATCAAAGATGCCAAAAGGAGAACATTTACAACATTGGCTTTCTTGACCCAATAGTTATCAACGAGCGAACAGTTAATGATTCATTGGTATGATGGCCTCCTAGATGACAAAGCTACGGTTAGCCATCTTGTTAGGTCTAACCCAACAAGCCAAAAGTATGTTTACATCGAAATTTGATGATTAGCTTAACCACACTATAGGCTTAGGGTTTTGGATCCCCGTCAACATTAAATCAAGGGTTTTAGGCATGCTAGCTGATTTGACCTAAAATCAATAATGTAAAGGATTAATCAGCCTAATTAACCAATTAAATCTATAAATTATGATGAAAACCTTTTTAAGCTTAAGAACAAGGCAAGAGTCATCAGGTTCAAAGAATAACAAAACTATGGACTAAGTGTGACATCCTAATAAAATTATAATGTCACATATTAGAAATAAAGGATATAAACAGATAAAAACATAAAATAATAATAGAAAAAAGGTCCTAACCAGGCTTGAGTGGCCTAATTAGGCCCAAACTAGGCCCAAACCCACTTCCCATAAATCTAAACCCATTAGGACTCTTATTCTACCAAATATAGTCTAATTCTCATCTAACTCCAATTCTACCCTTAATAGGATTGACCTAACATGACCCAAGCCCTATATAAACCCCCTAGAGGTCCCCTGGTCGGCCAACACCCCAAGCCCCCACGAAACCCTAGCCGTATCTTGGTTTCCGTGCCAAAACCGAAGAAAATCAAGGTAATTCTCGAATTCCATTGCCCAAAACCCAGATCTAAAGCAATCATGTTTTAGAGCTCGTCGCGCTAATCAATTTGGATATATGGATCGCTATTTTTGGTGGAGAATTAGAGGAGATACAACTTGCCGAAGTTTGGGAGTCTCTCGGCCGCTGGCGAACCTCGGCGTCCGTGCCACCCACGTCAGCCCGCGTGCCCCGCCGACCCCACCTCGGAGTCAGCGCTGCCCAATCGCACCATGCCACGCGCTCTGCAGCCACCCACCACACATGTGCCGAGCACACGCCGCCGCCTCTGCCGCCGCCGCGTGTCTCGCACCGCCGCGTCTGTGGCGTCCACGCCAATCGCCATTGCGCCACGCGTCGGCCTCCGTTAGCCGCCGCTTCCCACGCTGTCCCTGCGCGCGCGCTTCAATCAGCAGCCGCCACGTGTCCCCCCGCGCGGTGTCCACACCCGCCACCGCGCCACGTGACACTCCACCGCCAATCGCCGTCCGCCGCGTGGTAGTGCCGCCCGCAGCCACGCCACGACCAATCAGGCGCGCGTGTCGCGTGACCCCATGCCCGCTGGCCCGCGTCCGCCGCGTCGCCCGAGCCGGATTTTCGTGTTTCCTCGGTTTCCCCACGGTTAACCGCCGGTTAACCCGGCTTATCTTTTTTCAATCTTTCTTGATTTTCCCAAAACTTCTAGGAATTGTTTAGGGAGTTCCCGAACTCCGATTTAGATGATTCCAGAGCCCAAAAATCACAAATAATCCCAAGAATTTTATATGTTTTATCATACTATTTTCTCTGTGTTTGTTATTTATTTCTGTTTTATTATTTTTCGCATAGAACCGACGTGCACCTGCTGTCCGGGAGTCATTTCGGAGCCGTTCGAAGGAGGAGAACCAGAACCAAACTTCTTCGAAGGCAAGCTAGATTCATATTGAATTCCTAGTTTGCTAAATTTTATTTATTTCATGTTTACTTACATTGCATGCTTAATTTATCATCGTATGTGTTATTTTGTTCCGATCTCATATTAGTCCTCTACTGATATGATGTAACCTACCATTGTTTGCCCGATTGGTACTGGTTTCCTAGCCTATCCTTTGTGTAGACGCTTAGCCTTGCTTCTGGGATTGGTAGTTGATAGGTTTCACTTATTATTAACTTTTACCCGTGAAGTTCAACTTCGTCGTGCTATTTTTGGATAAACCTAATCAACTAAAATCAACGTGGTGTGTGTTGATTTGAGGAGACCCAGAAGAGGCGGATTTTGGGCTTGTGGTTGAGATGTGCAGGTCTCCTCGGTCATATAAGTACCGTATACTTGTGACTACCAAACCGAACCTGAACCGTACAGCCACTTGTGCCTTCTGGCCCTAATTTATTAGCTGTGGAAACCTTGCTTCCGATGTACTCGTAGTGGACGGACGTGATTCATGATCACCTGTTCCAAATGGCTTAAATGGGGGCTAACCTCATACGGTGCGCTATCAGGTCCGGCTGAAGGAGTGCGCATGACTGTCGGCCTGGTCAAAGCGTAGCGTGTGGGGCACGAAACCAAAAGAAAGGGTACATTAAGGGGCAGGTGAAAGCAGTGAACGGTTTTGTACCATTTCTCCCTCGGGATGAGACGGGGCTTGTGGGGAACGTGTACACACTCTGCAGAGTTAAAACTATCATGGTTGCCATGCCCGCGGTTATGGGCGGGGGAAAGGCGTTTTCACAGGGTAGTCCAATGTGTTTTAATTAATTAACTTGATGGTAGTGTAGGCAGGGATTGCCTCTCTTTTGAGCTGGTTAGCCGTTTCTATGGCTACGCTCATCGTGTGCTGAGCTGGTTAGCCGTCCTTTGGCTATGCTCGTGTGTTATCATGTGTTCAATGAATCAAGAATAAATAAACAAGTAGATAGGTGATGTTTTGGCAAAATAACCAAACCTGTCCTTTGACCTTGCATTCGTATATTAAGGACTGCTTGCTGGGTACCCGTGTACTCATTATATGGATCACGGATTATTTGTTCAGGAGAAGAACTCGACATCGGTGCTAGTTGTGACCAGGAGGGTCAAGGTGATTAGCTACGCGTACGGGGTCAACCTCGGAGTATCGTCGCATTTGAAGTCTTCCGCTGTGTTTCTTTATGCTATTGAATTATGTCCTGTGCAAGGCTATGTAAACGTCTATGTCAACTGGATGATATTTATGTTATATGAACTGTTAATTTCTAGTTAATTCAATGCCTGCGATGATATTCCAAATGTCCTTGAGTGCAATACTAGCTATGATCTTCTAGGACTAGTATTCGGTCACTCAAGCCGGTAGAAATACCGGGGTGCACGACACTAAGATTACATCATGTGGCACCCCCTTTTTCACACTCGGCTCATTAGAGAAATCACCCACTTGTTGCCCCTATGGTTAAGAATCAACTTACGGGCTGCCCGAGAGCAAGCCGGGTAGGTTAACTCTCAAACCGGGTAGCAACAACTTATGTGAGCCAACTCTATTGAAACGAAAGTGAAGCTGGGTACCGGATATGCATTCTGTGATGGCTCCCAAGATCAGCTACCATCACACACATACCCTCATGTGGATCGATAACACAACACAAATGGTAAGGGACAAAAACTTATATTACAACAGGGTATGGACTGCTGTCCATACAATAAGTTTAACATAATTCAGAGTTTTATGGCAGCGGAAACATAAGATGTTCAACAACAAAACAGCGGAAGTCTTAATCATACTAAAACCAAAAGGGCCAGCAAGATATGCCTCATAACCCAAGGGCAACCGACTGGAAGTTTAGAACTCCGCTTGCCCGCTAGCGTTATCGCAACCCGCTTGATGGTAATATTCAAGCGTGGGGTCATAATCACCTGAAATAGTAGCAACTTGTATGAGTACAGATGGTACTCAGCACTAGGAGGTAATGTATATCCTCATTCATTAATAATGTATCTAATGGAAGGTTAGCATGACATTTTCAGCATAAAGTGCATTTGCAAGACGTAAACATAAGTAGATTGTAAATGGCATTTGAATAAAACATGTTAAATCAATGTGACTAGCGATAATATCATCATCTCATCAATACATATCATCACCATCATCAATCCATTGGACTCCATCCGTCCATAGCCTCTATCCGGCCATATCAACATACCCGGGACTCTATCCGTCCCCTGGTCTCTATCCGACCAGTGACACCACGAGCAACCCCTGTAACGGAAATGAACACATATCTAAACCATATAACCGTAACCAAGTAACCAAGTGCTAACAAATGGCGGCTTAACCAACTCAAGATTCGTCCTTAACACGGACGCCTTGGTGTTCGAACAGTTCAACACTCTGCAGAGGTGTACGACTTTACCCACATGACCACGACAAGCCATGCCGAAGCCTCCTAGATGTACATGCCGGTCCATTGGGTCACCCGAGTTAACTTTATCCATCCTCACTCCACGAGTGCAGGAGGGAGTTAACTGCTGCGATGGTTTTGTCCAAGGTCCATCACACCCAAGCACAAGGACGCCCCACGGATGGTCCGCCCTGCCACCCCACCCACAAACACATTGCCCCGCTAGTACCCAAGGGCTCAAGCATGCACAGGAAGTTAGCCAAGTGTCCCCATAAAACACGTGTGGTCGTGCGTATAGTACTTGAGAAGAAGGTACCGATGTTCGGTCCTTAATTACCCAAGCGGGCTACATGTCCGGATCCGTCCTCCCATCATCCTCTATCACCCGTTCGAGTCCAACTTAGCGCTTACGTAATCCAAATACTCATCAATCCAAACCGAACATTGAGTACGTCAATAATTGAATCACACGACCAATGGACTACTCCATTGATCGCTTTACCTCGTTGACTCTAAGCATTGCTAAGCATTCGTGACACAACATAAATAATAGTACTGCTCGGGGCTACAAAGAAATAAAGGTGTCAAGCCTAATAAGGTACTAACCACTAAGTAGGACATAACTACTTTCTACCCAACAAGTAACATACTCGAAATTAGCATGTAACAAGTGATAAGATATAATTAAATCAATGCATGTAAATAGAGAATCAATATGGTGAGTCAAATGAGAGGAGTATAAGTGCCTTGTTGCTGGTCGTAGTCGGGGAGAGCTTCTGGATCAAGTCCGGGCTCTTCCGGAACGTCGGCTCCTAATGTTCGGTAGCAAGAACATCAGATAAACTCCAAATAAAATACCAAACAAATAGGAAAATGAAATATTTTTAGATATTCATAAAGTTCATGATCTAATGCAAATTTTGCAAAAAGAATCACCCAAATCCGAGTTCGGATGAGGGAGATATGGCCATTTGAAGTTTGGGTGCAAAACTAGTTCGGGGCTGTAAGGACTAAGCTCGGGATTGACCAGGGTAGCTCGGGAATGAGCCTCCTAGCTCGGGAAGGATATAGCCTTAGTTAAGAATGGGTTTATAAGGTCGGATATGGCATAGCTTGGTCGGCTAGGACATGACCAAGGTCGGGCTCAACTAGCTCTAGCACGGGAAAGTCACTTAGCTTGTATATTTCTCAGTACGAGCCACTTTTGGGGGTCCTAATAAGCTCTGCTAAGCTCAGGCTTAACATGAAAGTTGTAGGAAATTTCCTGGCGCACAATTATCATGTAGAACAATTTTTCATCCGAGCTACGGTTTATTCTATAAAGCTTACTTACTAGGCTCTTGCTCAAAAAAGGTGAAACAAAATTTTTTTCGGACACAGGGGTTCTAAGGCTTCGGTTTTCACCAAAGAACAGCTTAGCCATGAATGCTGAATGGTGAAGAAAAGAAATAAGAGGGAGTACTGGGTTCTCACCTAGCAAGGAAGACCTTGCTTAATAATAGAGAGCCCAAAGATGAGGAGATCGAAGTGAGGGCGATGTCTGTTCAGATCTCGATTCAGCAACTCTTCACTCGTTCCTTGAGGTCCCTTCAACTCCAGCAGTGTGGATCTGCTCCTAGACGTTCCTTAGCTCGTGCATGTACTCTTCTTGGCCATCTCCAAGCTTGCATTTGAGGAAAATGACATGCAAGATAAGAAAACAATGAAGAATCTCATTGCTATTCAAAACAATAAGTAGATAAAGAAAGGCAGCAAGAACTCACCCAAATCCTTGTGAACGTGCAAGGGAGTTGGAGGTACTTGAAGCCTAGAAAGTTTGGACGTTACTCCTGCTCATTCCATGGCCTGGATTTGAAGAAAGAGGGCATAGATGGGCGAAAACGAAATCAGCCTTTGCTGTCCCAAAACCGAACAGCAAAGAGAAAAGGAAGGAAATCCATAGCAAACCTTTGTGCATGTGCTTACCATGGAGTGGAATGGATAGCCAGCGATTTCAGCTTTCCAACGATATATAACACTCTATATAGATTCTTGGTGGTTTGGGTGGAGATTTGAAAATGGTGGAGGTGGAGATGAAGAACGACTTGTTGTTCTTCTGCTATCGAGAACTTGGACGTGAGAAGAATGAGAGTGAGGGCTGGTTGAAGTGGGTGGAGAGGGGTTTAAATAGAGGTATACTCTTCCATTGACAAGTGGGTCTAGGTCCCACCTGTAATAGAGTCTGCGGGTAAGATTCAGGGTAAGAAAAGCTAAGGGTCTGGATCTGCTGCAAAGACCGCCTAAGTCACCAATGGATGGAAGATTTACGATCTTGTCAAGACCGTCCAAGTCAGCCAATGGATAGAAGATTCGGCTGATACTGCCGGAGGGCAAAAAGGAATAAAGAATAGATATGGTGGCGGGATTGTTTGACCGGTCAGGTCTTCTGTAGCTTGGTTCACCCGTCTATAGCTCGGGCGGCTTCCTCCGGACATCTTCTAGCTCGGACAAGTGATAATTAGCTCGGATGGGTAGCAACCAAGTTCGGGTAGAGCTCGGATGAACTCTACCTTGCTCGGGCAAGCTACATCTAACTCGGGCATTTAAGGAACATGCCCGTCGGGCTAGGTCTCACTACTCTAGTGGCTTGGCCAAAGGGTTTAAAGTTAAAAGCCTTATGTCCCCACCATAGAGTATATTAGTTGAATGCAAAAAAAAAAATTTGTAAACCAACATAAAAACAAATGAACATGCTAATGATATGCATAGCTATACGAAATTTAACAGCTGGGCTGTTACACATCAAAACCAATAGAATTAAAGATAATAGAAGAATCAACTTAAACCAAGGTTTAAACCAATATTTTCAAGGGTAGACAGACTACTACTAAGCCGGTACAATTAGCAAAGTAGTAGGACGAATGGTAAACAGACTATCAACTAGCTAGTAAACCAAACAAGCAAATAGAATAGGGATAGAATCCAACCCTTTGCATGAAATGGCTATGTGTGGCAGTATGGAGCAAAGATGATATTCTGATAATGCTTAAGTTGATGCAAGCCTATAGATCGAACCAAATTGAGGCAATACTTACTTACAAACAACTCACGACGGATTGTATCATCTAGTTGATTGAGAAGATGATGCGCAGCAAGTCGATCAAGAACAAAATACAATGGAAATTATAACTATAGACGACAAAAACTAAATGATAGGAAAATAGTAAATCTGATTAATTGGGTGTTGGATGGATTACATGCCCCTAGGGGCTTTATATTTATACCACGAGCTAGGTTTATCCTGCCTAAAACACGACTTCATATTGGACACAAACTCAACCCAATACTCCTTAATCTAAACAACCGACTCAATCATTACCTAATCTATACATCCATGCAGAATACACTATAAATACAAATTGACTTCGACCCCACTGAAAACAACTAAACTTGACCTAATCGAACTCAATTCAATCTCAATGCTTTCTTGAATCGATCTTTTGGACAAGGTTATTGTCGGGACCCGGTCAAAGGAGACCGAACCCCTCTGTGCATTCCGTACTAGTCCTAAGGATCAACAGCTAGTATGCATAGTCCAAACAGAGTGATACATTACCAACTGAAATAAATTATTACATAACAAGGGCACAACCCCAATCCCAAACAAACGTGGCGACATGCACGCAGGTCGCGAATTAGAGTTTAGCGAAATACAACACAGGGTCCACAAACACTAGCACACGCATGCCACTAGACAACTACCACTATTCCTCCACAGGCAGACTGGCAGTAGGAAGTGGCCCCGATCTTTCGAGAAGTCCTCATAGTCATCCTCCTCGTAGTCAGCATCAACATCGCCGTACTGCGGGTCTTCCGCGAACTGTCTCTCGATTGAAGTTTAGAAAGAGAAATAGGGAAATATAAAGGGTGAGTATAATTGTACTCCGCAAGTTAGGGAAATAAGTGCAGAATAGGGTTCCGTGCAAGGGTAGGTTTGAGATAATTTGTAGAAAGCCAATTTTCTAAATTTTTATCCTAAGAGAGAGAAAAGTAGTTTTTCAAACTGTTGCGCTAAACCAAACCGTTTGAAAGAGTTTTTCCTTTGTCGATCCAGTTTTGTAATTCCGTCTGCAAAATCCTTACTCACACAAAAACCTATTTTGAAAAGAAAGGCCTACCATATGATTAGTCTCTTCGCATGCTCACAACCGTGAGCACGGCTATCATGATAGTTTTAACTCTGCAGAGTGGGTACACCTTACCCTCAGAAGGTATCACACCAACGGTGCGAACCACAAAACCGTTTGGGCTGAAAGCCCTAATAGCACTTGCTCTGTGAATCATCCCCTAGCACCCTATGGGGGATCGGCCCACGGCCTAGGTCTTCATGTTGTACAAGAAGGCCAAGAAAACGAGGTCCAAGACACCGATGAACGAGGATACATCCTCCCTATCAGTACAACCCAGATGTCTACAAGGGACATCACCACCAGCAAGTAGCTACTATAGGTTAAAGCTTAATAGGCCAGACCCATCCCATAACAGAACCTGAGGCTGCACTGGAAGGCTCAGTTCGTAGGATCATAGGGAGAGCAGTCCTTAGACTAGAGGAGGGGTACTAGCACCAACCCGAAACCGTGCATAATCTGCACCATACCGACAACCAGGTCCTCCCTAGTCAGAGCATTTTAAGGGGAGAGTAGAAACACATCCCAATCCCTTGCATCGCCCTCGATGTCGTATTTTACTGAACCACACAGTTGCAATCATGTGAAATCATGGTTAAATCCTATAATCACATACAACATTTTCATCCTATTGCAAGGAAGTTTTGTAAGCAATGTAGTTATAGATATCCCTAGGGTTCAAAATTTATAAATGGGCAATACAACATTTTATTTTCCGATGGTAACTAAGCTCTACTGAATACTTATTTTATAAGTAGCATGCAGGTTTCAAAATACTAACAAAACCTTTAAATAAGACAATGGTCATTCAATATGCATCAAGGGACTTGCCTTGGTTGAACTCTTAGTGCGGGTAAGCGTCTTCGGCGGGGCCTCCGCGAACTCTTTGGGATCTATCCTCGCACAAGCATCACGCCAGAAATCAAATTTTTGGAAAACTTTTCCGAAATGAATTTTTGTAAACTCTGAAGATAAGATAAAATAATATAAAGGTTTCCATTTTTGCAATTTATTAAATACACTTAAAGGAGGTTATTTGATTTTTACACACCAAAATTTATCTGAAGCATTGAGTTTGACATTTTTATTAGAAACCTATCTAGTATTTCATATAATTTTTCTAGAATTTTTGGAAGTCTTTTGCTATTTTTAGAAATTCTATTTTTATTTACTGGTTTTCTAAATAAGGAAAATCAGGGAAAATCCCAGCGCAGTGCTAGGCCTGGCCTAGTAGCACGCGGGGTGGCCCACTCAGTGCGTGGCTAGGTGGATGCGCTGCAACGCGGAGCGCCAGCGCTTGGTGAAGGCATACTCCTAGGAGTACGTCTTCATTTAGACTGACGGGTGGGTCCATCAGGCCTAACTGTCAGTGACGGTTGAACGGTACGCGGGTTAATCTCACGATAAAACACGGTGGGCCCCGTGTGTCAGCGACACACTAGGGCTGACTGCCAACTTAATGGCTAATGAAGTGGGTCCACTGGTCAGTGGCACTAACCGATGACCTGACGCGCGCGTCGTCTTCCTCCGGCTAGCCGTGGCTGGAGAGAAAGGTCGAAGGTGCGTCGGTGGCTTGGGCCACTCTGGCTGGCGAGCTTGGGGAAACGGGCACTAGGGCTCAAGGCGATCCTAGGGAGGGGCCGTAGCATCGATGGATATGGGTGGGAACGGCGTTGCGGCGGAGGAAAACGGTGGTGGTCATGGCGCCGGCAATCCCTGTGCTCCTAGTTACTCGAGATGGGCGTCTAAGCTACGAGAAGGGATCGGGAGGTAACCTGATGTCGGGACCCGAAAAACGGAGTCGAATCCCTGCTGTGCCTTACCTGTACTAGTCCCTGGATCAAGTAGCTAGTACACACAGATATACAGTTTGAATCATCACCATTCAACGAGAAGTACTTTATTACATCAGAGTCGCATAATTATTACAAAGTTTAGGCTTCATGGCCTAGCAGCGGAAATTCAAATAACATAGTTCAACACAAATGGAAAACCCAACGCAACTCCACAGGCATGTCCGAAGGATGCGCCCCTAGACGTCGGAGTAGTCTTCGTCTTGAACTCCTTCGGCGAAGTCCCCATCCTGGTACACTTCCTCCTCGGTGTCGCATCCTGCTCGTTGGAATGAGCAGCCCCGCATAAAAGGAGAGGGTGAGTATACTTTATACTCAACAAGCAAGGCTGACTAAATGCAACTAAGGCTTAACGAAGGAGGGGTAAAGGTTCTTTTGCATAAAGCCAGTTTTACAAGTTTTTTCTAAGGTTTTATAAAATGATTTGAAATGTGTTGAGGAAAACAAATCTTTGAAGTATTTCTTTAAAACTCCGGCCTCGACCGGTTTTGCCTGAACCTGGCTACTCACGGCACCCACCGTGCAATTACCCTCATCGCTCATAGCACCCACTATGAGGAGAAAAATCAAAACACACGACACCGATCGTGGTTTTTCCTTTAAAACACCATTTAGAAAACAAAGATAAGAAGTACCAATGAGGCAGCTCCCCGTCGTCCGTCCTTGACCGTGGGCACGGCTATCATGATAGTTTTACACTCTACAGAGGTTACACGCTTTACCCACGAGAGGTGACCTTCCCTAGGAATTATCCAAAGGGAAAAGAACACCACAAGGTCTTTAACCGACATTCCCCTACCCTGGCACTCCTCTAAGGATTCCACCACAGCGCTAGTTACTCTAGTTGGCTGAAGCCCCCTCTTGAGCCTGCAGAACAACACCAATTGCCTACTCCACCGACTGGAATGCCAAAACTAGAAGTCCGAAGGGTACGCAATCAGGGCTTGCCCACACAAGCACTCAATGGTCGCACTATTGTACTTAGCTCGTCTACCTCAAAGAATTGGTCCTTAGAGATCAGGGTGGGTCCCGCACTAGACCCGAATCTCGTGCACACAACACCATCCTTGCAACCATCCACCCCAATCAGGTTTTGCAAACATTTTTCCCGATAGCACCCACTATCAACTAGCCCAATTACAACCAAATGACAACACCAATTGTCCTTTTTAAATATCACAAAGTAAAATGGTAATTAATGGTAACAAGCAATTAATCAAGTGGTTTACTATGAGCATTACTAAGCAGATGCAAAACCTATTCAAGGGTATGGCAATAATTAATCAAAATTAATAATCCTAAGGTAGCAAGGAAATTTTATAAGAACTAATTTTCAATGGGGATTTAGCTAGGCAAATTAGTTATTTTTGCATTTTATGTTAAACATATATGCTACTGTTCAATTTCTACAAAACTTGTTTGAAAACATGGGTTCAGAGGTTTCAGCACTTGTCTTGATCGACGTAGTGGGGAGGATCCTCAGCTGCGTCGGAAACGAACTCGGTACTCGAGTCTAAGGCAACGAAAATAAATAAACAAATAAATACAATGCAAAAGGAAAAACAGAAATAAAATGCATGCCAATGCACATGAAACCTTATAAAACAGTAGATGATGATTTTATAAACATTTTAAAATTTGTTTCACAATTTTTGGAAATTATAGAACTAAAGATATGAAATTATTAAGTCTTTGTTTTAACCAAAGTAGGATGAGAAATCTCCTGGCGGACGGCAAGGCTCAGCCCACGGTGGCGCGGCTTGGCTCGGCCTTGCGCTTAGCCGCATTCGCGCTGTTTACCAACGGCTCAGCGGCCAATTGCTGTGGCAGCAAGACGACGGAGGCGTGGGAGCGCTGCGACTGGTCGCTTGGCCCAACGCGGGACGGCCGACGCGGAGGCGATCCGGCCAAAGACGGCTTCATGCGGCGCGGATCTGCAGTGAAACAGGCGGAGGCTGTCCGGCTCGGGAGGCGCGGCGCGGCGAGGCGGCTAAGCGGGACCTTGACCAAAGACGCTGGCAGCTGGAAGGCGTGGCCCACACGCGGTGTGGGTCGGCGGCCGGCTGGCGGCTGGTGACCAACAGTGGGGTCCACCTATCAAGAACCGGAGCGAGGATCTGGCGGCATGCAGCGTCTAAAGCGGCAGCGGCGGCGTTAGCGGCGCGGTGACGCCGGCCGGTGGGGAGAAGGTAGGGAAGCAGGGGTCCTTAGGATGGGGTCGGCCGGAGAGGAAGGTGGCGGCAGGCGGTCGTCGCTTCATGGGCGGCGAGGCAGGCGCAGGCTGGCGGCAACGGGCGAGGAGAGCGGTGACAGGATGGGGAGTGACACGACGGCACGGGAGGCCGTAGGTGACGGGCGGCGAGCCTGGCGTCAGGGAGGTCTGGCAGGACCGGCCATGGAGGAGGAGGTGTCTGGCTTGCGGCGGCTGGCGGTGCTCCGGCCAAATCGGCCGGGGGCTAGGGTTCAGGGGACTTAGGAGGTGCTCAAGAGGGAAAGACGAGGGGGAATTTACTGGCAGCGGCGATGAATCGACGAAGAACGGTGGCGACGGCGGTGAGAACAGCAGTGCTTCAGCAACGAAATTCGACGAGCTCGGTCGACGATCCCTGCGGCCAAAAGGCGGGATAAGTCCAAGGGAGGGAGAGGAAGGATGTCCTAAGAGGGTTCGGCCAATGGAGCTCACCTGGCGACGAATCCCGCGGAGTGGCAAAGGTGAGGGGAGGGGTGGCAGCTAGGGTTTATATAGGGATTCGGGGAGGGATTTGCGGAAGGGAGAGGTCGATTCGGGTATGGATTGATCCCCTACGATCATGGGAACCAATTTCGCCGGTTTTGGGGAGGATTTTTAAGGGAAAGTCCTAGAGGGGAGTTAGGGAAGGGTTTCTCTGTTCGTTTATAAGGAGGAGATCGAGAAGAAGTCTGGGAAGGAAGAAAGAAGGAAGGAAAAGAGAGAAAGGAAAAAGAAAAGGGAGAAAAGAAAGGAAGAAAAAGAAAATAGGTGGGGTCCATTTGCAAGAGAGATGGAATACAAATATATCCTAAAATTTTAATTTATTTCAACTTCAAATTATAAGTAAATAATTAACTGATGATTAAATTGTAAAATAGTATTTAAAAATTAGTAAAATTATTATTTACCATTTACTTGTTTAAATAAACCTTTTTACAAAACTTTAATTAACATTATTTATACAATCAGCTTTTAATTAGGAACATACTCATTTTTAAATACTTTTAATATTTCCAAAAGTTCTCATGAGATGCAATGCATATGATTTTTATTTTTGAAAATGAGGATGTTACACCTGAGGTGACGGCGAGGATGAAGGAGGCTTGGTTCGGTCTAGCGCCGTGGGGGTCGGCGATGGTCAGAGCAGAGGCTTCGTCGGTAGCCTACTCTGGCAAAACTTAAGTCAAAATAGTGGTACGGGGTGAGGGCGATACTCTCGGGATGTTTCCTGAGCAATGAATTGGAACGGGACTTACTAGGGACGATGGAATCTTAAAGGGGGTGGTTCCCAGCCGGCGGTGCTTCATGGGAGCTCTAGCGAGCTGCAAGGCAAAAGGGGGCAATCAGAGTGAGGACGAGACAAAGGAGTAGAGCTTCCGATGGAGTTCGAATCCGAGCAAGGAAACTCACCAGCGAGTGGTTGGAGCTTGATCGGAGCGCGACGGCGAAATGGACCGAAGGGGAAAAAGAAAACGGCGAGCCATTGAACCTTATATGGTAGCAAAAGTAGAAAGGTGGCTCGGGTGGTCACTCGAGCAGGCCGGCCATGGGACCAGGGCGGTCAGCGGGCGGCTAGCTCGGCAGCAACGGTGGCTCGCACTACAACATTGATGCTGCGGCGCCTGGTGGGTCAGCGGCCGGGCAAAAGGGTAGGCTTAGCGAGTTATGTTCGACGTGACGACCACAGTGGTTGCGCTGTGCGGCAATGCGCTTAGCGAAGCGGCCTCGAGAAGGCTGGCCGAAGGGACGACACGACGCGCATGTCGTGACGCGGCTAGAGCAGCAGGACGCGCGAGCGACATGCCAGGCGCGGTCGGCGAGGTGGTCAAGGCGGGGTTGAGGGGCAGGGCTTGGCTCGGCAAAGGACCGGCGGTCCGACGAGGGTGTCACGTGGTGTGCATGCGGCGTGGCCGGTGCGTGCGCGCACAGCGCGGCGAGGCTGGCAGGCGGTGAGCAAGGAACAGGGAGAGGGGAGAGACTGACAAGTGGGGCCAAGAAGGAGGAAAGGGAATAGGGCGACATGGGCCGGCTGGGCCGAACGCGCTGGGGTAGAAACTATTTTATAAACTCTAGGATAAGGCCCAAATAGGGAGTTCAAGTTTTAACCAAAATTTTTCTTGCCATTTTATATTTTGAAGAATTTAAATTCCCCATGGCTAGGTTTCACTTGGATTTTTAATAACCTATTTTTATTTTCAAAAATTAAAACAGTCCAAGTTTTTATATTCTTAATAAAAACTGGAATGTTACAGTTATGTATAACCATCTAGAAACTCCTTGATTTAGCTGATCCTTCTAGAATGCTTTAGGACACCATCGACCATTTCCAAAATTGGTGCCAACACTTCCTAACTTTAATAGTTTTAGAAAAATAGAAAATTCAATCGAATCTCTCCAGAACCTTCCTTCAAAAGAAAATTGATTTAATTAGAACACACTGTATAGCACCCAGAAAACTCTGTATCAAGTACCCCTAAAGTGCTTAAAAAATAGTCCTAAACTCACTTTCTATTTCTCAATCACCACCTCCTACCTTTACTATTCCTCACCTTATCACCGTTCACCTTCCCAACATCAATCTCCAAATTCCAATAGCTACAGTGATGGGTTATTCCAATTTTGCGTCCCTTTTAGGCATGCCCTTGCTATCCTTTCCTTTTGTTTTCTTCCCATCACGTCTATATCCTTCCCTAGCATTGCAAAAGTTCCTAACCTTTGTAAACATATACCTCGATGACAACAAGAATCAATGGAAACATGGAATAATGTTTGCACCGATGAGGAGCCAATCCTCAACCGTGAGTAAGCAAAGCCATAGGATGTGAGTTGCGTCACCCTAGACGGACACCTTGCTATCCTTATTTATTTGACACCACCGCACTCAGCCAAACTCAATCACTATTCGCCTCTGTCATTTATAGATATGCGTGGCGCCATAATTTGCATGTATTAAAGTACTCAATTTGCACAACAATTTTTTCAACAAGAGAAGGAAAGAAAGGCAGAAACGAGGGAAAAATAGTGAGACATAAACACATATCCAGCTTATTAAATTGTGGCCTCTATCTGTATAAAAAGAAAGGAAAATCGAAATCCTCCATTTGTCTCCCATCTCTCTCCCCTTTTGGGGTTTTTTTTTTTTTGGTTTTCTTTGTATTATGTGTTTTTGACCCAGAGGGAGAAGGCAGAAGAGGAGGCATCGAGAGAGAGCACCTCATCAGATCCCATCCAGCCCTCGCCGCCGCCCACCATGCCCACCGGATCGACCTGCCCGCGCCTCTGAAGGACCGCGGTTCGACATGCCCCTCATGGTCGCCGACTCTCCGCCGGCCTCCTCCTCCTCTTCCGCGATCTGGTCGCGCCGCCGCGACGAGATCACCTTCGACCGCCTCCACAAGGTACCGCCCCCGCCCGCCCGAGTTCGATCGGATCTGGGCTCTCGCCCAGCCGCCCGGGCCGCGGACGCTGACCTTCGTTCCGTGGATCTGAGACGACGTCGTGCTTCTCGTGGTCCGGCCATTTCCGTAGGTTGCGCTGTTCTCGGATGCTACTCCGATTCGGAGAGGCCGATTTGATTGGCCGTCTCTCTTGTGGAATTACATGATGAGCGCTTGAGCGGTCAGGTACTCAGGTTGGATTGGATTTGCTTCTGACCTCTCAGCTGCGCGTGATGATGCTACTAGTATGGGTGCGTATAGCAGCTAAGGATTAGACAGATTCCAAGTTACAGGAAGAATCCACCTGATTTATTTTGTCTTTTACAAACAATTGGACATGTTGGATTAGGCAAGTTACTGATGCTGCAGCTCCGCTAACAGACTGCAGTCGTTGGAGCAATCTGAATTCTGAAGATCAATTATTGGAGCTTGGTGCTATCGTAGTGTTTGACTGGTCAAAGGGGTTTATGTGTTGCCACTATCCAGTCCCTTTTTCAGTTTGATGTAGATGACATAATTGTGCTCACCATTTCTATTTTTCTGGATCACTCTCTGCGTTGGTTACGTGACTGAAAATGTTTTTTGTTCAATGTTTTGGTCTGAGGTAGCAACATGAAGGTGTGTTCCATTGGTGCGTTATACAATTCCCCGTGTTCACCAAGGTACTAGGTGCTAGTCGAGCAGTGTACCAGCACCTAGCGCCTAATCGCTGCCTAGGTGCGCTAGTCAGCCACAGATGGGAGGGTGCCACCTAGCACCTGGGGCGCTGCCTAGAAGGGCTAGGCAGCCGACTAAGGGGACAGTGGGAATTCTCTTTCCAGGACTTCTGGCCATCTGTAACGCCTGGTCCTATTTGGAAGTGAATCCTATTTCTATTTCTATGTTTCTGATACTTGTTTGGATGGATTCTAGAGCCTGCATTACTATACTAAGTTGGACAGGTTCTAGTGGCCCCAACTTGGTGATAAAAGTTTTTGCTGGACCTTTTAATAATAGTTATTAATGTGCCTAGAATAATTGGGATTTACCTTTTCAATGGAAAACGCTTCTAGGCATGGGAAAGGATATTATATAGTGTATTAAATAAGGCTACTTGCTTATTCTCCCTCATGTATTAGTTTCCGTGCTAGAAGCTAGAATTACTTGTAATTAGTAATGGAGGGATTATGTGTTATTTGCCTTGAAATTCTTTTAAAAGAAGATGACCCCATATCAAATGAGCACTATTATTTTTTTTTGTTTTTCTTTCCTTTTTTATCACTATTGTTTGCACTGCTTCTCTTTGGTTTTATTGCTATAAATATGACATTTAAATAGTGTATATTAAAATGTGCTGATGCCATATTGTACATTAAACTGGTTAGCTATGGTTGTCTTTATTGAACACACTGATTATTTTTTACTCAAGAATATATACTTTCTTCAGCACTGACAGGCTGGATTGCCTGTTAAAGCGTTAGTGCTCCACTTTGTTCCATACTATTGGAGTTATGGTAGTTTTATGTACCATAATTTGCTAACGGAATCTGTAAATTCAACTTACAGTTCTGGACTGCCCTATCACCTCAAGCACGATATGAGCTCCTCAGAATAGATAAACAGACCCTCATTGAGCATGCTCGCAGGAATCTATATTGTTCAAGGTGTAATGGGCTGCTATTAGAAAGCTTCACACAAATAGTTGTGTATGGGAAGTCACTTCATCAAGAAGGTTCAGGTGAACCAAGGTTTGTGGAAGTTGAACCAGATGATGTCCAGGACCCATCAGTTCATCCTTGGGGAGGCCTTTCAACAACAAAGGATGGCATCCTAACTCTTCTTGACTGCTTCATAAATGCAAAGTCCCTTCTTGTAATCCAGAATGTAAGCCTGAACAGTAGCTTTTGTATCTATAAACTTCTCAACATATGGTTTTCATATATGTTCTTCAATTGTTTAATTAACAAATATTTTAAGGTATTCCTTGTGTGCCTTCCTGTTGCCTCTAGGCCATGCTTGTGGTTAATTCAACATTGTTTTGACAGGTATTTGATAATGCAAGAGCAAGGGAGCGTGAACGAGAAATGCTTTACCCTGATGCATGTGGTGGTGGAGGCAGAGGATGGATTAGCCCAGCTATTGCTAATTATGGCAGGGGGCATGGAACGCGAGACACATGTGCTTTGCACACTGCACGTCTTTCTTGTGATACTTTGGTGGATTTTTGGTCTGCGCTAGGTGAAGAAACTAGATCATCTCTCTTGCGGATGAAGGAAGAGGATTTTATTGAAAGACTTGTGCATAGGTGAGTGTACTGGAGTGCTGTTTGTTTGATACATTTTTAGATGATGATAAGCTATGCTCAATGGAATAACCATTCAGCTTATGTACAAAATATGCTACAAAATGAAAACTCTATTTTGCTTTGACCCACAAGCTAGGAATGTGCTATCATCAACTGGAATGAAACTGTGTGTATTTTTGTAAAATTGGTTCATTTATTTGTTTCTTTATATTGATTGGAATACCTTTTGAATGTATAGGAAATGTTACTAGCACAACTTTCCTGAATTGGTTCTAATTTGTAATGGAAGTATGTTCGACAAGCTGAAGAAACATTTCATCTATATTTTCACCAGATGTGCTGATAACTTTGCATCACTAAAATAGGAGATTCCTACATCTTTTATTTTTAATTAAGGAAAATTCTAAGACGTTTAATGTCCTTAAAAAATTACAGTACTTCAGTTTTCCTTATTTGTCCTGATTTCGTGTTAATGAAAACTTTTGGTGCGAAATTTTCTGGATTTGGCTCAATTTTCAGTTGATATAAGTGATGCTTGTGAGGTCTAGAAGAAAACTTGATCTACTTATTAGGCTTTTTGTATAGTATATAACTAGTTGTATGGATGAAATATCTGTGCAACAGGTTCGACAGCAAGAGATTTTGCAGAGACTGCAGAAGGAATGTTATTCGTGAATTCAAGGAGCTGAAGGAACTGAAGCGCCTACGAAGGGAACCTCGCTGCACTAGTTGGTTCTGTGTTGCAGACACAGATTTCCAATGTGAGGTCAGGATGCGACTTCCTCAATCTGTGTGTGTGCAGTTGTTTTTTTCTCTCTTCGAACATTCACCCTCAGTTGGTAAAACCATACAAAGAAAAATCTATAGTAAATATGATTTACGAGGAGTTATGTTACCTTTGTTAACTGTGTAGTAGATGACATATAGTTTCCCTATAAGTAGTAAGTGCTGGCTTGTTAACTTTGTGATTTTGAATGTTTTTAGGTGTTTGAGGATGCTGTTCTAGTTGATTGGCACCAAACTTTCTTGGAGCAAGATGGATCTTATCATCATTTTGAGTGGGCTATTGGAACAGATGAAGGAAAATCTGATATTGTAGATTTTGAAGATGTTGGAATGAATGGGCAAGTCCACAGGAAAGGCCTTGATCTTGATCAGTATGAAGACTATTTCGTCACTTTAAGAGCGTGGAGGCTGGATGGTCGATGCACAGAATTCTGTGTGAAGGCACATGCTTTGAAGGGCCAATCATGTGTTCACCGCAGGATGATTGTGGGGGATGGGTTTGTGACAATCACCAAAGGTGAAAGCATTAGAAATTTCTTTGAGCATGCTGAAGAAGCAGAGGAAGAGGATGTAAGTGGATTCTGCTGTAAAGCATTAAGTTAAAGTTCTGAAAGTTTATGAAGTCTAATTGATTGACAAATATATGAGCAGGAAGACGATGCAATGGACAGGGATGGGAATGATCCTGATGGTGATGGTGCTCATCCGCAAAAGCATGCTAAGAGCCCTGAACTTGCAAGAGAGTTTCTCTTGGATGCTGCTACAGTGATCTTCAAAGAACAGGTAGCATATGGTGTGGTATTCATAGTAATTGTTAAAAGAAACTCATGCATGTGTAGTTGTGGGCTAGCCTTTAGAAAGAGCAGCAGCTTTTCTTACTTTATGATTTCTGAGGTAGCACTTCGTTGTATACCATCTCAATGCATTCAATGGCATTGTATTGTTGGATGCCTGTTTCTCTTTTATCTTTCTTTTAAAAGTGAATTTTCTTTGTGCGCCAAATATTTCTTCCCTTGACAATTTTGTCGATAAGTGGTATTTGTGGCTTATTTGAATAACCAGCAAATGATCCAATGATACAACATAATAAATTTAGCTAGTGCACTGAACCTGTGAGCAACTGTTGACCTCTCACTCTCTGTTGTCAATTGATGATTAAATTACCATTATAGTTGATGTTTTCTTTTTACTAACATGTTACATATTTCTTGCCCACTCTTTGTTCTACCAAAATTTTTGTAGTCAGCTGAGTGATGGATACACTTTAAGTTGCTGTGCATCTTTTTTAAGAAAATCTGATAGATATTTTATTCTGAAGCATTATCTAATGCTAAATATTTTGTTTTGTTTGCAGGTTGAAAAGGCTTTCAGAGAGGGCACAGCCCGGCAAAATGCACATAGTGTCTTTGTGTCTCTTGCATTGAAACTGTTGGAAGAACGAGTTCATGTTGCTTGCAAAGAAATAATTACATTGGAAAAACAGGTATCTGTTATATACTATTGTAGATGTTGAAAAAGAAAGGGAGCAACTTTTTTTTTTGATTTGTGCTGATCTAATTTGATATATACTAAATTTGTGTAAACCGTCTTGTAGATTAAGCTTCTTGAAGAAGAAGAGAAAGAAAAGCGTGAAGAAGAAGAGCGCAGGGAGAGGAGGAGAACGAAAGAGAGGGAAAAGAAGCTTAGAAGAAAAGAAAGATTGAAAGAAAAAGAAAGAGATAAGGAAAGAAAGCCAGTTCAATCGAAATCTTCTGGCAATATTTCCTCATCGCCTCTAACAAGCTCAGCAACAACAACTGATTATCAATCACCTGAAATTCTCAACTCCAGATATTCAGCTAGCGAAGAGGAAGATAGTGTTGTGATAACAGAACATTTCTCTCCTGATATCTCTGTTGATCAATCTTTAAGCAGGGAAATTAACGGACAAAGCAATGAGGTTCAATGCAGTACAACAGCAGAATTTGTTCCCTCAGGTTTCAATGATGCATTCATATGTGAGCAAACTAAATCAAGAAGAAAACTAAGATTTAAAAGGGATTTCCCCCAAGAACAGGACAGCAGTTTTTGGTATGAAGATTGCCGAGATGACTCTGGGGACATTGGAGATGTTCAATGGCAATCAAGGGAGAGGATAAGGAACACTGCTAGAGGTTGCAACTCTACGTTCAATGCAAATAACCGAATAAGAGATCAGTATGAGTACAACTCCTGCAGTTGTGGCCACCAGGAAGATTACAGATATTTTCCTTCAACAGCTAGGTCAAATAGGGAGATGAAAGCGACCAGGAAAACAGTGGCTGAGAAGCCCAGGTTGCAGTATCGCAGGTGCTATCCATTGGATAGCTTTGTAGTGCCAAAAGGAAGTCGTATCGGTAGTACACCAAACAAGATTGCAGGTCCAAAGCAAGTCTGGGAGCCAATGGATACAAGGAAAAAGGCCAGCTTAGGTAATGCAAGTGGTGCTTCTGAAACAGTTTGTGATTCTGATCAATCCGATCAAGTGGAATGCTCTAAGGATTTCAGTGAATGTCAAAAGGTTGACACGAAGTGTGAACCACTTGCTGAGGTTTGTTCTGATAGATATGAGGAAGCATGTAAGTCAGACATAGAACAGCCATGCGATAAAGGTGAGAAAAATCAAGCTGCTTGCAGTGAACCTCTTGAGGTTAACAAGCCAGACTGCTACTTGACAAAAGATGCTCAGATGCCAAACAAGATTAGTTCAGATAGCTCTTCATGCCTTAGTGAGGGAGACAGGGACAGCAGCATGAGCAGCTTGACCTCATTGAGTGCTCAGAACCCAGAATCTTCATCAACATCTGATTCAGAAGAATCTTCCGAAAGGACTAATAGCAGCCCAGGTGATCCACCAACCAAGAATGCTTCCCGTTCATTACTTGAGATGTGTGCAGGAAATGGTTTCCGAGAATACCAACCGAAAAGGATTCACCCTCCTGAGAGCAAGGAATGTGGATTTGGTATGGCCCCTTTCCAGGACCAGATGTTGCATCACCAAAAGGTTCATGCACCACCGTACTCATCATCCTTCATGGGATTCCACAATCATACCTTGTCAGTTCAGACAAATGGGTACATACCATATTCTCACCCTGGCCACTTCTACCACAGCCCGGTCGGATATGGCGTCAGTGGGAACCAATGTGTAGACTTCTCAATGCAGTACAACAATTTACATCCTTACTCTGGTCCTGAATTCGGTTATGTGCCTCCACGGCCAGTCCACAAGGCTCCAATGAGCTTTAATGCCGCGCCCCCCACCCCGCTGTGTAGAAATGCAGCGCAAGGAGTCATGAATCCAGACAGACAACAGCACCATAAGTCGAAGCTGGTGGGTGCACAGAATGGCTGTTCAGAAGAAAATGCCAAACCGCAGGATGACAGCGCACCCTTCTCTTTGTTCCAGTTCAACCTACCCATAGCCCCTCCCACCTGGACAAAATCCAAAGATGAGCAGAGTGGAGAAGCACTGGCGTTGAGACCTCCAATGGCTCAAGCTCAGCCTTGCTCGAGGGAGGAGACAAACAACATCAAGGAGTACAACCTGTTCTCTGCGAGGACTGGAGGCATATTTCCTTTCCTCTAGACAACAAACTCAGCAGATATTATTTGGCACAGCATAATACTTGGCGAGTGATTTGTATTCTCCGAAAACAAAATAATAGCTCGAGGTTTTTACTGTGTTCCCCTCGAATATTTATTCCTTCTCTTTACATTTGCTTTGCTTTCCCTTGTGTGTATGGAAATTGAAAAGATAGGAGTGGTATAGCATCTACATTTTTGAAATCTGAGTTAATTTTGTTCCGGTTGATCTCCCCTTTGTGTTTGTAATCCGTGTAAATTTGTTCTGGACGTTAGGCTATCGATTGGCAAGTGCTGGTAACAGGTTTTGACATGAGAAATCGAAACAGGGGTATCACATGATGGATATGGTAAAGAATCGCAACGCTTATGATTTCCTGAGAGCTTGTGAATCAGGGCTGTAAACGAGCCGGCTCATTTAGGCTTGGCAACATGTAACTCGGTAAAAATTTAGGAAAGCTTAAGCCTGGGTTCAAGTAGACTTAGTAAAAGACGAAGACATGGTAAAATACGATTTTATCAACAAAACAACGTTATTTGAATAGGTTTAAATAGGCTCGATGAGTAGGCCTGGATAAAGCTTGCACTGAAGTAGACTCAATAAAATCTCACTTTAATAAGACTATCTACAACCAATTCCCTTATTCCTACTCTCTTCATAGAGAGAATCTTGTTCTTTTCAATGCTTCAACAGATTCTTTTTACCGTTCTTTTTCGAAAGGGATTTTTTCTATTTCCTTCAGAAAAAGATTCTCTCTCTCACTACAGAGCTAGATTAAGGTGGAAAAAAATGGAGAAAGTAGAGAAGAGCTCGGGAGAGACGAGAGAGAATTTGGGGATCGGGTTGTTGGGAGTTTGATTACTTTTTGCATACCCACTACAATCCCAATCGCGGTGTCTTAAGCTCACATGCGAGCAGGTGAACGGAGATGCAGCTCTAGCCAAAAGCGAGGAAAACGACAACGCCTTACAGGCATAGTACGAACGACAAAAGCAATAGTGACTGATGCCCACCGTCCGATGTTCATCTAACATTCCAGTTGAGTTAAATGGAGTCCGCTCGATACCGGTTCGCAACGCCGAGTTGCTTTGTAGCTTATAACTTGCCATCGCTTCAGCCTCAGCAGAACTGGGTTGTGACAATCACCCCCTTGACAGCAACATTGTCCTTAAGGTTGAAAATCATTGAAAACCCTTGTGATGAAATTGGCATCTTCCCAGGTCGCAGCATGTTCTGGTAAATTGAGTCACTTAATCAACCACAGCAAAATGGGTTTTTTCTGTCTGAAAATGGTGCGAGTAGCTAGAATAGCTTCGGGACCAACATGTACAGCACCATCTTTACCAGTCAAAGGGAGGCCTGGAGCAGGAATTGCTTTAGCACCTAAATGGCGTTTCAATTGACTGACATGGAAAACTGGATGGAACAAACATCCTTGTGGCAAGAGCAATTTGAAAGCGACTTTTCCAATCTTTGACAGAATACGGAAGGGACCATAAAATTTAGAATGAAGCTTGAGGGAGCGGTGAATACTCGAGAAAGAATGCCTATATGGTTGCATCTTTAGATAGACCATATCACCAACAGCAAATTCCCTTAATTCCCTTTCAATTCTCTTTTGGTTAGCATATTGGGTCATGCGATCTTGGGCCTTTTTCAAATTCTCTTGAATAGCCTAGATTGCAAGCTGCCTTTTTTTTGCAAAATAACATTGGTCTCCTCATGTAGTGTAACAGCCCAAAGTTGTATCAATATTTTGAAAACACTTTTGCGATGTTGTGTAAGGCTATGACAATTTACTTTAGATTTCTATGTGACAACACATTTTCAGGAGTCTTAAAAAAAACCATTAGAATTTGGTAAATCATTTGAATATTATTGAAAGCTATATACTAGGTCCTGCATAGGAATATATATAAATTGTGCCTTATTTAGGAAAAGTTGGAATGTGAATTCTAATAAACCTTAAAAGGTGTATATATTTACACACACATAAACACATACACACACACACACACACACACACACACACACATATATATATATATATATATATATATATATATATATAGATTCATATACATATATACACACATATTCACAAAAGCTTAAATATGATTAATTGCACAAAAATTCCTAGGAAAATTCTAGAAATTAGTATAGACCCTAATTGAAAGCTTGACTCAATTGCTGACCAAATTGACCCACCGTGGGACCCATTGGGCAGCCTCTTCTTTTTCCTTGCTCTTGTGAGCATTTCATCGAGCAGCATGGCTGCCTCTGCCGTGCCTCCTCCTCACCGGTGCATTGATCCTCCCCTGGCTAAATCTTCCCCGAAGATCCCTTCTTGGCAGCTTGTGGATGTCGTCCCGGTCTTGTGGGCCCACATCTGCGCCGACGTGACATGCCGCCATCGCCACCGCCGCCTGGCGTGTGCGACCAAGCCACCTTGTCGGGCCGGCCGTGTCAGGTCCCGCCAGGCACCGCCCGCCTCGCCCAATGGCCGCCTTGGTCGCGCCATCGATGCCTCTAGCACCGCCGCTCCCTCGGGCTGGCATTGCCGCCCTGCGCAAGCCACCTTCGCCGCCCGGCTCAATCACTCGTCGCGCGCGAGTGAGCCACCGTCCAAGCCCGCCAATCGGTGTTAGAGCTCCCCTGTGACCGCCTCGTACCCCCTCGTGACCGCCGGACAAAAATCGAGCTCCGGTAGAGCTTAAATGCAACCGCACCGCATCGGCCCTTTTCTTTCTCCTTTCACTCTCTCGTCGACTGCCTAAACCAGACATCCCTAGCCTCCACTGTTGCTCGCGTTTGCTTCGCCATAACCTCGTGATGCTCCTGCCTGAAGGAATTTGTCGGTGACGCCCCGAGCTCGTCGGAATGCTCTCGCCACTGCTGGCAGCCCAGTTCTTCCCCCTTTCTGATTTCTTCCTCTCTGGTGAGCATCGCGGCAATTCCTTGCTCCGTGAGCTTCGCGTAACTTCACCTCACACATTTCTCCCCTCTTTTGGCCCAGGGCTTCGCCGGTCTTCCCCAGCACCGTGAGCGCGCCGTCTCCCCTGTTCGGCCTCCTCGTCGACAGTCCACCCTGGGCACCCTCGACCACGAATAACCACTAGGTAAGCCTCCACGATGTCCGCCGTTGCTCATGCGCGCGCTACTTCTTCATAAGATTGCCTCTAGTTCATTTACTTATGTTCACCGGTAGCCGGTTCCGCCGCCGTGCATGGCTCCGCCGCGTCCGGCCGTTTCTAGCCTCGACGAGGGCATCATTAGATGCGTGTTAACCCATTGATTCTAACGCACCTAAGAAATCCCCAAACGGAGCACCATAGCTCCGGCTAGCCGTCGGTCAAGCCTCGGCCGTCCGAACGCCAACCGAAGGAAGACGATGACGGTGAGCTGTCCGATCAGCGCCAAGATACGTGCGACCTCGCCACTCTCGGTCACTGACCGGTGGGCCCCAGCTGTCGGGTGCTCTCTGGTTTAAAAATCCCGCGCAACCTTTGCGTGACGCTGACATGTGGGCCCTCGGTCCCACATGTCGTTAAATGAAGCGCGCTAAGCTTAGCCATTTCGCGCATTCGATACTCTTAATACGCCAGCCGGCGTGGTAGCTCGGCCAGCATGAGAAAGCGGGTAGCCCAACATTGTTTCACGATTTTCCCCAAATTTGAGAATAAAACAATGACAGCAATTAGAAACGATTTATTTAAAATATGTAGAAACCTTTAAAAATCCTGAAAAATTTATGATAAATACTAGAACTTATGATGGATTTATTAAAATAATATCACAAACAGTAACAGAACACTTTCCTCGGATTAAAGTCTTTAGCTTATTTTTAGGGTATTAACCTATATAGAAAAATAGCAGAAATAGATTGTTGCTTATCAAAAATATATTAACACTTAATAAAATCTAAAAAAATCATGGATGGTTGATAATAACTTTCTGGACCTAGGAAAAACATAAAATATATGGTATGACTCCTAATCACATGTCATTCTAAAATTTACCTAATTAATAGCTAAGGTTAATTAGTTTAGTTCTCCTAAAACCCTTTACCTGTCCAAAGTAAGATATTACATAGCTTGTTAAAATAGTAAAACTATTATTTTTGATTAAATCTTATAAAATGCAATACCATGGTTATATATATATATATATATATATATATATATATATATATAACATATATGAACATAATCACACACACACCATTTAATCCCTATTATGCTAGAATAATAATGATAAAATAAAGTTGATGAAGGAAATACTTCAAACAAAAATGTGGGTTAACATATTCTAGCTTGTTGAATACTTTAAGCACAATAAAACCCTATTTTCTCCTATTTGGGCTGCTTAGGGTAGAAATTACACTATCATATATATATATATATATATATATATATATACATGTATGAATATTATGTGCATCATCTCGCTAGCACTGTGTTGCCATTACACTAAGATTGGAACTTTCTCGATATATATATTCATATTATATAGTTAGTTAAGCCTAGGAATCGTAAACGAACGAATGCGAGATTTCAATTGCATCTCATGCATCATTCTTTTCCTCGCTGCATTATGTTTATGATGAATCATTGATTCTCCGATTAGACGTAGAAGATCCGGAAGGGCAGTTCGAGGACTCCACACAGAACTCGGATTTCAATTCCCAAGGCGAGTTAACACTTCTCCTATAGGAAGTTTGCTTTTACTAAGGAGAGTATGCGCTTTCCCTAGTGCGAGTTAACATCCAATAATATCATATTGAATCCCAGATTTTCAAAGTATGATATTTACAGTATTAAATTGCATGCTCTTTAAATATTTATACCCAATTGCTTAATCATGATATATCATGCCATTTATTTACTTGCTATCAATTTACCTGATGATATTGCCTTGTTATAATCATCTGTCATTTGATCTTACTAATGATCGCCTTGATGATCACCCTTGGTAGCCTAGTTAGGTTAAACAAATTGATTTAGACTCTTGAGGAAGGGTATAAATATATCCTCTGCCCCAAAAGGAGGGGTTCCACCACATCGTGTGATTCACACGGAGGGTGAGATTTAGCCGAAGAAGGAAGTGCATAAGGGTGAGGCCCTTCGTGGACTGGCTGGGCTGAATCAAGGATTCCCCCAGACGGGTGCATCAGGGATGCACAGTGTGATGTCACTGACTATCACTGCGGAGATAGTTCCTAACACCACAACGCGCCGCCATCGCGCAGTAGTGCAAGTATTGGGGATTCAAGGGTAGTTACGACTGCGCGCGTACTGCTCGCCGCCATGCTTGAGGTGAAGACGGTTTCATGTCGTCATCCGAGGATGATCTAGGTCCATTCTTCTGAGAGCCGTGAGTGTGGCGTGGGTCGGCTGACCAGCTAGGGCGACACGGATACATTCTTTGGGGAATTTGATCCTAGCGAGTCGCCACACTCGGAAGATGATGGCGGAAGTAGGAAGAGAACGTTTGACAGAGTGCATGGAAACTGCCATGGGTTTGGTCTGTGCATTGAAATGGAATATGATAAATAATTAACTTGATATGGAATCTGGTCAAACTGCTAAGTCATAGGCTTTAATTTCCAAAACTGGCTTTTCTGCAATTAAATAAACCTAGCCTTTCCTTTGAAACCTCTATCACTAAATGCATTGGGTTGGGTGTTAGCTCGCCAGTGTTTGGATGACACTGACCTCGCATAAATATCTATCTTTAGACATGGAGGACCCTGTTGAAGAAGATGCCTACGATTGTCATGAGGAAGGAGACCCTCAGTACCAGGACCAAGAGTAGTTGCTTAAGATAGGGTTTAGCACGTTCCGCCAGCCGTGTGTGGTTACACAGCTGCTGGTGTGATTTTATTGTTCTTTTGAACTTGCAATTTGCCTTTTGGGAGATTTTCGCTACTCTGATGAACTCTGGACTGTAACTAAGGCTTAATGCCGTTTGCTACTAATGCGATCTGATGATCGCGGTTATGTAATATTTGGATAACCGATGTATGAAATGATTCCAACTGTGTAACTCTTGCACTAGCCTACTGATCCAGGGCCTAGTGCAGGTCCGACCAATTCTCGCAAGGTAAGTCGAGAAGGGTCGTGACAAGATCTGGTATCAGAGCATACGACTGTAGGAACCCTAAACCCTAGCTGCTAGCTAAGGATTTCACGTATTTTATATATAAAAATACTTCCCCAAAATCATTCTTGTATATCTTGTCTTCTGATTACTTGGCTTCACACTTATACTATCTCTTACTCAAAAGATTTTCCTTGATTTTGTAGATGGAAGACCAGGTTTCCCACTGCTTCTCGCTAGAGCGTGCTACCTACGGGTACGACGACCCTTTGCACGCCAGCCAGTTGGTCCTCGTCCTCCGCTAGCTTTCAGACTTTTTGTGCTTCGACGATCGCCCCTGCTACTTCTGGAGGCTCGTTCGTACCCTACCTCGTTTAGGGTACATCGTGGAGGTTCGAGTCTACTACCACCACTTGAACACGGTGGCCCACAGTTACCGGATGAGACACCCTGGGACCACGTGCACCCTGCTATCAATGATGCGGCAGCATTGGCGATACAGGGGCTACAGGAGGAGTACCACGACGACTTGTAGGGCACTTCCTTCGCCCGACCTTCCCTACAACACTTCGCACTGCTCCCAGGCTTTACCAGTGCCCCGCCTTCACTGAGGGACCACTTGGAGAGGGTTGTGCACCTTCACCAGGGCGCAGAGACAGACCGTGACAGCGCCCTTGAGGAGATCAGCTTCCTCCGCCACTCTCTTCGTGTGGCGGATAACCGCCTATGGGTGGTTGGTCGACGCCTTCACCACTACGCTAGCAGTCTGGCGATGTGCGAGCGCTTGAGGACTCAGCGCTTGCTCGGTTGGCTCGGCAATGAGCGAGGACCCTTCCTTTCCCTCCGGGTCCTCGGTTTCCTCACTTTGAGTACCCTAACCGCCGCACTACCATGCGGAAGCGGGGTCTCCCTCCTAGTGCCTTGGTGGGGATTCCTCGTCATGACACCTCCCCACTAACTTCCTTGTCGCTGCAGGAGTACTCTTCTGACTCGGAGCTCTCCGTGGACTTACCTGCTACCCCGTCGTCTTTTCTTTATTCTTTGTTCTTTGCGTCTTCTCGTGATCATGGGAGGACTTTGTTGTTGCTTCCACCAGATACCCGGCTGGGAGACCGATGATAGTTTACACTCATCGCCCCCGCCCTTGAGTAGTTAGTTTGAAGGACTGACCTAGATCAGGAATTGTGTCTTTTGTTGCGCCATAGTAGATGATTGGCGACATGTGTCCTTGTCATGATGAATGTACTTTGGTTGTATGGTGTATGACTGAAATGGCTGTTGCCACTTTTGGATATCTTTAATGACAAGTGTTTCGTTGCTGCATCTTATTGTTTTATTGGTATTGTCCTCATGGATGCATATTTAGCTATAACTTTAAGGATCATCGTCGTGCAGATGGTACGTGGTCGTGGGGCTGCCCATGGCCAAGGGGCAGATCTAGGCCGCGGTGCCTTTATGAGGACCAATCCCCCTACTTTCGCTCAAGCTACTGATCCTGCTGAAGCAGAAGACTGGTTACGCACTGTGACTAAGAACCTGGAATTGATCAAATGTCTAGAAGTGGAGAAGGTGCGCTTGCCCTCTCACCTGCTAGTAGGATCAGCAGGTGTGTGGTAGGATAACTACGTCGCCACCCGGCCAGGTGTAGAAGATGAAGAGGTAGAAGAAAATGAACCTGTTGAAGACGGAAATGCTGAAGAAGCTCAACAAGGTGATAATGCTGAAGTGCCACCTTATGTTCGCCCAGTCCAAGATTTTATTCCATGGGGAGAATTCGTTACTGCCTTCAGAAATTTTCACAAACCCATAGGAATCACAAGGATGAAGAAGTACGAGTTCCGTCGACTCTCTCAGGGAACGATGACAGTTTCCGAATACCTTACTAAGTTCAATGAGCTTGCAAGATATGCCCCTCAAGACATTCAAAATGAAGCTGAAAAGATAGATTGGTTCCTAGAAGGAATGGATTTCCGATATAAGTCTCGCCTCAGGATTTTGGAGTACCAAAACTTCCACCAACTCGTTAACAAGGCTTTGGTGTTAGAAAGGGACCTGAAGGGCGAGGATCTCTCGTGCAAGCGCAAGATGGCTGAGCATACGGCCGCTGGGTCAAGCCGTACGGGACAATTTAAACCTCAACCTCCTCAAAGAAATGGTCAGCAATCTTACATGTTCAACCGTGGTTATGCTATGAGGGGTGGGCATGGTGCTGGAACCCCTGGTTTTCGAACTCAAGCACCGACTGCTCCCCGCAATACATCGGGCACTCAAAACAGGGTACCATGCAATTGCTACTTATGCCACCTGCCTGGGCACTATGCCGCCAACTGCCCTAACCAGAATCGTACAAGACCTCAAGGGAATGTTGTACAAGGTCGTGGCAGAGGACGCCCAACGCAGAATCAAGCTCAAGGCATGGGACGTGGAAGACTCAATAACATCACCGCAGAAGCAGCTCAGGAGGAAGGAGTACTTGTGGGTACGTTTGGAATTCACGATTCCCTAATACAAGTTTTATTTGATTCTGGTGCATCGCATTCATTTATATCACAAGAGTACGTAGATAAGCACCAACTACAAACCTTTCCTCTCAATAAGCCATTGACCATAAGATCCCCCGGTGGGACACTTAAGGCTTATAGATCCTGCAAATGGATAGAAATAGGAAAGGAAAGAGTAGGATTCCACTTTGACCTAATGGTCATATCTGGATTAGGAATTGATGTCATAATCGGCATGGATTGGCTGAAGCTCTACAAGAGAGTATTAGATTGCGCCAAACGAGAAGTCGGGCTTATGAAGGATGGTGTGTTTGAGAGAGTGTGGAAGGTAGATGAGCCCTACAGATGGGGCAGAACTATCTGGTACCTCAAGGAGGAAAACTCGAGTAAAGTGAGGGTAGTCCAAGAATATTTGGATGTATTCCTAGATAATTTACCTGGACTACCGCCTGACCGAGAAGTAGAATTTGTTATATAGTTAGCACCAGGCACAGCCCCGATCTACAAGACATACTTCAAAATGAACTCGGAAGAATTGGAAGAGCTGAAGAAACAACTGGATGAATTACTGAGCAAGGGTCTGATCCGACCAAGCTCATCCGCTTGGGGTTCCCCAGCCATGTTTGTGGACAAGAAGGATGGTGGACGAAGACTAGTAGTGGACTATAGAGCATTAAATGCAGTCACTATTAAAAATAAGTATCCACTACACAGGATAGATGACCTGTTTGATCAACTCGAAGGAGCTACACGTTTTTCCAAGATTGACCTTCGATCTGGATACCATCAAGTGAAGGTTCGCAAGGAAGATATGCCCAAAACAGCATTCACCACTTGATAGGCCTATTTGAATATCTGGTCATGTCTTTTGGATTAACCAATGCACCGGCTTATTTCATGAACCTCATGAATTTAATCCTGATGGAATACCTGGACAAGTTTGTCGTTGTTTTCATTGACGACATCCTGGTGTACTCTAAATCGGATGAGGAACATGAAGAGCACTTGAGAGCGGTATTGGACAAACTCAGAAGGCATAAGTTATATGCGAAGTATAGAAAGTGCGAATTTTGGATCAGTGATGTTAGTTTCTTGGGACATATCATATCTGCTGAAGGAATCAAGGTGGATCCGTCCAAAATTGACATGGTCATGAATTGGAAAACACCTACCACTGCCAAAGAAATTCGTAGTTTTCTGGGTTTGGCAGGATATTATCGGCGTTTCATCGAAGGATTTTCAAAAATATCCCGACCACTGACCCAGCTGTTGAAAAAGAAAAGGAAGTTTGAATGGACCAAAGAATGTGAACTCAGTTTTCGGAAGCTCAAAACTCTTCTGACTAACACACCTGTTCTTGCCACACCAAATATAGCTAAGAAGTTTGAAGTGTACTGTGACGCTTCTCGACAAGGATTAGGTTGTGTACTGATGCAAGAAGGTAAGGTTGTAGCATATGCATCATGGCAATTGCTCAAGCATGAGGACAATTACCCCACTCATGATTTGAAACTTGCTGCCGTAGTTCATGTACTCAAATTGTGGAGACATTTTCTGATGGGAAAGCAATGTGATATTTACACGGATCACAAGAGCCTAAAATATGTTTTTACCCAAGCCAACCTCAACATGAGGCAGAGAAGGTGGTTAGAGCTGATCAAGGATTATAATCTACATCTTGTACCACCCTGGCAAAGCTAACGTTGTAGCGGATGCTCTAACCAGGAAGAACCAGTGTAACTTTCTGACGGTGTTCCCAGGAGAAAACATGAATAGCCAGGAAGATACCACCCCGGAGCAACTACTAGAAGAATTAAATAAACTATGCCTGGATCTTGTTAAACCTGGAGATTTAGCCAACATCACGGTTTAGCCAGATCTGATTAACCGTATCAAGGATAAACAACAGAACCACCCCAGTACCCTTAGACTTGAAGGACTGATGAACAGGGGTTTTGGAGCGAAAATTGTTAAAGATGAACAAGGAATTCTTTGGATGGAGAAGAGGATCTTTGTGCCTCATGATCCAGAACTGAAGGAGGAAATTTTAAAGAAAGCACACGAGTCACCTTTTGCCATGCATCGAGGTTGTACAAAAATGTACCAAGATCTAAAGGCGATCTTCTGGTGGCCTCGAATGAAAAGAGATGTGGCAGAACATGTGGCCAAATGTAATACTTGCTGTTTAGTTAAGGCAGAACACCAACGCCTAGCAGGACTCTTGCAACCAATCAAAATACCGGAATGGAAGTGGGATGAAGTGACCATGGATTTCATTATAGGACTTCCCCGGTCTAAAAGTGGCCATGACTCTATATGGGTAATAGTAGACCGGTTAACAAAGGTAGCTCATTTCCTCCCAGTCAAAACCACTTACAAAGGAAGCAAGCTAGCAGAACTGTTCATCTCCCGGATAGTCAGCCTTCATGGAGTCCCCAAGAGGATCATATCTGATCGTGGTTCACAATTTACCTCAAAATTTTGGGAAGAACTCCACAGTGCCTCAGGCACCAACTTGACATTTAGTACGACATACCACCCTCAAACGGATGGACAAACGGAAAGGACTGTCCGAACCCTAGAAGATATGCTTCGAGCTTGTGCCTTAGAATTCCCTGCGGAATGGGAAAAATGGCTGCCCTATGCGGAATTTGCATATAACAACAGTTATCAAACCAGCCTGCAAATGTCTCCTTTCGAAGCTCTATATGGAAGGAAATGTAGGACCCCTTTGTATTGGTCCGAGTCTGGAGAAGGACAGGTATTTGGAAGGGATACTCTCCAGGAAGCTGAAGCAAAAGTCAGGATAATTAGGAAGCAATTGCTGGCTGCTCAATCCCGACAAAAGAGTTATGCCGACCATCGTCGGAGAGATCTATCTTTCGAAGTTGGAGACTATGTGTATCTTAAGGTCTCACCATTTAAGAGAACTCGTAGATTCCAAGTCAAAGGAAAATTGGCCCCAAGATTTGTGGGACCTTATCAAGTTCTGTCTCGCAAGGGAATGGTCGCTTATGAACTCGACCTTCCAAGAGAATTGGGAGAAGTGCATAACGTGTTTCACGTGTCCCAACTCAAAAAGTGTTTGAGAAAACCTGAAGAACTAGTTCAACTTCCTACCGTCGCCCTACAAACCAAATTGGGGTATCAGGTCGAGTCTATTCAAATCCTAGAGACTCGGGAAAAGAAACTCAAGAATAAGACCATTCGGCTTTGCAAGGTGCAATGGGGCAATCAATCTGGAGGACATCTTTCATGGGAAACGGAAGAGAAGATGCGTCAAAAATTCCCCTATCTATTCGCTACATAGAATTAGCAAGTCTCGAGGTCGAGATTTATTTTTAGGGGGAGGGATTTGTAACAGCCTAAAGTTGTATCAATATTTTGAAAACACTTTTTCGATGTTGTGTAAGGCTATGACAATTTACTTTAAATTTCTATGTGACAACACAATTTCAGGAGTCTTAAAAAAAACCATTAGAATTTGGTAAATCATTTGAATATTATTGAAAGCTATATACTAGGTCCTGCGTAGGAATATATATAAATTGTGGCCTTATTTAGGAAAAGTTGGAATGTGAATTCTAATAAACCTTAAAAGGTGTATATATTTACACACACATAAACACATACACACACACATATATATATATAGATTCATATACATATATACACACATATTCACATAAGCTTAAATATGATTAATTGCACAAAAATTCCATAGAAAATTCTAGAAATTAGTATAGACCCTAATTGAAAGCTTGACTCAATTGCTGACCAAATTGACCCACAGTGGGACCCACTGGGCAGCCTCTTCTTTTTCCTTGCTCTTGTGAGCATTTCATCGAGCAGCATGGCTGCCTCTGCCGTGCCACCTGCTCACCGGCGCATTGATCCTCCCCTGGCCAAATCATCCCCGAAGATCTCCTCTTGGCAGCTTGTGGATGTCGTCCCGGTCTTGTGGGCCCACATCTGCGCCGACGTGACATGCCGCCACTACTCGCCGCCGATCCCTGGAGCCGTGGCCGACCAAGCCGCCTTGTCAGGCCAACCGTGTCAGGTCCCGCCAGGAACCGCCCGCGTTGCCCAATGGTCGCCTTGGTCACGCCATCGATGCCTCTGGCACCACCGCTCCCTCGGGCTGGCATTGCCGCCCTGCGCAAGCCACCTTCGCCGCCCGGCTCAATCACTCGTCGCGCGCGAGTGAGCCACAGCCCAAGCCCGCCAATCAGTGTTAGAGCTCCCCTGTGACCGCCTCGTACCTCCTCGTGACCGCCAGACAAAAATCGAGCTCCGGCCGAGCTTAAATGCAACCGCACCGCATTGGCCCTTTTCTTTCTCCTTTCACTCTCTCGTCGACAGCCTAAACCAAACATCCCTAGCCTCCACTCTTGCTCGCGTTTGCTTCGCCATAACCCCGTGATGCTCCTGCCCGAAGGAATTTGTCGGTGATGCCCCGAGCTCGTTGGAACGCTCTCGCCACCGCCGGCAGCCCAGTTCTTCCCCCTATCTGATTTCTTCCTCTCTGGTGAGCTTCGCGGCAATTCCTTGCTCCGTGAGCTTCGCGTGACTTCACCTCACACATTGCTCCCTTCTTTTGGCCCAGCGCTTTGCTGGTCTTCCCCAGCACCGTGAGCGCGCGCCGTCTCCCCTGTTCGGCCTCCTCGTCGACAATCCACCCCGGGCACCCTCGACCACGAATAACCACTAGGTAAGCCTCCACGATATCCGCCGTTGCTCATGCGCGCGCTACTTCTTCATAAGATCGTCTCTAGTTCATTTACTTATGTTCGCCGGTAGCCGGTTCCGCCGCTGTGCATGGCTCCGCCGCGTCCGGCCGTTTCTGGCCTCGACGAGGGCATCATTAGATGCGCGTTAACCCACTGATTCTAACGCACCCAAGAAATCCCCAAACGGAGCACCATAGCTCCGGCTAGCCATCGGTGAAGCCTCGGCCGTGCGAACGCCGGCCGGAGGAAGACGATGACAGTGAGCCCTCCGATCAGCACCAAGATTCGTGCGACCACACCACTCTCGATCACTGACCAGTGGGCCCCAGCTGTCGGGTGCCAGTGTGTGTATGGATATGATGTGTTACAATGCGGTCTGGGTCCGGCATTGCGTAAGAGAAGGAGTAGCTGCGCTACGTAAATTGAGGAGCTAATCGCCCACATACGTAGTGCATGGAAGAGGAGCGCGGCGAGATCCGCGTAATGCCGTGCGCTGCCCCAAAAGGAGGGGTTCCGCCACATCGTGTGATTCACACGGAGGGTGCGATTTAGCCGAAGAAGGAAGTGCATAAGGGTGAGGCCCTTCGTGGACTGGCTGGGCTGAATCAAGGATTCCCCTAGACGGGTGCATCTGGGATGCACAGTGTGACGTCACTGACTATCTGCTTGTGGGAGATAGTTCCTAACACCACAACGCGCCGGCCATCGCGCGGTAGTGCAAATTTTGGGGATTCAGGGGTAGTTACGACTGTGGGCGCACCTGTCTGCCGCCATGCTTGAGGTGAAAACGGTTTCATGTCGTCATCCGAGGATGATCTAGGTCCATTCTTCTGAGAGCCGTGAGTCTAGCGTGGGTCGACGACCCGGCTAGGGCGAGACCGGTACTTTTTTGAGAATGTGATCCTAACGAGTCGCCACACTCGAAAGATGATGGCGGAAGTGGGAAGAGAACGTTTGCCAGAGTGCATAAAAACTGCATGGGTTTGGTCTGTGCATTGAAATGGAATATGATAAATAATTAACTTGACATGGAATTTGGTCAAACTGTTAAGTCATAGGCTTTAACTTCCAAAACTGGCTTTTCTGCAATTAAATAAACCCAGCTTTTCCTTTGAAACCTCTATCACTAAATGCATTGGGTTGGGTGTTAGCTCTCCAGTGTTTGGATGACACTGACCTCGCATAAATATCTATCTTTAGACATGGAGGACCCTATTGAAGAAGATGCCTACGATTGTCATGAGGAAGAAGACCCTCAGTACCAAGACCAAGAGTAGTTGCTTAAGATAGGGTTTAGCACGTTTCGCCAGCCATGTGTGGTTACACAGCTGCTGGTGTGATTTTGTTGTTCTTTTGAACTTGCAATTTGCCTTTTGGGAGATTTCCGCTACTCTGATGAACTCTGGACTGTAACTAAGGCTTAATGCTGTTTGCTACTAATGCCATCTGATGATCGCGGTTATGTAATATTTGGACAACCGATGTATGAAATGATTCCAGCTGTGTAACTCTTGCACTAGCCTACTGATCCAGGGCCTAGTGCAGGTCCGACCAATTCTCGCAAGGTAAGTCCATTGGGGGTGGAAATCCATATAAGGCTTAAAATGGTGTCATTTTGAGGGAAGTATGAAACGATGTATTGTACCACCATTCAGCCATGGGAAGCCAGTCATTCCATCTCTTGGGATTGGTAAAAGTCATACATCTAAGATAATTTTCAAGGCAATGGTTATCGTGTTCAATCTGTCTATCTGATTGTGGGTGGTAATCTGTGCTGAGCCTGAGTTTGACCTCCATAGTTTTGAAAAGCTCTTGCCAAACTTGGCTTGTGAACACTCGGTCTCTATCAGAAATAATGTGATCTGGGAGGCCATGCAGCTTGTAAATATTGTCTAAGAATAGAACAACAATCTAAGAGACAATATATGGGTGTTTAAGTGCAATTAAATGAGCATATTTAGTAAGAGATCCACCACCACTAAGATAACATCTTTGTTATTTGAACTAGGAAGGCCCTCAATGAAATCCAAGGAGATGCAAGACCAAGCTTGATCAGGAATTGGTATAGGCTGCAATAAACCAGGATAAGGAGTGTGTTCAATTTTGTTCTTTTGGCATGTTGGGCAGGATTGTACATACTCCTTGACTTGCTGTTTAAGACCCTTCCAATAGAATAAGGCTTTAATTCTATGATATGTAGCTTGCTCCCCAGAATGACCACCTAGAGATGAATTGTGGCAAATCTACAGAATTTTGTTTCTAACCTCTTCATATTGGCCACTACAATTCTGCCTTTGTGTCTCAAAACACCCCCATAGCAAGTGGAATTCTGTTCAGCCTGGGAATGAAGGGTTAGTTTGGTAAGAAGGTTCTTGCACCATGGATCATTTTTGTAGCTGGAAAGCACTTCTTTGGTCCAAGCAGGAATAGATGTTGTGATGGCCATCATTTGAACATCGTAAGGAATTCTAGAGAGGGCATTTGCTGCTTGGTTCTCCCTGCCTTTTCTGTAGACTACTTCATAGTTATAGTCCATTAGTTTCACCAGAAGCTTGTTTTGGATTCCCTCTAGCAATTTCTGCTCATGAATATATTTAAGGGTTTGGTGATCAGTAATGATAATAAGTTCTGATCCCTGGAAATAATCTTGCATTTCTTAATTGCTTCCATGATAGCAAGAGCTTCCTTTTCGTAGGTGAAAAATTGGGCAGCCTTTGGACCAAGTGCTTTGCTTAGATAAGTAATGGGCCTATTGTCTTGCATTAAGACAGCTCCAATACCCAAACCACTTGCATCAGCTTCCAGTATGAAAGGTTTAGAGAAATTTGGCAACTATAGGGCTGGGGGGGTTTGTCATGACTTGTTTGAGTTGATGGAATGCTTGCTGCTGATCAACTCCCCAATTGAATGAGTCTTTCTTTAAGGCATCAAACAGTGGCTTGCATATCAATCCATAATTCTAGATAAATCATCTATAATATCCTGTGAGGCCTAGAAAACCCCTGAGATGAATGATAGTTTTGGGAATTGGCCAGTCCAGGATATCTTGAATTTTGGAGAGTTCAGTTGCTACCCCCTAGGCACTAATGATGTGACCCAAATAAGCAATCTGAGGTTGGCCAAAAGAACATTTGGACATCTTGGCAAATAAATGATGTTCTCTTAATGCTTGAAGGACCAGTTGCAGATGTTCAAGATGCTCTTCCTCAGATTTGCTATAGATGAGAATATCATAAAAAAACCAATACAAATCTTCTCAAATACTTGGCTAGTACTGAATTCATCAAAGCTTGGAATGTGGCTGAGGCATTTGTTAAGCCAAAAGGCATAACTAAATATTCAAAGTGGCCCTTGTGTGGTAAAAGCTATCTTGTGAATGTCATCTTGCTGCATTCTTACTTGATGGTAGCCAGCTCTTAAGTCTATTTTTAAAAATATTGTTGCACCATGAAGTTCATCCAACAAATCCTCTATGACTGGTATGGGATACTTATTCTGATAGTATTATCATCGTGATGCCTATAGTCCACGCATAGTCTCCAAGTTGCATCCTTCTTTTTGACCAAGATAGCAGGGGAAGAAAAATGGCTACAACTTGGTCTGATAGTCTTGTTTTTGAGCAATTCTTCTATTTGAGCCTCCATGGCGTTTTTCTGTTTGTGGCCTAACCTGTAAGGCCTTTGTGTGGTGATTTTGGACTTATCAATAAGAGAAATTTGGTGATCACAAGGTCTAACAGGTGATAGTTTTGTGGGTTCAGCAAACACATCAGCATATGTATCTAGTACAGATTTAATCCTTTGGGAATGATAGTAGCTATGGGAGGGGAATCTACCATGTTGGCAGCCCATAACACAGCCCATATTGCTCCTTTAGCCAATAATTTGTGCAACTTGTGAGCTGAAATGACTGAATTCTTTTGAGGGAGGGTTTCATCTTTAAAGACTTGAAGTGTTTGGCCATGGTACGAAATCTGATTTTCTTGAGTATGATAATTCAGTTGAATGGGGCTATGAGTGGATATCCAATCAACACCCAAAATGATGTCATAGCCAGTCAGATTGAGAATGTGGAAGGTGTCTTTAAAATGAATACCCTGAATCTGATAATCAATATCAGGACAGCATGATTGGGACTACAAGAATGTCTCCATTAGCTACCATTACTTTCAGGTTGGGAGATGTTGTAATTGGACAGTTGGTCTTAATGACAAAGTTGGAATCCATAAAAGAAACTGAACTACCACTGTCGACCAATGCAGTGCCTCTGTGCTTGCCAATCTGTGCAATAAGAGTGAATGTTTTTCTGGCTAACATAGTTCCCTGAACAGCATGAGATGATAGTAGCACAGGATTTTCATCTTCAGGGCTATCTTGTTTACCTTCATCCACTTCAAACTAAATTAAATCATCAGTAGGTGGTTCTATTGAATCCTTAGCAGTTTTTTCTATAATTTCTAGAGCATGCAATTTATTTGCTAATTTGTGGTTCTTGTTATGCCCATGATACCATTTTTCTTTGCATTTGAGGCATTTATCTTTGTCCAAAATTTGTTGTGTTGTTCAGGAGGCTGTTTCTGACCAGGTTCAACCAAAGGTTGTTTAAGAGGATTTTTGTTGGGCTGGTAGGTGTTGGGGGTAAATCTGAACGCCTTTTGGGTTGCAGGCACCACAGCAGGCTTTTTAGTTGGGTTGGACTATTCCAATCTCCTGGCCATCAAGTAAGCAGCAGTGAGGTCTAGTGGGCTTTGCAACTAAATCAAGTTTAAATAATCAGATAGCCCAGCTATAAAGCTTTTGAGAAATAGTCCTCAGGCAGTCCAGGAGAGTACCTCTTGACCAAACCCATAGATTGTTCAAAAGTATCAATATAGTCAGAGACTGAAGCATGCTGTTTGAGTGAGTGGAAACTAGCAATGATGTCAAATTCAGATTGATCATTGAATCTAGTACCCAGTAGTCTGCAGAATTGGTGCCATGAAAGCAAATTTGTGTTCAGCCCAGTACTTGTTAGCCACTGTATTGCTTTGCCCTTGAAGTACAATACTGTAATAGCCACTCTTTGGTGTTGAGGTATGTTAGCTATATCAAAATATTGCTCAGCTCTCTTAATCCAACCATCCACATCATCACCCTCGAATTCAGGAAAGTTTAATTTAGGCCCTTTTGCAAAGTGGTTTTGGCAGTAGTTATCCTCGGAAATGGCTATGGATGTATTGCCTAAGTGTTGATATCTAGGAAAAGGAGAAGTAAGAGGTCTCTGCCAATGTTGTGTAGGTGGAGGTGGAATAGTGCAAGACATGGTTGAATTTGGGTATGGAATAGGAGGATTTGGTATGATAGGTGGGGCTTGGGTACTTAGGAGTATGGATGAATTAGATCCTTGGAAGTTTATGTAGTTAGGTAGTGAAGATGGAATGTGAGCAGTATTGGGCATGCTAGTGAAATCCTATCTAGGAATAAATAATGGTGAAATAGAAGGGATAGAAGTTAGTGTGCTATGGAAAGTATTGTGTGCATGATAACTAGAAGCATGATCAGAGGGTGGGCCAGGGGTGAACCTAACACCTGGAATGGATAAATTGGAGATGGACCGAATGATTTGCTCTAATTGCTGAGTCTAATCTTGCTGATTCTTCTGAATTTGCTCTAGGGTTGTCTGCACTTCCTCTAGTTGACCTCTAGTAGCAAAGGTGTTCTCTGTTGCTTCAGGTGCCTCAGCGCGTGTTTGCCGAGTCATGGTGAGTCCAGTGATTAGATAGAGTACAGCTTAGGGATTTTACAAGAGTAGGATCTCCAACCCTCACTGGATCCTCTAACTACCAATGAATAGACAAAGAAACAAGGATCTGGAGTTTATACCAAAACAAAGTACCTTGGATCCGAATCGCTTGTTCTTGTGTCCACATATACCTTCTAATCGACGAACAACAAGAACTTAGGTATTTTACCAGGAAAACATTTTTCCCAACCATTGTTCGACGATGCTCGCAGGATCAGAAGCAGGATCGCAGGAATCTGATACCAATATGTAACTACCGAGACAGATTAAGGTGGAAAAAAATGGAGAAAGTAGAGGTGTTCGGGAGAGAAGAGAGAGAATTTGGGGATTAGGTTGTTGGGAGTTTGATTACTTTTTGCATACCTATTACAATCCCAATCGCGGTGTCTTAAGCTCACATGCGAGTAGGTGAACAGAGACGCAGCTCTATCGAAAAGCGAGGAAAAGCACAACGCCTTACAGGCAAAGTAAGAACAACAAAAGCAATAGTGAAAAATGAAGAGATGCTATTGAAGAGTGAAAAATGAAGGAAAATAATATAAAGGGAATTTGGAAGAGAATGAAATAAAGTGAAAATGGTTAAAGATGGTCTAAAGCTCGGCTTACCTAGGTTTGCGAGTTCAAGCTTAGCCAAGTTGGAGTAGCTTATGAAGCTCGAGATTTTCTTTTATGGCCCTACTTGTGATGCAGCTCTGTTGCGTATGCATGCCTATGAGGTTGCCAAGTATTCCTTCCGAAAGAAAATACATCATGATTTGATGCTAATTTTAATAAATCCAGTGAACAAGGTCTAACACAGACAGCTCCTCCAAGATCAAAATGCAGAAGCTATTACATCAATTAGTGAGAAAAAGTACCAATTTGATTGTTATATATGGCCCCTAATCCATTTTGATCCCTGACTAGGTTTACTTGGTCCTCAGACTATCAAAATCATCCTATGATTGTTCCTTGTTCGTTTAACACAATGGTTTTGGATGGTCACTACACCAAAACATATCATATATACCTATACATTTATATTGGTTCAATCAGAATCGAAACAAATAAGGTTACTAGTGCTGATTCCTTGGTGGACATATGTGACATAAGCTTTCAGGTGCTGGTGTTAATTACCAATAGGCACATATTACAAACTATATGTGCCGGTTCTAATGACCAACTGACACAAATATATCTGTGTTGGTTCGTGTAGCGCTCTAAAACATATAATTTGTATATATGTGCTTGTTGAAAATTAGAACTGACACATATAAAGATTTTCCCGCGTGTCAAGTAAAGAAATGTGTTACTTTGTTTTCATATGCTCCGATTCGTAATTACAACCAGCACACATAAAGTTTCAACTCCCGAGATGTTTCGCCGGCATTTTTCCCCATACACATCTATATAATATTATAGATCGATCCCTCCATTTCGATCGATCTCTCCGCCACTTCATACTCCAGATCTTCGTCTTATCCCACTTCACCATGGCCGAATCACCTTCTTCGCCCTTGTCATCGATGCCCTCTCTACCAGCCACGCCATTGGTGCCCTTTCCAGTGCCTGCCTCACTGCTACATCCCTTTCCACCCACCTCACCACTGAAGCCCTCTCCACCCGCCTCATCGCTGATGACGTCTCCACCCGCCTTGCTGCTGCAGATGATGCCCTCTCCACCTGCCTCGACTTGGCGAGCAGCCACGCCATGGTCACCATGGCTTGGTGGCGATTTGGCACCTCGCGAGGAGAAGCCTGCCGGCAAGGAGCCCCATGAGGAGAAGCCACCAGCCAGGGAGGAGCCCCACGATGAGGAGTTGACGCCCAAGCGATAGCTGGCCACATCGCCCAAAGAGGAGAAGGACGAAGATGAACAGCTCACCCCCGCCATGTCGTTGGAGGTAGAGTCAGAGCAGGAGGTGGTTGGATGGGCCCAATGGCCATCTGATGATGGGACACCTCCCCCGATCCCTCGGACAGCCCCATGCTGTCTGGCAACGACGACCGGTGGATGTAGCTATAGGATAGCTATAGGGTATAGTTTACATGCGTAGCTAGCTAGTAGCTACCCTAGCTAGCATGGTGGTGTGGGGCCTGTCCTTTGCCCACCATACGATCTGCACTAGTCCCTGGATCAGTATACTAGTGCATACCATTCACATAGCCGGATCATTACATACAAGCGGAAGTCTTATAATTACACAAATACCTGCATTAAGCCCAAGGGGCTATTAAGTATTACAAACGGCACATTGGCCCAAATAGTCAGAAAGTCCAAAAGATCAGAGTACGCAAGACCCGAAAGATCCAAAAGGGTCTCGTGCCGGCTATGCCTAAGCACTCGACTGGAGAGACGCCCTATGCCTCGCCCTGGTCGTCAGCGAAATCCTGTCCTTCATCTTCATGGCAGGCGTACTGATCCTGCTCATATTCTCCATCTAGAAGAGAATATGAATGCGAGGTCAGTGTCATCCAAACACTGGCGAGCTATCACCCAACCTGATGCAATTTTAGTGATAGGGGTTCCAAAGGAAAGGTTGGGGTTTATTTGTTTGCAGAAAGCAAGTTTTCTAAATCAAATCCTATGACTTAGCACTTTTAACCCAAAGTTCTGCTAATCATTATTTTCATTATTGTAGTTTGTCACAATCCACATTCCACCAATCACAATCCACATTCCACACCAGTCCTTAGATCTCCGCACACACCGCCATCAAATTAGGGTGTGGCGCACCTTAATGGATCTTACGCCCGGAAGTGCCGTTCTTCCCTAGCCGGGTTGCCACGCCCGCACTAGAGTCACGGCTCCTCGACACGTAAGACCTAGATCATCCCACGGATGACGACATGATCTTGTCTTCACCTCAAGCATGGCAGCAGAGCAGGCACGCCCGCAGTCGTACTACCCCGAATCCCCAATACTTGCACTACGCGCGATGGCCACGCGTTGTGGTGATAGGAACCAAATCCCGCAGCATTTGGTCGGCGACTTCCATTGTGTGCCTCATCGCACACCCGTCCGGTCCACTCTACGAGTCACATCAGATCCGCAATCCACACACATTCACATTCACTTCCTTCTTACGCTATCGTTCCTCCGTGTGCCTCGCACACGATGTGGTGAACCACCCCTGGTGGCGGCGATTGGCGACTACGCGTGTTGCCCCGCTCCTCACAAAGACCGCGTCTGTGAGCGATAGCCCTCTTCACATCACACCAATAGCCTTGCTACTTCCACCTTAACCACAAGTCGGACCACGTCCGTTTTCCCAATCACATCCCAACACACACACACCGGCATGCCAGCCCAATTTTCGTTTTCAAATTTGATATGTAATCATGTCCGGTGAATGTCGGTTCACTGTTCGAGGCCGATCTAAGCCTAAAATTAATAACGGACCCGAGCAATGTCTCATAAATTTTAACCAAGACTTAAGAGTCTAAAATTGTTTTATTTAACCCTAAGTGGCTATCAAGGGTGATTTTCAAGGCAATCATTCATAAAGTCAAAGGACAGATGAGTATTATCAAGGCAATATCATCAAGGTAGAACAATAACAAATGATAATAAGGCATGATAAATCATGATTAAGCAAGTAGGTATTATTTACTTAAAAGGCATGCAATTTAATACAGTAAATAAAATATTTAATAAAACTGGGTATCAATATGATCCATTAGAGTGTTAACTCGCACTAGGGAAAGCTAACTCTCCCTAATAAAAGCAAACACAATTATGGTTTAAGATGTTAACTCGCACTAGGAAAAGCGCATCCTCTCCCTAGTAAAAGCAACATTATTAAGGGTAGGTATTAACTCGCACTAGGGAAAATCAAGATTCTCCATAGTAAAAGCAATCCTTAGAGGGTGAATGTTAACTACTTTGAGTCCCGAGAGTGGTAGGAGTCTTCTTCTTTGTTCTTCAAATTGCTCCTTGTGCTTCTCCGTGTCTATTAACGGAACGAATTTGAAGAACAAATAAATAAAATACCAATATGCAACGAGGAAGCATGATGCATGAATGCACGAGCTTCTAAAGGCGATCGTGATTCTGGATGCTAGTTATGCTAGGGTTTTAAGCATAGTAGCGTCGAGATGCGATGCATGGATGTAAAATCGATTTATGTTTTATTTTGTTATTTCTAAAATTTACTTCAATTAAAATATATGTTCAATTCTAATAATACAATATAAACAATTGAATGTTGCTAATTAAGAATGTTTTCTTTTAAATAAGTAATTAGAAAAATAACTATTTACTCCAAAAAAAAAAAAAAAAAGTATAAACATTAATTTAGTTATACCTACTCATTTCCAGAAATTCTCAGTCCTTTTAAATAGACATAAACAATTAATTCACTTTGTTTATCACAGTTTATAGGTATTTTCCTATATCTAGAAAATTGCGAGAAAATAAAATATGCTCGAAAATTATGAGAAATTTATGGGAGCTAGAATGTGTCCCGATCTATCTATTTTAACTTGTTTCACCTAAATCAAACAAATGAGGAATTTTTCGTGGCCCTATGAAGTCCATATTTTTCATTTACTTTGTGCTTCTTTGTCGCCAGATCAAAGAATCGCAAGACGAAAGCGACAAACCAAGAAAGAACAGCCGCAAAGACGCCTAGCAAAGAAGGTTTAGCATCGCAAGCAAGAGCAAAGCAATAGCAAAGCAACTAGCAACAACATTTAGCAGGAACATCGGAAGAATCAACGCAAGGAGCAAAGAAGAAGAACTAGAAGCAAACATCTGACGAAAGCCGAAGAATGCATAAACATCGCAAGAAGAAGAAGACGCAGCAGAGCTTGGTGCTCCTTCCTTTACCTCAGAGCGGCGGCAACTCCAGTAAGCAAGAAGGCACAAACAATCGGGAGCGGTACCGCTAGGAGCAGCGAGGTCTGTGAAGAGAAGCAAGCACCAAAGAAAGAAAGCGCAGGAGTAAAGAGGTTAGAGGAGAGTGAAGGGAGGAGAAGAAGAAGAGTGAGGGGAGGTCACACTGCTACTGACAGACTGGAAGGAAGCAAAACAGGAGTCGCAAGGAGATTGAAATTTGGCGGTGTGGAGTTTCACCAGGAGGAGGCATAAAAAGAGCTGGGTAAGGTGGAGGCCGATTTGGGAAGAGGGGAAAAATAGGAAGGAAAGGTAATATATAGGAGAATCATCAATGTTTTCGAGAAAAATAATATTATAAATAGTAAATTCCATTTTAAACTATTTATAATTTGTAAATTCTCTATAATAGAGAAATTATAACAAATTGGTTTTAGGTGATTAAGGTTTATTTTAGCGAGGATGTCATAATTCTTGACTAATCAATTAATTAAGGGTGGTGGACCAATTAATGTACCATGATTAATATATTTCTTGAGTCCGAATGTTTTTCTATATTTTCTATAATTTTTCTTAGATTTTTATTAGTTTATTTATTTTAGATTGCGAAACCCATTTCTCCCATTTTTATATATATAGGTTAATACCTAAAAGCAAGCTAATGAAATTAATCTGAGAAAAATGTTCATTATTGTTCATGTTAACATTTTTAGTAAATCCGAATACGATCTAATATTTACCATAAATTTTCTATCATATTTGGAGAAGTCTAACTATTTTTAATAAATCGTTTCTAATTACTTGTATTATTTCTATTCGCTAAATCCAGAAAAACCGATGAACATCTTTGGGGCCTACCGCTAACTTGCGCTGTTTTGCCACGCCAAGGCGCATTCGGAAAGACGTTAACGTCGTGGGAAGCGCCACAACGGAACTTCGTTTTCTTGAACGACATGTGGGCCATGGGTCCCACATGTCACGACACCTTAGTTATTCCGCGAGATTTAAATCGACAAGATAAAGCACGCATCTTGGCGAAGATCTAACGGCTAGGACTTCATCTCCTACCTCCGGCCGGGGCGGCGGTGGTGACGTCATGAAACCGGTGAACTTTCGGCGACGCTCTGGGCGCTTCTGAGGCACTAGTGTGGTTGATTTTGGGCGCTACATGGTTCATGAGTAGCAGCCCGAGGACGTGCTATCAAGCTATTCGCGGCGATGGCTTGAACGGCGGCGAGCCATGACGGTGGCGGAGAACTCCTACGGGAGCAACTAGCTAAGGCTCTACAAAGCCCTATAAGGTAAACTAGGACATGTATGAGCTTAAGGAGGACATGAGGAGGCTCACCGAGCTCAAGGTCGGGTCGGAGATGGTGTGAGGCGTGCTGGCGACGGTGAGGCCGAAGCGAGAAGAAACAGGGCTCTCGTCGGCAGGGAACTCTGGTAACTCTGGGGTTCAATTGACCTGGGCGAAAAATGGGAATGGTTGAGGTGATACTCCATGCACAGGAATCGACGAGGAACTCACCGTGGAGGAGCAATCGGAAGGGCGTGATCTGGCGTGCTCCCGAGTCGGCGGTGGTGACGTGGTTCTCAACGGCGACTAGAGGGATCCGGGGTCAATTCCTTCGGTATGGAGCAACTTAGGAGTGAGGTGGTGTGGGTGCGCGCACAAGTTAGAGACGAGGGGCACTCGGCCAAGCTGTAGCTGTGAGCGTGGGGAAGAAACTTCCGACGAGCATGGCTATGGCTTTTATAGGCGAGGTCGGGCCTAGTTACGGATTTGTTAGCCTCAGGACGAGCCGGAGCGGTCAATGGGAAGCTCAGGGCACTATTGGTCGGTCGGGGCGGTGGCGAACGGGGCGATGACGAAGTGAGGCAGCGCGCGCGAGTAACGTGATGTGCTGGGGCGATCGGTGCGTCTTGTGAAGATCAACATAATGCAGCGGCGACCCGATTAGGCAGCATGGGCGGTGCTCGAGCGGCAACACAAGCGAGCCAACACGGCGGCTCGGACGACACGCCATGTCGGCGGCGCGCCCGGCATTGGCGGCGAGGCCAATCCGCCCCGAAATGGGGTCCACAGATCATCCGGACAACCACTAACGGCCAAGGAAGATCTCTACCAAAGATCTGGGCGAGGAGTATAAATTTCGCGGGAGATCGGTTGGGTGGCCTTGACCAAATTGTTTGATGAAATGCTCATAAGAGCAAGATGAAGGGGATCGCCATGTGGGCCCCACCTAGGTCAAGATTGGTCCATACTCAACTTAGGCTGCCACTTAGGACCTAAATTAGTCTTTAGAATTTTTGTAGGATTTTAATACAGTTTATCATATATATATATATATAAATATACACACAAGTGTACATATACATATACAAATATATATGCACATATCCATGAGATTTATAGTGATATTTAAAACCACTAAAACACCTAGTCTAAACATTGCTACATTTTAGGTATCCATGACCAGGTCCTAAGTTTAATTTTTTCACTATCTTACTCAAGTTAGTCACCAATTTTTGTTCTAAATAATATCAAGAAGTCCAGAATTTGTATTTTCGCAAAATTGTCTTAAAAGATGTTGGCGTTGCATCGTTCAAACATCACAAAATGTTTTCAAAAGTATCGCCCAATTTTGGGCTATTACAAATCCTACCCCTAAAAATAAATCTCGACCTCGAGATTTGATAGCCTAGAGCTAGAGAGAATAGAGAGGTGGCAATCCGCTCTTCGTTCGAAGGTTCTTGGATATGCTTTTTAATTTTGATCCTGAGTACTCGGTAGTCTTTGAATCATGGCGACTCACGGTGCGATCATTGGAGAAGAGGATCTTTATTTTGAATTGTCAGAAGGGTCGTCAAGCTAGTCCTTTGTCATAAGGCTACTTCGTCCTAGTTTGTTAGAATGTAGATGAGAGGGAATAGTAGTAGAACAAAGGCAAGAAGAATAATGAGGGAAAAGATCGAGAGGGCGGCAGAGGGAAATCTTCTTCTTCAAGATAGCAGCTTTGTGGTTTGTTTCCTTGATCAAGAACATAAATGATACCTGGTGTTGTGATTACTTCTAATTCCCTTAATACTCAATGGATAGACATGTGGTGCTGTATAAAAAAAAAGCTCACAATACCATCTAGGATGCCTCCATTTTAATTATCCACCAAGATCCAATTCTAATCTGTGATGTACTTTATTTCGTATTTCATCCAGCAATGTGACCATTATAACAACTTCATAAATCACCTAAAAAAATCCAATTTGATCACAGTTTATGACCTCATTCTTGGTTTGATCATAACAGTTTGAGACTCTTACTATTAAATGATTTACCACCAAAATTTAGAGTCTCGTCCTTGTTATTATTGTTATTATTATTTTCCATCAAATCTTGGTCTGCTACGATTTTCCTTGTCCCATCTTTATTATACCGCCTAATTGCTTTTAGCCAAATCAATAGTTACCCATTCTCAAAATATCTACACATCCACCAATAACGGCTTCGAGTCACCTGGCTTCTTAACAATCCGAATCCCGATATCAGTCTATGAACCAAGGGATTGAGTTATCCTTAAGCATCACCCAAAATTTAAGATACAGTTTAATAAATTCCAAAACTGATCCTGAATCACAATCGTCATTAACTAGAATGGGTAATCCCACAATAACTTCTAGATAAATCGGATACTTCTAATGAGTAATCTCAACTTCCTCTTAATATATATGACGACAATCCAACATAATCATGTTTGACTGCCCCCCTTAAATAAAAATTTTCCACCAACATTGGGGCAGTTTCTAGTCAATAGTTTTAATATCACTCCTCCAATTGAGACCGTATATCCCGCAATAGTCATTAATACTAATATTTCGACTAGTATAATCCATATTTCAAATCCACTGCAAACAAATCCATAAGATTATTATTTAACCCTTTGGTGCTTATCCAATCCTCAATCAGGATAATTTTAATTATCTAAAAAAAATATCCAAGTCCGAGTGATCATATTATCTTCTAGGTGGATCACAAATGATACAAATTTCAGTTCTTCCTGACATGGTCTTACACAAATCCTTGTTTTCTGTATCGGGTCAACCGGATAAGATTATTCCTACTAATCCAAGTATAACTGGGTGAGTCCATGAACAATCAGCATGGAACATCTCCTCAAATTTTTAGATCGCCGATACTCTAAGAATCCATCATGCGACAAAGGATCACCTAATTAATAATTAACCAGTAGATCCACCAATCAATGACCAATATGATGGTCTTCCAATAATTCACTGATTTCTACGAAATCCATCTGAGTCCAATGAATCCAATAGTGGACAGATCAACTTCTTCAAGCAATTCATAAATGCACCATGTGCTAATAGTTCATATTCGAACCATCGATAATGTGTTTCGAATCACCATGTCATAACCCTTAATTATAAACTTAATCCACCAATATAGGGTTAGTATACTCTCTATAGTGTCCACAAAATTTTTTTTTTTTTTTTTCTTATTATATTTTTTTTTTTTTTTTTGCCACTATATGAGCGGTGTCTTGTATAATCTTTTTGAAATCCACCAAATTTATTTTGAACTTTTGCTAAATACACCAATCACTCTGTGATCTCCACTCATTTTAATCATATCACTATCTCCGGAATAGAATTGTTCCCTCAAGATTAACATCTAAGGGATAATCAATCACATCTCCGAACTTTTTCATCATGCACCTTAAACCAATACAAAAAATCATCATACGCTTCCAAAATAATTTTACCTAAGTTTGATCTTTTAACTTCACTAATGGCATCATTTCTTATATCGATGCAAACTTCCTTGATGTACAACACACGTCAATCCATCCTTCCATCCATTATAGGGCTTTCTCTTAATTGATTCCAAGGTGTTCATTGTCTCATGACACTATTAGTTTGATAGAATCACAACAACGGTAAGAGGAATAATATAAAGGAAAATAAGAAAGGTAGGAGAATATTCTATCTCACACACGGCGGTGTAAAGATAAGTTTCACTCCCCACAAAAATCTAGGGAGAGAATAAATTGGGTTTGAAAAGGAGACCGACGGGGTGAGCAATTTTGAGTAGGAAAATAAATATCTTTTGTCACACCTTGCTCGTAAACAGGTTTGAAAATTACAATTGGAAAATCTTCCTTTGGAATAAAACAAGAGGTCGAAGCGAGATGAGGAAACATGGTTGGAAGGGCACGGAGATTTTAAAATTTACATTGGAGAAAGTTTGAATAAGAGAATTCTTTTAAAAGCAGCTCATGAGGTCAAAACTAAATTTTTGTTTTAATACCTTTGTCTTCAAATATATATATATATATATATATTATTAACATTTCAAAGCATTGCCTTGGAAAACTTGTGCGAAGCTCATTTTCCAAATCCTTTGCACATACCTTTTTAAAGATACCTTTTTGAAAACAGATTTTTAGTAACCCAAAATACCCAACAAATTCTTGGTGCTAAAAGGTTGAAACTGTGTTTTGCAAAAAGGTACTTGGTTTTGACCAAGGTATGTAAGCATTTTGTGAGTAAATCATTTTACCAACAATTTTCTTAGGAAGATAATCTTTGAAACATATAGTTTGTAGTTTGGTGCAAATCAAAATTTTGTTCAAAGTGGGGCTTTCGGAGACTAAATCAAAGGAAAGGAGGGTTCGACGGAGTTCCTTAGAGGATAGATAACTTGAATGTTCGGTTGGTAGAATGGGATGACGGAGATCCTTAATGGAGAATTTAGATTTTCGGGTCTTATGGCGGCGACTTAGTTGAGAGACTAGCCTGCACTTCTGAGTAGTCCCATGAATTCTGACTATAACATGAGTAGTCTTGGGTTATTCATTGCTCTTACGATCTTCGTTTGCATCAAGCGTAGGAAATCTTCAGCCTCTGATTCTTGTTGGTTCAGAAGGGTCTGGATAGCTTCGAGGGCTTGGAGCAATTGAGTTTATTTTGTCCAACTATGGTCAAACTAGGGATACCTAGTAGGAGAGGAGGTATGAGCCTTCAGGCACGACTCTGACTGCCGTATGCTATTATTTTTGCGGCGACCATTGTCGGCACTGATCCCTTGAAAGACCTCTTTGGCGTCAGGGTAAGTCTTAAAGCTATTTTAGTCCTATGCCTATATGCATGATATGCAGATGCACAAGAACCAAAAGTTAACAAGTGTCAATAAGACCCAACAACATTTATAATGCTCAAATTTAACTTGTAAGAGGTAGAACACCATTCTCTTAATTAAGGCGTCCCACAGCTTACTATCACAAGCAAGAATTTACGATTCTAGGCTAGGGTAACTTTTGATGAAAAGTCCTAACAGCAGCCCGAAGTTGAGATTATCTAAACTAATCTCACATACCTATAACGGACTTGACAAGTTTTGAAGGTTAATAGACTAACAAGTCTTTTAAAATGATTCCCTAGAAAACTAGGGATCACACTTAAGCCTACGGTGCACTTATTATCAATTGTTTTAGCAACTGATATTATGCGTAATTTCTTCAAACTAGAATAGAGAAATTGGAGATATTGGGATATAATTGCCTATAGGTGGCCACATTATGTGTTGACGTATTCCGAGTTGGTCATGGTGCTGACATCTTCTTAGATCCAATGCAGTCGGTTGTAGGGGCGATGGCTGATTGAGGAGTCTTGTGGCTCTTTTACCTTCATGTCTCTTTATTCTTCTTTAAGCTCCTTAAGTATGTTGTCGAGGCGTGTAGGTTTAGGTCTCCAATGCTGAGAAGGAGGGGTCAACTAGACCTTTGAATCAGGGCAGAACTTAGAAGAGACTCTTGTTTGAGAACAAACAAGACATGCGAAGTTACGTGAGGAGAATATGAGACAAGATAGAAGCTCAAAATGTCAGGTAAGAGGAGACATGAGGGAAGAGTTTTCCAAAAACTTCTAAAAAGGATAGAGGATTGGGATGCAATTCAGGAGGAAAGAATACAGCAGATTTTTATAAAGTAGTGTACTTAGAAAAATACCTTTCTTAGTTTTCAAATTACGAAGTGCTAACGGCCAAGGTTTAGGGCTCCTACAGTCGTATGCTCTGATACCAGCTCTGTGGGGCCTGTCCTTTGCCCACCATACGATCTGCACTAGTCCCTGGATCAGTATACTAGTGCATACCATTCACATAGCCGGATCATTACATACAAGCGGAAGTCTTATAATTACACAAATACCTGCATTAAGCCCAAGGGGCTATTAAGTATTACAAACGGCACATTGGCCCAAATAGTCAGAAAGTCCAAAAGATCGAGTACATAAGACCCGAAAGATCCAAAGGGTCTCGTCTTGGCTATGCCTAAGCACTCGATCGAGAGACGCCCTATGCCTCGCATACAGTCGTCGGCCGAAATCCTGTCCTTCATCTTCATGGCAAAGCGTCTTGATCTGCTCATATTCTCCATCTAGAAGAGAATATGAATGCGAGGTCGATGTCATCCAAACATCGGCGAGCTATCACCCAACCTCGATGCAATTTTAGTGATAGGGGTTCCAAAGGAAAGGTTGGGGTTTATTTGTTTGCGAAAGCAAGTTTTCTAAATCAAATCCTATGACTTAGCACTTTTAACCCAAAGTTACGCTAATCATTATTTTCATTATTGTAGTTTGTCACAATCCACATTCCACCAATCACAATCCACATTCCACACCAGTCCTTAGATCTCGCACACACCGCCATCAAATTCGGGTGTGGCGCACCGTTAATGGATCTTACGCCCGGTGAAGTGCCCGTTCTTCCCTAGCCGGGTTGCCACGCCGCACTAGAGTCACGGCTCCACGACACGTAAGACCTAGATCATCCCACGGATGGCGACATGATCTTGTCTTCACCTCAAGCATGGCAGCAGGAGCGAGTACGCCCGCATGGTCGTACTACCCTGAATCCCCAATACTTGCACTACCGCGCGATGGCCGCGTTGTGGTGATAGGAACCAAATCCCGCAGCATTTGGTCGGCGACTTCCATTGTGTGCCTCATCGCACACCCGTCCGGTCCACTCTACGAGTCACATCAGATCCGCAATCACACACATTCACATTCACTTCCTTCTTACGCTATCGTTCCTCCGTGTGCCTGCACACGATGTGGTGAACCACCCCAGTGGCGGCGATTAGCGACTACGCGTGTTGCCCCGCGCTCCTCACAAAGACCGCGTCTGTGAGCGATAGCCCTCTTCACATCACACCAATAGCCTTGCTACTTCCACCTTAACCACAAGTCGGACCACGTCCGTTTTCCCAATCACATCCCAACACACACACACCGGCATGCCAGCCCAATTTCAGTTTTCAAATTTGATATGTAATCATGTCCGGTGAATGTCGGTTCACTGTTCGAGGCCGATCTAAGCCTAAAATTAATAACTGGACCCGAGCAATGTCTACATAAATTTTAACCAAGACTTAAGAGTCTAAAATTGTTTTATTTAACCCTAAGCGGCTATCAAGGGTGATTTTCAAGGCAATCATTCATAAAGTCAAAGGACGATGAGTATTATCAAGGCAATATCATCAAGGTAGAACAATAACAAATGATAATAAGGCATGATAAATCATGATTAAGCAAGTAGGTATTATTTACTTAAAAGGCATGCAATTTAATACAGTAAATAAAATATTTAATAAAACTGGGTATCAATATGATCCATTAGAGTGTTAACTCGCACTAGGGAAAGCTAACTCTCCCTAATAAAAGCAAACACAATTATGGTTTAAGATGTTAACTCGCACTAGGAAAAGCGCATCCTCTCCCTAGTAAAAGCAACATTATTAAGGGTAGGTATTAACTCGCACTAGGGAAAATCAAGATTCTCCATAGTAAAAGCAATCCCTTAGAGGGTGAATGTTAACTCGCCTGAGTCCTGAGAGTGGTAGGAGTCTTCTTGCTGTTCTTCAAATTGCTCCTTGTGCTTCTCCGTGTCTATTAACGGAACGAATTTGAAGAACAAATAAATAAAATACCAATATGCAACGAGGAAGCATGATGCATGAATGCACGAGCTTTAAAGCGATCGTGGTTACGGATGCTAGTTATGCTAGGGTTTTAAGCATAGTAGCGTCGAGAGATGCGATGCATGGATGTGCGAAATCGATTTATGTTTTATTTTGTTATTTCTAAAATTTACTTCAATTAAAATATATGTTCAATTCTAATAATACAATATAAACAATTGAATGTTGCTAATTAAGAATGTTTTCTTTTAAATAAGTAATTCGAAAAATAACTATTTACTCCAAAAAAAAAAAAAAAAAGTATAAACATTAATTTAGTTATACCTACTCATTTCCAGAAATTCTCAGTCCTTTTAAATAGACATAAACAATTAATTCACTTGTTTATCACAGTTTATAGGTATTTTCCTATATCTAGAAAATTGCGAAAATAAAATATGCTCGTAAAATTATGAGAAATTTATGGGAGCTAGAATGTGTCCCGATCTATCTATTTTAACTTGTTTCACCTAAATCAAACAAATGAGAATTTTTCGTGGCCCTATGAAGTCCATATTTTTCATTTACTTTGTGCTTCTTCGCCAGATCAAAGAATCGCACGAGCGACAAACCAGCGACAGCGGCTGCGCAAAGACGCCTAGCAGCAAGGTTTAGCACTGCAAGCAGTAGCAAAGCAATAGCAAAGCAGCTAGCAACAGCATTTAGCAGGAACATCAAGAAGAATCAACGCAAGGAGCAGCGGAAGACAACTAGAAGCGACATACGAGCAGCAGGCCAGCAGCTGCCTGCAGCATCAGCAGCAGCAAGACGCAGCAGGAGCTTGGTGCTCCTTCCTTTACCCTGTAGCAGCGGCAACTCCAGCGCAGCAAGGCACAGCAATCGGGAGCAGCCGCTAGGAGCAGCGAGGTGCAGCAGCAGGAAGCAAGCACCAGCAGCAAAGCGCAGGAGTAAAGAGGTTAGAGGAGAGTGAAGGGAGGAGAAGAAGAAGAGTGAGGGGAGGTCACTGCTACAGCAGCACTGGAAGGAAGCAAAACAGGAGTGCGCAAAGGAGATTGGGGTGGCAGTGTGGAGTTTCACCAGGAGGAGGCATAAAAAGATTTGGGTAAGGTGGAGGGTGATTTGGGGAAGAGGGGAAAAATAGGAAGGAAAGGTAATATATAGGAGAATCATCAATGTTTTCAGAAAAATAATATTATAAATAGTAAATTCCATTTTAAACTATTTATAATTTGTAAATCTCTATAATAGAGAAATTATAACAAATTGGTTTTAGGTGATTAAGGTTTATTTTAGCCAGGATGTCATAATTACTGACTAATCAATTAATTAAGGGTGGTGGACCAATTAATGTACCATGATTAATATATTTCTTGAGTCCAGAATGTTTTTCTATATTTTCTATAATTTTTCTTAGATTTTTATTAGTTTATTTATTTTAGATTGCAGAAACCCATTTCTCCCATTTTTATATATATAGGTTAATACCTAAAAGCAAGCTAATGAAATTAATCTGAGAAAAATGTTCATTATTGTTCATGTTAACATTTTTAGTAAATCCAGAATACGATCTAATATTTACCATAAATTTTCTATCATATTTGGAGAAGTCTAACTATTTTTAATAAATCGTTTCTAATTACTTGTATTATTTCTATTCGCTAAATCCAGGAAAAACCGATGAGCAGTCTTTGGCCGCCCGCTAACTATGCGGTTGCCAATGCCACGCCGGCGATTTCGAAAGACGTTAACGTCGTGGGAAGCGCCCACAACGGAACTCGTTTTTACTGAACGACATGTGGGCCATGGGTCCCACATGTCAGCGACACCTTAGTTATTCCGCGCGAGATTTAAATCTGGACAGTATAAAGCACGCATCTTGGCGAAGATCTAACGGCTAGGACTTCATCTCCTACCTCCGGCCGGGGCGGCGGTGGTGACGTCATGAAACCGGTGAACTTTCGGCGGCGCTCTCTGGCCTTCAAAGGCACTAGTGTGGTTGATTTTGGGCGCCTCTGAGTTCCTTGCGAGTAGCCCGAGGGCGCACTATCAAGCTATTAGCGGCGATGGCTTGAACAGCGGCGAGCCAAGACGGTGGTGGAGAACTCCTCACGGAGCAACTAGCTAAGGCTCTACAAAGCCCTATAAGGTAAACTAGGACATGTATGAGCTTAAGGAGGACATGAGGAGGCTCACCGAGCTCAAGGTCGGGTCGGAGATGGTGTGAGGCGTCTTTGGCGGCGGTGAGGCCGAAGCGAGAAGAAACAGGCTCTCGTCGGCGGGAACTCTGGTAACTCGGGGTTCAATTGACTGGGCGAAAAATGGGAATGGTTGAGGTGATACTCCATGCACAGGAATCGACGAGGAACTCACTGTGGAGGAGCAATCGGGAAGGGCGTGATCTGGCGTGCTCCCGAGTCGGCGGTGGTGGCGTGGTTCTCAACGGCGACTAGAGGATCCGGGGTCAATTCGCCGGTATGGAGCAACTTAGGAGTGAGGTGGTGTGGGTGCGCGCACAAGTTAGAGACGAGGGCACTCGCCAAGTCAGTAGCTGTGGCGTGGGGAAGAAACTTCCGACGAGCATGGCTATGGCTTTTATAGGCGAGGCCGGGCCTAGTTCTGGATTTGTTAGCCTCGGGACGAGCCGAGCGGTCAATGGGAAGCTCAGGCACTATTGGTCGGTCGGGCGGTGGCGAGCAGGACGATGACGAAGTGAGGCAGCGCGCGATGAGCGTGATGTGCTGGGGCGATCGGTGCCGTCGCGTGAAGATCAACATAATGCTGTGTGGCGACCCGATTAGGCAGCATGGGCGGTGCTCGAACGGCAACACAAGCAGCCAACACGGCGGCTGGACGACACGCCATGTCGGCGGCGGCGCCAAAGATTGGCGGCGAGGCCAATCCGTCGAAATGGGGTCCACAGATCATCCGGACAACCACTAACGGCCAAGGGAAGATCTCTACCAAAGATCTGGCGAGGAGTATAAATTTCGCGGGGAGATCGGTTGAAATTGGCCTTGACCAAATTGTTGATGAAATGCTCATAAGAGCAAGATGAAGGGGGACTGCCATGTGGGCCCCACCTAGGTCAAGATTGGTCCATACTCAACTTAGGCTGCCACTTAGGACCTAAATTAGTCTTTAGAATTTTTTGTAGGATTTTTAATACAGTTTATCATATATATATATATATAAATATACACACAAGTGTACATATACATATACAAATATATATGCACATATCCATGAGATTTATAGTGATATTTAAAACCACTAAAAACACCTAGTCTAAACATTGCTACATTTTAGGTATCCATGACCAGGTCCTAAGTTTAATTTTTTCACTATCTTACTCAAGTTAGTCAGCCAATTTTTGTTCTAAATAATATCAAGAAGTCCAGGAATTTGTATTTTCGCAAAATTGTCTTAAAAGATGTTGGCGTTGCATCGTTCAAACATCACAAAAATGTTTTCAAAAGTATCGCCCAATTTTGGGCTATTACAGGTGGGTAGGCTAGCTATTTTAAAAATATTTTAAAATATCTTTACGTCAGTTCTAGCCTAAACTGGCATGAATAATGGGTCATTTGTGTTGGTTCGTAATCGACATAGATGACCGGGCACATCAGTGCCTGTTATATTGTGCATGTTCAAATACCGGCACTATTGTTAGTTTAGAACTGGCACTGATGGCCATTTCCATAGGTGGCATCCATGTGAGCAATTTAATTGCGGACACGTAAGCTGCACATGCGACATTTTCATTTTTATAAATTTTTATATTAATGGGCCCACATGTCACCCCCACTTTACTCTCTTCATAATAGGTCCTCTTCTTCTCTTTCTCTCATTCCTCTGTCTCCAATGACCTCGTCCTTCTCCTTTTCGTCTCTGACCAACAAGCCTAGCCAGCGTGCCGCCTATGAGGAGGAGGCGCGTTGGCATGTGAGTAGAAGGGTAGTGGAGAGGAGGGACCACCGGATTTGGGGAGGGTAGCAGTAGGTGCTCGATGCAACGACCTTGGCCAGCTGGCAAAGAAGTAGGGGGTGCCATGAGGAACCTTTTTGGTGGCTTGGATTGGGCAGAAAAGTATCGTAGCAGCAAGGCCAAAGAGCAGCAGCGGTGGTGGTGATGGGAGGACGACGTGGTGGCATTATGAGGCATGTGGGCCGGAGGAGAGGTTGTTAGGACCCGGTTTCACTAAACCGAACTCCTTTATGTTAACAATATGAGTCCCATAGATCAATACTCATACCCACAGTACAACAAAGAATAGGTATCAATACCAACGCTGCATTAACTAATAAAATAAATCAGAGTGCGGAAAAACCAATTATTACAATAGTTCATAACATCAAGTCCTGACTAATGCAAATAGAAAGCAAATAAAGATAGTATCCCATCACGGCCACAAACACACACTGAACGGGAAGCAACTAGTAATCCAAGACACCCTCTAGAAAATCAAAAATATATTCCTGCTTGTAATCGTACTCATGTCCTGCTTGTGGAATAATCAGACCTGAATGAAAGTTAGGATTAGCACGCGAATGCTAGCAAGTCTTTTCTAGGAAGGGTCAGGTCAAGATTCACCCTAGGAAAGGTAATGGTTTATTTGCATAAAAGTATTTTACTAACAGTATAAAACCATTTAAGAAATAATAAATAAATAATGACAATTATTATGATTAATCTTAAAAGTAACACTAATATGGTGCAATTTTCAATCTCAGTATCTCATGTCTCAAGTTCTGAATAACTCATCTCAAGGTCTCAATATAGTTCTCATCTCATTCTCATTCATCATAGATCATCTAACAGTGGCACACGACTAGATCAACCCTACCCAAGTCAAATTAATTAAGGGTGTAGCTACGATGTGAAAAACCACAAAGATACTCATAACCGGGAGAATGGGTTTACACTGAAGAGATTGTATGTTTTTCCTGCAAGATATGATACACTATTATCGGAAAGCATCATAACAAAACCTATTAGAAGATTAACCCTAAACTTGCCACGGTCGAACCTGATATTCACACAAGTACCCCAGAACCTCTTCCCGGCAATACATCGGCTGTGATGCATCCCTCGAGAACCCACCTACGGTGCAAGTAGGTAACAATCCTGATATTATTCTCCCTCTAGGTTAAGCCACGTCCTATACCGAGTTTATGGTCGCATGATAAATTCTTAGTTAAATCCAACACAATCATCGGTCCTTATGGACTGGAGCGTTGACTCAGGTCATCCGCTCCGAGTCAAAAATAAGTTGGTCAAATTTTAATTAAAGAGTGAGCAAACCCACCATAAACCTGAAGTTCTCCATTCTCATATACAATTATCTCATAATTGGGTTCCTTAATGATGATCATAGGAGTGGATCACTCCTTGAAACTATCTATACAATGCTAAGCCATCTAATTTATGAAAAACAGTAGGAAATTATATAATAATATTATCCTAAGGCATTTCATGGTAATGGATGCATATTATACAAACAAACAACATGAATAAGGAATTTCTACGACAATATACACATAGTTTAAATAAATAGCAGTTTTGGTAAAATCTAGAAATTAGGATTCTAGTGGAAAGACTTTCCTTCCTGATCTTCTGGAACCTGCTCGACGTCGGCGACATCGAGATACTCTCTTTTGTTGTCCACACGATCTTCACACACACAAAACGAGAAAACAGCAATAAATGCAGGATACAACAAATAAATTAAAAAATTACAGTAAATAGATATGAATTTTCTAGATTTTTAGAAGCTGGAATCGCCAGATTTGGAGCTAGGATGAATTCTCAGCAAAATCCTAAAATTCATCAAAGTACTGTAGCAGTGGCTGCTATTGATCATCATGGGCTGGCTGGTTCCCACGGATAAGAGAGGAAGAAGGATCAGTGAGGGAGAGAGAGAGAGAAAGAGGGAGATCGGGGGAGAGAGAGAGAGAGAGTAGGGCGACGGGGTCAGTGTGGAGGGTCACCGAGGCGGCGGTAGCAGTGGCAAGAGCAAGGTTCGGCCGACGGCAGCGACAGCGGTAGCACACAGTGCACAGCTTCGCTGAGGCAAAACAGCGGTGGCCTAAGGGTCCTGTGGTGGCACGGTGGAGTGCACCTGCGGGAGCAGAGGGCGGCGACAGCTGTGTTGACGGCTACAGACAGGGATGGCTGTGGTGACTCCGGCGACGGCGACCGGTGCTAGAGCGGTTCCCTATGCTGCAGGTAGTAGAGGCGGCCAGTGCTAGCGATGAGCGGCCGGCGCAGGGTCAAGGCGGTGCGGATCAGGAGAGATGACAGCATGGCCTGGGTTGGCTGGGGCAAGCCCTGCTGATGAGTGGAGGCGGCACTATGCCCTAGGCGACAAAGCAGGCCTAGCGGCGGCGCCGGTGGTGGCAAGGCGGCGACGCTCGAGGAGGAGGAAGGGTGGCACTGGGGATTGGGGTCAGTGGCGACAGCCAAGGTAGTCAGAGTCGGGATCTATGTTGGATCGATTTTTCCTAGAAAGAATCGAATCGTAGTATCCAATCGTAAAATCGAGGACTATCTAATTTGTAAAATAAATATATTTTTTGTTCTCCACTGTACTTTTATATTATTAACATATAGTTTAGTATAAAATGGTATGATACCGTTGATCTTGTTCATCTCATTGAAATATAGCTACCGACCAAGTTTCGTATTTTTTGAATTTGTTTGCTATTTATTTCGTATTTTTAAAAATCAGCCTTCTAATTAGTCGTGGAGCGTCAAAAAACCTGATTTTAGAAAATATGAAATAAATAGTAAATAAATTTAAAAAATACGAAACTTGGTTGGTAGCTACATTTCAATGAGATGAACAAGATCAACTGTTCGGATCGGTCGTTAAAAATCTCGAATTTCATAAACCCGTCGAGAGTACGGAGGAATCCGTACTCTCGAGAGTACACTAGCTATCCTCTCTCTCTATATATATATGATTCGATTGAATCGCACACTAATTAACATTCACATCAACTTGGTCATGATATAACAGACCAAATATCTATGTAATAGCTTCTAAACCATGTCTAGGGTAGGATCACGATTCTATAGGATTCTACACGATTCTACCATTTGGATCGCTATCCTACTCCGATCCTATGTGGTCCCGATTCAGTAAGCGACTCAGATCGACATGCTTCCGTAGGATTGTAGAATCGCGTGACTCTACGAGTAGGATCATGACTTTAACTACCTTGGCGACAGCTGTGGCAGGGAGGAGGGATGGTGGTGGCCGTGGGCCTAGGAGAGGGCTTGGCTTTGGCCGGTTAGGGACTGGACGAGGAGTTGGCGCCATTGATATCGCTGCCTCGGCGTCACGGCTTCAACGAAGATGACGACCTCCAACAGATGGCAACAGCGGCGTTCTGCTTGCCATGTGTATGTCGATGAGGCTCCTCTGTGATAACAGATTGGTTATGGAGACAGATTGGTTGTAGAGTAGGTTTTGCAGGTTTATAAAGGGCTTTGTTAGAGATCGAACTAGAGTTGTATTAGGATAGGATTTAGCAACTAACTTCGATTTGAGTTTGTTGGAGCTGGCTCGACCAAGGAGGGGGTGTGGCAGAGCCCAAACACGATGGAAAAAGAAGGAAGAAAAAAAGAAAAGATGAGGAAAAAGGAAATGAAAAGAAAAATAAATTTTGGAATTTTTATTGAAATTTTGGAATTGTAAATAAATAGAATTGAATGAAATTACTTTTGGAAAGCAAAATATTTTAGTGAATTTTGGGGATGTCACAGAGGTCGGGAGGAAGAGGAGGAGATGGAGAAGGCAGTGATGCAGTGGATCAGGTGAAGGAGCACTGAGGCAACACAGTCTCGCGGAGCGGTGACAACAGAGGACCGGCACAACGCGTGGCGGCGCTCTAGCGGAGTCCATCGAGGAGGGAAGATGAGGGATGATCTAGACAAGGCGGAGAGCGTGTCACCTTCAGCTCAGCTCGAAATTAAAAGCCCCAGACAGGCACTACTGCAGAACGGAACATCACAAGCGGTTCGTAAGGGCTTGTACAAGCGGTTTTTGAATCGCTTGTACGAAACCGCGTGTGATACCTGGCTGTTATCACACGCGGTTCCCTTAACCGCTTGTACAGGCCTAACGAACCGGCTGCGTAGCTCTCCGGGCGCGCGAGTGGGCTGCCACGTAGGATATCTCTGCAAGCGGTTGGTAATTGGAACCGCTTGCGGAGGTATTACTCTGCAAGCGGTTCCAATTCCGAACCGCTTGCAGAGAAGCAATCTCCACCGGAGAATCCATTTCAAAATGGTTTTATAGGGTGTTTGTCGATATCGTTTCAAATAATAAAACTAAATACTAGAAGAGGCTTTTTGTCGTAATTTAATATATATATATGCGTACACATGTTGACATGATCATCACAAGCTGAACAAACATTCACAAGTATATTAACATTGTCAAAAATCCACAAGTATATATATACATGTCACATGTGATAACGAGTGCACGCACGTACGCCACGTTTACAAGCAGTTTGAATGATTGAAAATTGTCTATCGAGTTAATTTCTTCGCCGCGTCACTCTTCTCGGCCTTGCTCGACGAGGTGGTGGATATCGCCGCCAGTTCGGCGGTGTTAAAGGAAGGAGAACCGTTACCCCTCATGTGGTGGAATGCGCCTTGAGGGTTTACGATCTCGTCGACAACGAAACCGATGAGTTGTTCTTGAAGTGCGAGCACCCGGTGAGGCGGCAGTACTGCAACGTCGCGATCGCTGTTGGGCTGGCAATTAATAAAGCGATAAGTAAATAATTAAATATCGGAACATATATATGCTTGTAATTAAAGCGTATGTTATTCTAGCTAGCTAACTGGTTCAGTAGCACACACGAACCTCTTTGAAAAAATTAGTGGGAACATCGCCGTGGAGAAAATTTTATATGTAGTGGAACACATAGTAGCCACACAAGTTGTTTCCAGCGGCCTGGCGACTAAGCTTCATTGGGGCCGAGGATTTCATAAGAATAAACAAATTAAATATTCAGATGACAAATTGATAAGATGCACATATAATAATAATATACGCCTTTTGTAATACGCACTCAATCGCTAGCCGACATCGAATTCTTTCTTGAATTTTCCTTTTGCTTCTTCTTGAACTCCGTGTACGTCGCGTTTAGGATGTTAATGATCCATTGGTATCCTGCCTTAGGCTTCCTTCTTGAGTCTTGTACTCTAATAATTCCATTGCCAAGCTCGATGACGAGAAGGATCCAGTGAAAGCTATTGACACATATTGCAACATATATGTAAATAGCTGGTCATATATACTACATATCAATGTCTTAAGAAGTATATAGAGGAAGAAAAGGATTGTGAGAACACGTAGTCGTAGTTAAAGGGCTGGAATATGTACAGCTTGTCGTGTTGTTCGAGCATTGCATGGAGAATGTATTCCTCGGAATTCTTTCTTTGAGGGGGGTATGAATACACTTTGTCGTTGATATTCGATGGATCGATGAAGCCATACTTATGCGACATGCCGTCTTTAGCAAGCCGTTGCATCTCCAATCTACGTGAGGGATATATAACTTAGTTAGTTGGAGTCCAAATTTATGGTACGGGAGTAAATAACGGTGTAAATTTAGGAGCTCGAGACACTTACAGGCACCAGCAGCTCATGAAAGACACGTTGACGGCGTCTTTGTGGTATATATTGTACAAGTCTTCGAATTCCAGCCATATTTCTGTGTTGTCCCCGCGGTGGAAGTGCTCGTCTTTCAAAACTAAGGGAAACATAGTTGTTCCTTTCATGGCCTGTTTCATGTAGCAGATATGCATCTGTCGCATCTTGGTAGGCAGAGCATCTATCTTAGTTGGGTCCACTAGCGGTTGGCCCAGTTGATACTTCCATCTGATCGGTGCCATTGGAAGATTATCCGTCATTCCCAGAGCTGCTCCTTCGGTATCGAGCCCTGCCTCTTCCATGAATTTCCGCACCATCTCTGGATCGACAGTGCTGTCCTCATCTCCTGCATTGTTCTTTTTTTTTTCTGGGCCGCCCTCCGACTTCTAGTAGCATTTGTCTTGCTCTTCACTATTGTCCTTTCATAGTTGGTCAGCACTGGAGGTGGCGCCGTACCGCCAACTAACTGTCGGAGATATGTTAGATCAATTTTCAGCTTCGGCTCTGGTTTCTTTGGCGCGAATTGCCTAGCCACATCAGCCTTTGCTGCTGCCTCCAGCTCCTCGGGAGTCATGTCATATGCAAGCTTAACCGGCTCCTTTCCCTTTCTCTGTCGGCTAGATCCCGACGTCGTGGTAGGAGATGTCGCCGCCGGATCCCGATGCCGGACAATGAGCTTCTTTCACGGGGGAGATGCTGGAGATGTGGTTGCCCTTGGATGGTTCTTCTTGCTTTGCGGCGGTGGCGGAGGAGACAGACTTTTTTGTGGAGCTGTAGGTGGCGGCGGCGACGCTGGAGCAGGCGTGCATTCTCGTTGTGGAGACAAGCTTGGCCCTGCAGCATGCTCCAACTCCGAGGCCTCTCCTACCGGTGATTTCGCCTCCACGACAGCTGGAAATATAATGTACTTTTTTCGCCAGAGAATGAATGAGCCGTCGAGGGCCTGTCCAAGGCTGATCACGTCATCGCCCGTAGGATTGTCTAGCGTTAGATCCCCGAAGCCATAGACCACCTCATCCACCGTGACCTTGGAGTAACCCGGTGGTATATCAATGCAGTGGAACCTCTGGCCCGCTTCCACCGGATACGCCATGCCATAAGCCACCTTAAAGGAGAGATTTCTCATCTCGACGTGTAGCTCGCAGGGGCGGCGAACCATGATGCTGTCCACTGGATGACGAGCTAGCAGATCATCTTGGAGGGCCACGGCCGACGCACAGCTGCTCCGTCGCGTGGACGGACTTATCACGGCGTCCGGCTGCCCCTAAACATTGACCGGAATCTGCTGCCCCGAAGTGTTCGGCTCATCGCTTGGCGATCTTGCGCGAACGGTGATCGACGTTTTCCTCGTGGGCTTTGAGTGCGCGCCCAATCGAGCCACTCGAAGCTTCTCTTCTCTTGTTTCTCTCCCAGCTCCTCAGATAATCGTGCATCGCCGCATAAGCCGAGCCTCCACGCTTCTTCCCAAAACCTCTTGTCCGTCCCCGGTGCTCCTTGTTTTGAAGGGCATATGTGAGTAGGTCATTCTCCCTGTCCGTCACCAAGGAGCCCGACCGGATATTTTCGATGCCTTCATCAATCCTATGACGAACGTCTTGCAAGTCCGCTTCCACCACAACGCTGCCGTCATCCTTGAGTTGGCCCCCATGAGCCATGATGTAATTGCGCATGCGGTCATCCCAACCATCGCATTCGGGCACAATATTCTTGCCTTTCAGCTCCTCTTCTCGCTTGTCCCATTTTGGTGTAGCCCTAACATAGCCAGCGCTCCCGAGATGGTGGTGGTATTTCTTCTTGAGCGCATTCTCCTATTCTTTCGCCTTGCGGCTTTGCCTTCTTCTGACGGCTTGAAGTTCTCGAATTCTTCCTAATGATCCATAAGCTTAGCAAACTTATTGAAGTCGGCCTTGTTCCTTGTCGATGTAATCGCGGGTGAGCTTCGACTTCCTTCGCTGAAATGAAGTTGCCATCTTCTTGAAGCCCATGCCTTCACCTTCGCCCGACACCATCCGGAAATCTGAAATTTGCCTTGATATCGCTCCATATGAGATCCTTGGTAGCCGCAGAACTTTGGGCCATGTCTTGATGCTGATTGGCACATGATCCCTAACGCAGATCCTATTGCGTTGTTGAACGGTGCAAGTGCCGAGACCGGGCTATTAGACTACCGTCGTTGCCGACTTCGGTGATCACATGCTTGGACTTGACTTCTTGTTAGGTCCTCGTGAACGGACTTTGCAAAGGGTCGATGTACCGCCTTGATACAAAAAACATATAGGATATAAATGAGAACGCGTGTTATGTGTGAATTAACTTATATTAATGAACATGCCTACTTGATATATACCTTGGAGTCGTCCACGGTATTCTCATTGTCCTCGCCGTAGCGATTTCATCGACAAATTTGCATTTGGAGCGTTACCGGTTGCATCGACAACCTGACCGGCTGGAGCGTTACCGGTCACATCGATATGCCCACTTATGAGTGTAGACAATGCGATGGTCTCAAACATCAAGTTCTCCTGGACATCGAAATCCGGGTCACCACGTCTTGGTGTCGTCATGGACCCGAAACCCTAATTTTGCGATCTATAGAATAAAAATAATACTTTAACAATCTATCTCAGCACCAAACCAAAAGATAGCATGAGTACATTTCATTAAGTGATAGTGCACCAAACCAAAAGATAGCATATATGAGTACATCTGGCAATGGGCAAAACGTATTTTTGTTGAAAAAATTAGGTAGAAATATATTAAAGGAATAGGTTAAGCTAAAAGATTTAATTATAAGTAAATAATTCCTTAAAATCCCCTAGGCTTACATGTATATATATAGATATATATACCTACACAATTAAATGGAGAGATTTCACATACATATATATAGATATGTGTGTGTATCTATATAGGAGACATAAGAACAATAAAGAAGTGTATGAATAAAATATACATGAATATCACCCTAAAAATCCCACAAAAACCCCTCAAATTAGTTTGGACCCTAATTAGCAGTTTGAATCTAGTGTTGACCAATCTTGACCCATTGTGGGACCCATATTGCGTCCCTCCTTTCTCGCCCATGTGGGCAATTCCACAGCAGTGGGCTGCAGCCACCCGGCCGGCCTCCACCTCACCGGCGCAACCACTCCTCGATCGAGAATCACGGCGAGAGATCTCCTCGCGCCTTGCCTCGCCGCCTCGAGCCGGCCATCCCGTGTTTTCCTCTCTGTCCCGTTGGGACATTTCATCGAACACCTGGGCAAGCAACAAGCAGAGGAGGAGGGAGCATGGGAGAGCGGAACCTAGGCCCTCCGGTGTGGCGGCGGCGTGTTGTCGGAGGAGACGACGAGGCGGCCATTGTCGGTGGCGACGAGGACGGCGGTGCTTGGTTGCAACAATGGCGCTGACGAGTCGAGCAGTATGCATGGGTTCGGGACTTAGAAAAAATTTGGGTGCGCAAGGTACGATATAAGGTAAAAGGGCCTTCGCAAGCGGTTCGTAGTACCAACCGCTTGCGGAGGTATCCTTACAAGCAGCCTCCCCTCGTGGCATGATATGGGGACGCCGATAGGATCAAAATCACTAATGTAATCAACACAAAACTCGATCACCTCCTCTGTCACGTAGCCCTCGGCAATGCAGCCTTCCGGACGAGAACGGTTCCGGACGTACTTCTTGAGGATGCTCATGTACCTCTCAAAAGGAACATGTTGTGCGAGATACGCGTCCGAGAATATCTATCTCCTTCACAAGGTGAACAGTGAGATGAACCATGATATCAAAGAATGCAGGAGGAAAGATCATCTCGAGACTAACCAAGCTTTGAACCACATCATCCTGCAACTTATTTAGTTTATTTGGATCGATGACCTTCTGTGATATGGCGTTGAAAAATGAACACAGCTTTTTGATTGTATCCCGAACCCACTCCGGCAGTATACCTCTGATAGCCACTGGGAGCAACTTTGTCATCATCACAAGACAATCATGAGATTTCAAACCTTGGAGTTTGTTCTCTTTCGTGTTTACGAGTCTCCTTACATTCAAGGAGTATCCGGAAGTCACCTTCACACTGTTTAGGCACTCTATCATACTTTTTTTCTCTTCTTTGCTTAAAGTGTAGCTCGCAGGATGTAGGTACAGTTGTTCTGTCCCTTCTTTATTTTTTGGATGTAGGTCATTCCTCAACTTCATTTCTTCAAGATCCTTCCTCGCTTGAAGGGTATCTTTTGATTTGCCATACATATCTATGTACCCTAACAGGTTTAGACACACATTCTTAATGATGTGCATGAAGTCCAGTGAGTGACGAACCTCCAGCACTTCCCAATACGGCAGGTCCCAAAATATTGACTTCTTCTTCCACATTGGTGCCTGACCATCCTCGTTTGGTACATGAATGCTTCCAGAACCCTTTCCAAATACTACTTTTAGATCTTGTCCCATAGCAAAAACTAGTCGGCCATTACGATGCTGAGGCTTGCCACGGGTTTCTTGTTGTCCGTTGAATTTTCTGCCTTTCCACCGCAATGCATGACTACTGCCTAAAACCCTGCGATGGCTCATGTACACACACTTTCGAGAGTTTTTCAGGTACATGCAGTCCGTTTCATCCAAGCACTGGGTGCAGGCTTTAAACCCTTTGACAGTTTGTCCAGACAGATTACCGAGAGCAGGCCAATTGTTGATTGTTACAAACAACATTGCGCGCAGTGAAATACTCTCTTCAGACTCATCCCAAACCCGTACACCATCCTCCCACAACCGCAAGGTCTTCAACCAATGGTTGTAGGTAGACATCGATGTCATTTCCGTGTTGCTTGGGTCCTTCGATCAACGGTGGCATCATGATGTACTTTCGCTTCATGCAGAGCCATGGAGAAATGTTATAGATGCACAACATCACGGCCAGTGCTATGGATCTTTGCTCAACCGGCCGAAAGGATTCATCCCATCCATGCTAAGCCCAAACCTTATGTTTCGACCTCTTTTGCAAAGTCCGTAAGTCCGATCGACTTTTCTCCACCGAGAGCCATCTGCAGGTGTCTAAGCATCCCATCTTCCTTACGCTCTTCTTTGTGCCAACGCATCATCTTCGCATGACATTCGTTAGCAAACATACGCTTCAACCTGGGGATCACGAGAAAATACCACAACACTTTGGCTGAAGTTCTCTTCTTCGTACGCTTCCCATCCACTTCACCTGGGTCGTCACGCTGCACCTTATACCATGATTTCTCGCACACTGGACAAACCTCCAGATTGGCATACTCATTGCGATACAGGATACAATCATTAGGGCATGCGTGTATCTTCTGTACTTGCAATCCTAATGGGAGAGGACTCGCTTCGATTCGTAAGTAGATTCCGGTAGAGTGTTACCTTCCAGAAGCAACTTCTTCACGAGTGCTAACAACTCATCGAATCCCTTGTCCGATACACCGTTTGTGGCCTTCCATTTCATGAGTTCCAATGTAGTACGGAGCTTTTTTAGGCCCTGCCCACAATCTGGGTACAAAGGAGTTTTGTGGTCCTCTACCATGCGCTGATACTTCCTGTACTGTCTTTCCTCCGTGAACTCTCCCTCTCCGTCACGGAGCATCTGGTCTAGCTCATCGTCACCAAACTCGCCAAGTGCAACTTCCACGAACCCAAATTGAGTGTTCACTTCGTCAGCCTCTTCTTCGTCTTCTTCGTATTCTTCATCGTCTTCCTCTAAAATCTCCTCTACTTCGCCGTGGTTTGTCCAACAGATATAGTTTGGCATGAAACCTCTCATGACCAAATGGTTCAGAATCAACCATCCTTTGAGTGCTCCTTCTCGTTCTTGCGGTCCACGATGGACAAGGTATGAAGCTTCCTAGAGGCAATAATGCATTGGCCGCATCGAGAAAAGCCTTCACGCTATCCCTGAACTCTCTTCACCGACGATCCGCATTGTACATCCATTGTCGATTCATCTATAGCAACAAAAAAAAATACAAACATCTATTAAAATTTTCAAGTAATGCTAACTACGTCTATTAGTTATAATTACTTTTATTACCTACCACGAAATATTTACTTTCTTTCATTTAATATGTATAGATCTACCAACCAATTTTTTGCATTTCAAACATTTTAAGCTACCATAGCACCTTATGAAACAAGATTTCTCATCATACAATGCATAAAAAATATCAATATATAGAAGAGAAGAATATGTACAAGATGCTAGTACCTTTTAAACAATAAATTTGGATCTAAGAGCCTCAAAAGTTCTAAAGTGGATGTAGCAAAATAAACACTTTTCCATGTATAAAACAAAATTTCTCAACATCCAATGCATAGAAAACATCAATATCTACAGGAGAAGGATGTGTACAACATGTTACTAACCTTTCAAACAGCTTAATTTGGACCACAAATCTTCAATTAAAATTTGGCAAAGACCTCCCTATGAACAGAGCTCGGCCCACCATGAACAAAGCAGCTTTGTCCCTGTGTGAGCTCACGAGGAAGACAGAGTTTAAATGTGGAGAGCGGAGGGAGCTCATTGCAAGCGGTTCATAATAAGAACCGCCAGAATCCTCAGCTCGCAGCGGTTCCTATTACGAACCGCTTGTAGAATATTGCAAGCGGTTCGTAATAGGAACCGCTTGCACAAGATGGATTCGCAAGCGGTTCTTATTACGAACCGCTTGCAGGCGCCTCATCTCGCCTCCGATCCGTTGGTTTCAACCACTTATGTTCTCAAACTATAAGCGGGCCGAAGTGAACCGCTTGTAATGGGCCGTTTGTGAAACTCTTATCTGCAGTAGTGAGGCGTAGTCCGACGGGGCACGGCTTGGTAGGACACGGCCATCCAATGGGGAGGATAGGGCATGACCGTCCAACAGGGAAGACCATGCTCATGCAATCGAGCATATAAGCGTAACTAGTTGAATGCATCAGTCATAGGACATCATTTGATATTCTTTTAATTTAGAAAAGCACCAGAGCTCAGCTTAGTTCATTCACATGCTTGATGCCTCCATGCAAAATGGCTAGAACGTGTGGCATTTTTTTTTATTAAATAGTACAAAATATTTTTGACACAAATTAGAGGGAAAGGAGAGGGAATTCAAACCCTATCACTACTACAGATCCGCCATCGGTCCGGTTCATTAACGGCCATCAAGACGGTTTTTGAACAGTGCAGAAGTTATCCGGGATCGATGCCCCATGGCATCGCCCCGGTTCCTCACCCGTGCTTGATATAGTATCGAGACGGTTGGAGGCCACACGTGGCTTTAGCCGTGCCTCGCCGAAGCCCCACTCAAGACGGTTGGAAGCACCAATCGGTAGTGATAAGTCGCTATTATTCCCGGTTGATTCCTCCGGCCGGATCGAAAGCAGCACACGTGGCATTACCCGTGCCTCGCTGAAGCCCCGTCAAGACGGTTGGAGGCACCCATCGGTATCGAGAAAGTTGTTATTCGGTCGGTTGGTTCCTCCAACCTGATCGAGCACGCACCACTGAGCTATAAATAATATATATATATATATGCGTGTGAGGTAATATATATTATATATGTGTCTGTGTGTGTTAAGTCTAATATATTATTATATATATATATATATATATATCTGTGTGCTAAGTCACAATTAATTAAAGCACATATAATCAATCATGCATAACTGATAATTAAATCACAAAACTTTTATTAACAACTTTAATTACAACTATTAGGTATCGCAATAACATTCATTACAACTTTAATTACAGAACGTTCATCGTGATCTTTTATGTGCATCGCTCTTGGTAGCCGTAGATGTTGACCCCGACAGTTCACCGGTCTTTATCGAAGGGCCCCACCTATTTGCCGTTGGAACATGAAACTCGCCTCTTGGATTTATGACCTTATCGAAAATCCAGCCGACGAGTTGTTCTTGGATCGCTCTCACGGTCGCCGGCGAGAAATCGGACGCACATTGCAAGTCGGTAGCACCTCCGGCCAGGATGTGCATAATATGGCACACATAGTAGCCGCATATATTGGTGCCTCGATGGTCGACCTTGCACTGTGGTGAAAAAAACTAACGGCGTGAAATGGATGCATGGAAATGAAGTTAACTAACTCAAAAGCTACCCTGATGGCATACATACTCGAGAGGCAAGTGTAATATCGAATTCCTCGTTGAATTCGCCCATGGTTTTTGTACGGAATCGTGCGAATGCACTATACACGTGATTGCAAATTGAACATGATTAGAATTTGTTTAAAATGGAGTAGAACGAGCACAATAATGGAAAGAACAAGAATACCGGTTGGGAATGTCGATCAAGTTTTCGTACTTTTCAACTGGTCTCCTCAGCGAGTCTATAACTGTGATCATGCTACGATCTAGCTCGATAATGAGAAGAATCCAATGAAAGCTGTACATATATATGGAACATAGGTAACTAATTAGTTCTAACATCGTGTTGTGGAAAAAGATTAGAACGAGTGATGCGAAAACACTTACTCAAAGTTGTAGGGTAAAAGTACCTTTGAATGATATTTTTGACCTATTAGCCCGTTGTATATGTTGGTCTCTGTATCGGTAGAGGATATTTTAACATTTGTCTCATTGATAACTAAAGGGTTAAGGAAGCCTGTATTGAGAGTAGAAACACTTTTGCATCTTTCTATCTCCATTCTACATAAGAAGAAATTAGTTAGGCTTGCAAGTTAGTATAGTGCAAGGGCCCCACGGTGGATTTTTGCAATTAAATAAGACACTTACAGAGTCCAAAGAACTCAATATGGCCACGCCGATGGCGTCATTTGGTATAGCTCGTACATTCTTCGCCATTGGACATAAAATTCACTTGTCGCCGTGAAAAAATATTCTTCCTTGTACTTGACTGACAAATGACATTAGGCCATGCTTGAACGCATCCAGGTACCATTCATGGAATTGGCGCATCCTAGTTGGTAGCTGGCCAATCTCCTCACGCCTGACCAAGGAAGCGCCCGGTGTATATTGCCATCTGACTTCTGCAGCTTCAATCTGCATGTCGCCTAATATTTGCTCTGGGTGAAGACCAGTTTCTTCGATGAATTTTTGCATCTCCTTGGCCTTCTGATCAGCTGATGACGTCGTCTTCTTTGACGTCTTCTTCTTGGACCTTTCCTTGACCAATGTGCGCTCGTAGTCAGATACACGAGGTTTTTCCTTTTTGTCCTTCAAATTTTTCACTGTCCTCAAGCCTTTTAGAAATTCTTCCGTACCAGGCTGAACCTTCTTCTCTGGTGACTTGGGTTTAAAAAATTTAGTGACCTCGGCTCTGACTACTTTCTCGGTCTCCTCCTCCGTCATATCGTACGTCCGCTTTGCAAGTGCAGCTAGCTTCTTGGGTTGGGTGGACCTCGTCCTCTTGCGAGCTGCTGGGCGAGCTAGCTTGCTTGTCTTGGGCGACGATGTTGGAGTTGGAGTTTCAGCGCGAGGCTTGGTGCAGGAGACGGGCTTCTTCTGGGAGGCATCTCCTTCGGTGACGATGGAGGTGATGACGGACCGCTTATGTGTGCCGGAGGTGATGAAGGTGTTGGAGAGGACACGCCCATGTGATCTCGAAAAATAATGTACTTCTTACGCCATTGGATGAAATTATGGATCGCCTCTCCTAACTTCAAGTCCCGTCACCTCCGGGAATATCGAGGTCCAGGTCCTCGCACCCTTGGCATACCTCCTCCACCGAGACCCTAGAGTAGCCCGGCATTATCTGTTGGCCATGGATGACGAGCCCTGGCTCCACCGGGTCAGCCATGCCGTGAGCCGCCTTGAAAGAGATGTTCCTCACTTGGACGTGCAGCTCACAAGGTGTCCGCTGCGTGATGTCGCCCACGAGCGATGGCCCAAGTCCGGTTCAGTAACCCACCGGAACCACAGATGCTTCGCCGCCTTGAGGGACTAATGAGGTCCGGATTAGCAGGAGGTTCCTGGCCCGCATCTAGTCGTTGGCTCAAGGCTAACTGTACCTGTCTTTGGATCTCTTCTTTCATGCTCTGTTGTGTTTGATTCAGGCGTTCTTCAAGCATTAGGAGCTGTTGTGCTGTCGGGACTTGCTTCTCACCGACTCCTATAGGTAGCGGCGCCCTTAGCGAACCCAATCTTCCACGGAACGACGCCAACGCCTCGTGTACGCCGAGGTGCTCCGGGTTTTGTAGGGCCCTTGTAAGCTCGTCGTTCTCCCTGTTTGGCATGAATGTGCCCTGGGAAGATTCCTCGATCGACTTTACAAGTCTTCTAGCCACATCTGTCAGCACATTCCCGAACACCGTGTTTCCATCATCGTCAAGGCCGCCGCCGTGAGCATAGAACCAAGACTTCTCTGTCTCGCCATTCCATTGTCATGGTGCGACACCCTTCGCCAGCAGTTCTTGTTCCCTCTTCTCCCATTTGTACATCGCCTGGCGGTAACTACCAGGGCCGAGGTGGTGGTGGTATTGCTTCTTTTGAGCATTCTGGCTGTTCCTTTCGGTCAGACTTTGACCTTCATTCGAATTCTTGTAGTTCACGAACACATCCCAGTGATTCTGCAACTTTGGGTACTTGTTGAAGTCAGGAATTCGGTTCTTCTTGACGTACTCCGTGTTCAACTTCTTTTTATATGTTTGGAATGCGATGGCCATCTTCTTGAACGTGTAACTCTTCACCTTCTCTTCGGTCCCTTGGGGGAAGGTGAATGTCTCCTTCAAGTCGGTCCAGAGCATGTCCTTCGTATCTTCAAGGACATTATCCCATCTCACGATGCTAACTGGCACATGGTCCCTGACGTGGATGCCGCATGCCAAATTGAACGGCCCAATCGCCCCTAGGGGTGCAAGAGGTTGGCCGTTATCGCCGACTTCGGTGATAACATGTCTTGCCTTCGACTTCTTGTTTGAACCTCGCTGACGTGATTGGCTACTCGATTGAGTGATCTGAAAATATGGTACAATAATGTCTACGTGTTAGAATGTTGGCTTAGCATGATGGTGGAACCGGCATATACAAGTTCGATCTAATTACCATGGTCGTCTCAGCAGCCTCGGCATGAGTCTCATCGGTCTCAACGAGCCTTAAGTCCACGACAGGCCTTGCGGCCTCGATGGAATCATCGAGCTCGTAACCATCTTCTCCCGAAATCAAACTTCTCATGAACTCGTCTCCATCAAACCCTTCTCCCGCCATCGTAGTTTTGTAGTCTATAAGAAGGCATTGAAAATTAACGAAAGAAGATTAACAATAGTATACTTGCACATTTCACATATACTTATATATAAACGGGTGACAACGAGGAGGGCGGTGGGGAAGATGAGGTAGATGATCGAGGACGGGCGACAGTGATGAGGACGGTATATACATTACATTTCACAATTAATTGACATACATCTTAGAATTCAAATTTGCTATAAAATTGGCATATACATATACATCTCAAAATTCATATAAATAAGATACAGAGGTCAGATTGTCTTCCATTAAACACATGCTATGTTTTATTTTTTCATGTAAAAATTTATATCTTGGACCAATTATTTGGCAATTTAACTACTTTACTCCCGATCTGTTGAAATCCTGGCTCCGCCATGCGCAGAGGTTTGGGCATTTAAGTCGAACACTCTGGGCGCACCGTGATTGTGCTCTGTTGGCCGGCCGCACTCCTGTCGCTCGTGCCCGTCTGTGTCACGCCTCCGTCATGCTTGCCCGAGCCCGCACTCACTGTCCCATGCTCTGCCGGCCTGCACCTTGCCGAGGAGCGAGGGAAGGGAAGGAGAGAGGAGCACAAGGAGCATCTTGCTCGTGGGGTCGCTTGAGGCGAGGAAGACGGCAGCTACATGGGTCGTCGGTGACGAGGAGGACGGCGGGCATGTATGGGTCGTCGGTGACGAGGAGAACGGGCGGCCTTGTGGGTCGGGCAGACGGGCGGCCTTGGGTCGTCGGAGAAGAGGAGGACGGCGGGGTGAAGACGGCGTCGGCGAGAGAGGTTGGAGACGATAAAACAGATTATGCCTCCAACCTCACTCGCTTTAGAATTTATATGATGGTGGCATCGGTCCGGTTGGTATCATCCACCGGGACTAACCACATCGATCCCGGTTGGTTACACCCGGGACCAACGCCCGCGATAGGTAGTGCCCTAGGAACCATCACCGGTTGGTATCACAAAAGGGATGGAATCTCACTTAGTCGGTTGAGGACACCAACCGACGGAATCTCCTTAGTCTCGCTTAATTACACCAACCGACTGATTTGCCAAAAAAAGGCGCGAGCCGGGAGCTCAGCTCAAGCAAGACGCCGCTAATTTGCTATTAATATCTCGAAAATTATAGAAAAGCTGTTGGAAGCCTTGAAATTTCTCTTTAATTTTTCAAATTTTAGTATAAATTTTACCTTTTATATAAATTCAATTATTGCTTCATGGCTTACTAAAAAATAATAAATCATACTTATTCCACACTAAACTGATTTCAAAAATAAAATAAATTAAAAATTCACATATTCTTTACAATTTAATTTTCCAACCATCTTAAATTCAATTATATAAATTCAACAGATTTTCACCTTTTTATATAAATTCAATTATTGCTTCCTTCCTTCATAAAAAATCATAATTCATACACGGTTTTAATTGGTAACGTACTTTGTAATTTATGGCAAATTACTACCACTGCCATGTGGGAACCACAAGTCCGTGATCTCCATTTTGGGGGAAGTAATCCCGGTTGGTGTCTCCAACCGGGACTACCTGAATCCCGGTTGGTGTATTTAACCGGGACTATGTGGGAATTCGAAACAACACAATGTTGGAGCGAACCGAGGAGCCGCCTCTGCCTCTTCCTCTGCCTCTGACAAGAGGCCTCTTCTATAAAACCGACGATCTTAATCTGCCTAATTAACCGTCTTCCTCTTCGATCAATGGCGTCTTCCTCCTCTGCCTCTTCCTGTTCCTCTAACTCCACCCCACGACCATCACCGATGCCTGCGGGTCTGCCTCCACCGCCGCCGCCGTCTTCTGAGGATGAGTGTCCCCCTCGGAAGCGCATTCGTCGCAACCGGCCGAGGAAGGAGTCCGTCTTCTACCCGGCGGAGTTGTCCATGTCGGACGAGTTGTCCGACGACGACGAGGACGAGGAGGACTTCGACGACGAGGACGTCGTCGCGGAGGAGGACGAGGACGAGGAGGAGGGCGGCACGACGATCCGAGTCGGAGGAGGAGGAGGAGGAGGCGACGACGACGGACGACGACGCCTCGACGATGGCGCCGACGCCGACGAGGAGGAGGAGGACGACGACGAAGACGACGATTAGTCCCGACAGATGCTAGAAATTAATTATTAGTTATTTAGTATATTATTAGAAATTAGCTTTTAGCATCTTTTGTGGTAACCCGTGGGACATTATCTGAGGTACCAATATTATTTGTAAATTATTATAATGGTATAATATATGTACATTTCCTATAATATATGTTGTTTTTGGACCCATAAGATTTGTCCTCACAAATACATTCATGTACCATAAATTAAAAGTCAAAAGTATAAAACATAAATTAAAAATCAAAAGTATAAAACATTATGTATAAACTATAAATTCTGATACTAAATAAAATCACATTGGAAAACCGGGACTTCTCCCTTTCGAATTTATATGATGAGGAATTAGTCGGTTCAGTGTCATACAGGGACTAACATCACATCATCCGGTTGGTGTATTACACCGGACCGCTTGCTCATATCGGTCCGGTTGGTGTAACAAACCGGGTGAATGCTCACTTAGTCCGACAGTTACACCAAAAATAAAAGAATACAACGGCATGAAGTGGCTCGAACCGTGATCGCACCAGGAGCCAGCGCTCAAGCGCACGCCGCTAGCCAGGAGAGGATGGGGTTTTGATCGGCCTTCACAAAGACGAACCTTTTTGTACCCTTCTTAGGAGATAGGATCACTCAGCGACATGTGGGCCCATCTCGTAGTTCCCACATGTCATTGGTACTAATTTGCCATTAATTTCTCGAAAATTATAGAAAAGCTGTTGGGAGCCTTGAAATCTCTTTAATTTTTCAAAATTTATTATAAATTTTCACCTTTTATATAAATTCAATTATTGATTCATTGCTTATTAAAAATAATAACTCATACTTATTCGAGACTAAAATGATTTTCAAAAATAAAAGAAATTAAAAATTATATATTCTTTACATTATTATTTTCCAACAAATCATACTTATTAATCTGATTTTCACCTTGTTATATAAATTCAATTGTTGCTTCCTTGCTTAATAAAAATCATAATTCATATCTGAGGTTTATATAACACGGTTCGACTTATTTGCTAACATACTTTGTTTTTACAAGTGATCCTTCCTTATGATCGTGTCGCATATAGGGGATTCCTCTATATCATTCAAGATAGTAATGTCTACGTCCACCATAAAAGGAGGTAGCTCGTCGAACTGATTGTACTCTTCTTCATCTGTGACGCCCTCAACTCCGACGATCCTTCTTTTACAGGAGAACCACGTGGCGCCTTGGCGATCGCTAGTCTTCGCTACGCTTGTTATCTTGATGAGGCTTGTCCATCTGCTTCTTGCTTTTAGTAGGCCGTCATACCTTTTTCGGTTTGTTGTTCATGTCCATCACGTAGAATACCTGTGTCACATCATTTGCTAGCACGAACGGTTCATCCCTATAGGCCACTTGCTTGAGGTCCACGGTTGTCATACCGTACTCGTCGATCTCAACGGCTGTCAATTTGACCCATTGGCACCAAAGCAGAGGGATTTTAAAGGTCCATACTCGAGTTCCCGGATATCTTCTATGTAACCATAGTAGGTGTCCATCTTTCCATTTTGTCCAAGACATCTATACGGACCCATTGTTTTGGTTGGTGCTCTTGCTATCCTGGGCAGTTGTGTAAAATGTGTACCCATTTATCTCATACCCATGGAATGATACGATTGTCATGGATGGTCCCCGAGCCAAGAGTTTCAACTGTTCATTGTCTGTTCGGGAGCCCATCAGTTTCTTTTGTAACCAACCACTGAAACGATCCATTTGCTCTAGTGCGATCCACTTTTCTGACTTCTCTGGGTACTGGTCGCGTAGAATCATCTTATGTTCATGGATAAACTCAGCCACTACAGTTGCTTGTTTCAAGACTGTGAAATGTGCTTGTTTAAATGAAAGTAGATCGTCGCTAAAGAATTCTCTTCTCCCTAGAGTTCCTTTTCCCCGTAGCCTGCCCTCATGGCATGAAACAGGGACGCCAATCGAATTTAGCTCATCAATGTAATCGACACAAAACTCAATCACCTCCTCTGTGCCAACACCCTGTGCAATGCAGCCTTTTGGACGAGACCGGTTCCGAACATATTTCTTTAGGACACCCATGTACCTCTCGAAAGGAACATACCATGCGCAGAACACGGTCCGAGAATTTCTATCTCTTTGACAATGTGGACCATGAGATGGACCATAATATCAAAAAGGACGGAGGAAGATCATCTCAAGGTGACGGACTATCAACCACGTCATCCTGCGGCTTAGATAAGTTCCGTGGTTCGATGACCTTCTGCGACACGCGTTGAAGAATGGGCACGACTTTACGATTGTCCCTCGTACCCATCCGTGAGAATACCTCTCGGCGCCCTTTGTGAGCAACTGTGTCATCAACATGTAACATCATGTGATTTGGTGTACTATCTTATTCTCTTTCGTGTTGATGAGTCTCCTTATGTTCGAGGAGTACCCGAAGGACCTTCACTTTGTTAAAGAACTTAATCATGTTTTTTTTCTCTTCCTTGCTCAGAGTGTTGCTCGCAGGGTGGAGGTAATGTTGTCCTTTCGCTCTCTTTTTTGGATGTAGGTCATTCCTGAGTCCCAGTAGATGCAGGTCCTTTCTGCACACCGGACAAGCTTCCAAATCCTCGTACTCATTGCGATACAGGATACAATCGTTCCGGCATGCATGTATCTTTTGTACCTTCAACCCCAAAGGGCAGACAACTTGCTTGGCGTCGTACGTAGTTTCAGGCAGTGTGTTACCCTCTGGAAGCAACTTCTTTATGAGGCATAACAACTCGTTGAATCCCTTATCAGACAATCCATTGGTCGCCTTCCACTGCATGAGTTCTAGCGTGGTACGCAATTTTTTGTGGCCCTGTCGGCAGTTTGGGTACAATAGTGTTCTGTGGTCCTCCCATAGGTGCTGGAACTTTTTATAATGTCTTTCATTGGTGTATTCTCCCTCTCCATCAAGCAGCATCTGTTCTCGGTCATCATCGCCAAACTCCCCAATGTATCTTCGAAAGAACCGTGTTGGCAAAGATCGGGATATTGTTGTCCCCGATCTTCTTCTTCTTCAACATCTTCTCGTATAGTCTCTTCTTCACCATGCTTGGTTCAACAGTATAGTTTGGCATGAAACCTCTTGAGAGCAAATGGAAGTGAAGGTGGCTGGATTTTGGCCACTCCTTCTCATTCTTGCAGTCTATGCATGGACAACATATGTAGCCTGACTTCGTGTATGCATCGGCCACACGAAGAAAAGCTTGCAAACCCTGCAAGAACTCCAGGGTGTGTCGGTCCATGTACATCCATCACCGGTCCATCTACATTATGTTACATCAAGGCAGCTATTAGCTCATTTTCTAATAATGAATTTTTTAACATTTCGCAAATTTCAAATTAAACAAACGTTGACCATTAATTTCTCTTATTATATATTGGCGATTTTTATAATATCACATTGTATTCAAAACAATTTAAAAGGCCAACATGTTGATATAAATTTTATCCATTAAAGATGCATATAATTTGATTAAATGTTGGTCAAAATTTATAAAGTTTGACTTTTCTCAAGTCAAAATATGCCTTATAAAATGGAATGGAGGAGTATTAAATTTATTTGAAAATTCGCATCGATCGATGGAACCAAAACCTAAATTTGACTTGAAAAAGTCTTTCAAGACAAACGTTGACCATTAATTTCTCTTATTATATATTGGCGATTTTATAATATCACATTGTATTCAAAGCAATTTAAAAGGCCAACATGTTGATATAACTTTTATCCATTAAAGATGCATATATTTTGATTAAATGTTGGTCAAAATTTATAAAGTTTGACTTTTCTCAAGTCAAAATATGCCTTATAAAATGGAATGGAGGGAGTATTAAATTTATTTGAAAATTCTTCATCGATCGATGGAACCAAAACCTAAATTTGAGCTAGATCCACACATTCAACGCGAGCTACATCTAATCCAAGCAAATTCCAAACTTACACAACTAGTTATTTCATCAATGATGAGAAAAGCTCAAATTTTCTTTACATTTCAAGCAAAGAAGAAGCTCTATTTTACACCAAATGTAGTGAGGAACTATGTTACTAACCTTGGTTAACTTGGCTGGGAGTAAAATGACCAAATTTTAGCAGCACCTCCCCCTTTTTTGGTGCTCTTGGCCGGCGCTGCACTGTTCTTGATCGATCATGATAAAAGATCAAATTTTCTTCACATTTCAAGCAAAGAAGAAGCTCCATTTTACACCAAATATAGTGAGGAACGATGTTACTAACCTTGGTTAACTTGGCTGGGAGTAAGATGACCAAAATTTTGGCAGCACCCGTCCCCCTTTCTCTTGGCCTAGCTAAGCTCTTGGCCGGCAATGTTCTTGATCTGGCAGTGTGGGGAGGAGGCGGGGAAGAGGACTGTTCAAATAAGGCTGCTTAGTACCGGTTTAAGATACCAGCCTGTACTGATGCTATAACATCGGTCCCGGTTCTTGTAACCAACCGGTATTAAGCAGGACGAGTTTCGGTTGGTGTAACCAACCGGTACTGATGTTAGAGAATCAATACCGGTTGGTTTCTTCAGCCGGTCCATGTTATGGAAGGCCTGTACTGATGCTCTAACATCGGTCTCGGTTCTTGTAACTAACCGGTATTAAGCAGGTCGAGTTCCGGTTGGTTGGACCAACCGGTACAACCGGTACTGATGTTAGCGAATCAATACCGGTTAGTTTCTTCAGCCGGTCCATTTCAATGCAAATTGGCATTTACACAGATCACCATTTCACATATTCATGCTTGTATTCATTTGTTGATGAACATTTTTGCACATATCAACAATTCATTGCACATATCACCATTTCACCATAACTCATTTCATTGCACAGATCCCATTTCACAGATTCATACTTGTACTCATTTGTCAATGAACATTTTTGCACATATCAACAATTCATTGCACAGATCACCATTTCACCATAACTCATTTCATTGCACAGATCCCATTAATTCCATCACAAAATAGTTCATCACATACATACATAATTAAACACTGATCTCATTGATTCCATCACAAAATAGTTCATCACATACATACATAATTAAACACTGATCTCATTGATTCGATCACAAAATAGTTCATCACATACTACATAATTAAACTACATACATACATAATAACTAAACTATATACATAATTAAACTAAACATCAACTATATTCTACTCATCCTCCTCGCCATCGCCTCCCGATCGATTTCGTCATCGTCAAGAGGAGGACGAGGCGCAGGGGGAGGGAGGCGGCGGCGCGCGGCGTGGGATCCCCACCTCCATGTGCATCCGATCTGGAAGCTTGGCGGTGGCAACAAGCGGCGGCAGCAGCTGAGCCCGATTCCTCCCAGTGCGAGGTTGATATGGTGGCGGCGAGAGAAAGGCGTCGGTGGCAAGTCCTCCATGCCTCCTCCAGTTGGTCTGGCGCCGCCGGAGGTTCTTGGCGGAGGTGGCGGGCGGCGCGTGAGGTTGCGGCGGAGGATGTGGGTGGGCGGCACGCAGGCGGTTCTTGGCGGAGGATGTGGGTGGGGCGGGCAGGCGGTGGAGGTGGATGGGCCTGCGTTGGCGGCGGGATGTTGCAGCGGAGGATGGGGATTGCAAGTCGCCCTGCTGGTCTTGAGGCGGCGAACCATGGCGGAGGGAATGCGGTGCGGCTGGTGGCGGTGGGAGAGGAGAGAAGGGGATCGAAATGGTGCGGTACTGTTCTCCATGTTGATGGAGGGGGAAAATAGAGGGGAGGGGAAGATAGAAGGTCGGATCCATTAAACAAACGGCAAATTCCAATGCAGTCAAATGTGATTAAACACAAAGCAAATTCCAATGTAGAACTGCAAAATCCAATGCGAAATCAATAAAAACAAGTTATAATGAACCGAAGAAAAACTAAGGAACTGCAAAAGTTTAGGAACTGAAGAAAACTAGGGATGAACTGAAGCCGAGGTGGAACTGTGGGAGCTAGGAAGAAGAAGAAGTGTAGGGCTAGCGACTAGCCGTGAAGGGGGGGTTCAAATTAATACCGGTTGGTTGCACCAACCTGTACTGATGCTAGAGCATCAGTACAGGTTTGTGTAACCAATCGGTATTAAGCGACCGGGAACTTAGTACGGTTGGTTACACCAACTTTGTCTTGATGTTTAGAACATCGAAGACTGAGTTGGTGTAAGCAATCAAGATTAAAGAACCCTGCCAGCTAGACCTCTTAGTACCGGTTGGCTACACCAACGGCATGGATGTTAGAACATTAGTACGGGTGGTTTCTTCACCCGTCTTGATGTTCCCCTCGACGATGAGACCGTTGAACCGGATCGATGTAGCGAGCAGTCCGGTTCATGTATAACCGGTACTGATGTGCCGGTATGAAAGGTCATTCCTGTAGTAGTGTATAGTTCTTCTAGTCTAGCAACCATGAAAGCATCTAGACTCTAGGTGTATATAAGTTTTGGTAATTAATGGGTTTATCTTTTGATACTAATCTTGCGATAAGCTTCTTCTCAAAGATGGACTTATTCAAAGCTTAGAAAACAAAATGCATGGGAATGTTCACGAAGGTTAATTAAGGATATTTCTAATAGTCCACTTTTGTCAGTTTCAGGGTTTGGAGTGTAGACCGAATTTGGGATAGTTGTCGGTCTATAAAGAGAGATTAACATCCTAAATATTTTCGGGATATCTATGTGGTGTCGAGATAAAAAAAAAACCCAACCCAAGCATGCTAAAAATGCATTAGATATCAAAACCTAAGAATCTGTCGAAGTCAGTATATCATCTTAGGCATACATACGGTATCACCATGAAACGGTAGAGCCGCTAGCTTAACTTTAATATGACTATCCAGAAACTTATCTCTAAGCATCCTCTATGGGACAAAATTCACAGTATAACCAAAGGTGATTCAAGAGTATCACTAATGAACGGTACAGGCATGCAACAATCACTACTGGAGAATTGGGCTTGATCTGTTTGAGCAGGCTTGATCCGGTTCTGAGAACCGACGATCAATGCGAGACTGTTGCCTCTTGGGCATCGGTCCTAGTTCCAACAAGCCGAGACTAAGGCCCCATATACGCTGGCGGGGGAGCCTATCAGTCCCGGTTGGTGTCTCCAACCGGGACTATGATGTCCCGGTTGGTGTCTCCAACCGGGACTGTGATGTGCATGTGATGTGACACACCTGCCACGCCCCTAGCTATTATATTTATTTTATTATCTCTGGCCCCTAGCTATTATATTTATTTTATTTATACATGCATGTGTTAAATCACAATTAATTAAAGCCCATATAATTAATTATGCATACTTAGCTGATAATTAAATCAAAGGACATTCATTAAAACTTTAATTACAACTAATAAAAATGTATTACAATAGCTAGCTAGCTAGCCTATATATAAGTATCACATATGTACACAATTACACATATTTTTGTTTATCAGGATCTTTTACGTGCATTGCTCTTGGTAGCCGTAGATGTCGACCCCGACGGTTGACCGTTTTCTTTGGTGGGCTCCGGCTCTGGAACATGATTAAAAATATAGTGGTAATGCTCGTCCGTGGGACTTACGACCTCATTAAAAATGAAGCCGGCGAGTTGCTCTTGTATTGCTTTGACACGCACCGGCGAGAGTTCCGGGCCTTTGTCCAAACCTTTTTTCGCCAATTTTAGGAGAACCTGTTATTAATTAGGAAAATTAACTAATTAATCCTTGAATTTATAGAAGATCGATCTCCAAAATAGCTAGGCATTAGTAAGGTACTAATTACATATACTTACCCCAGACTGTTCACCTTTTCTCGTGTAGTCAGCAGTGCCTTCGACAAAGTTGTGCATCATCTCGCATACATAGAAGCTGCATAAATTGTTTCCCGGCGGCTGATGCAAGACCTGTGGTGAAAATGTTGGAAGCATAAAATGGATGCATGAAAATTAAGTTAACTAAAAAGCTAGTATTATGATATACATACATATTTAGCGCAACTCAAAATTCTTCTTGAATTCCCCAACATTTTTGTCACGGAAACTTGCGAAGGCACTACACATGTGACTACGAATTATACATTATTAGAGTTTGTTTCGAATGGAAAAAATAGAGCTAGTACAATAATGAAAGGAACAAAAATGTACCGGTTGAACATGGCGATGAAGTCTTTGTACCTTTCAGGAGGTTTTCGCAGAGAGTCCATAACCATGATCTGCCTAGAATCTAGCTCAATAATAAAAAGGGCCTAGTGAAAGCTACACATATATATGTTAGTATAGATTACTAATTTGTTGTAACACCCTATTAAGAAAAAGGATTAGAACGAGGTGGTACAAAAACACATACTCAAATTCATAGGTTAGAAGTATCTGTGACTTGAATCTGTGGCCCATTAGTGTGTTGTATATGTTCTCCTTTGTATCTTTTGGGTGGGCCTTAACTGTTCACTCGTTGATAACTACTGGGTCAAGGAAGCCAATGTTGTAAATGTTCTCCCTTTGGCATCTTTGTATCTTCATTCTACATAAGAAGAAATTAATTAGGCTTGCAAGTTAGTATAGTGTAAGGGGCGCACGATGGAATTTAGAAACGAGACACTTACAGAGTCCAGCAACCCAACATGCTCAAGTCGAGGGCCCGTGCCTGGTATAGCTCGTACAGAGGCTCCCATTGGAACAAGAACTCAGAGTCCCCGCGAAAAAAGTGTTGTTGCTTGATCCAGACGGCGACCATTTCTAGTCCATCTTTGGCCGCGTGCAAGTACCATTGGTGGAGTTGCCGCATTTTCGTTGTTAGCTGAGGAATCTCCTCACGCCTGACCAATGATGCACCTGGCACAAATCTCCATGCTACCTCTGCTGTTGGGATGTCCTTGAGGCCCAATACCTAATCTAGATCAAGTCCAGTATCATCGTAGAAATTATTCATCTTCTGCGCGATCTCTTCTGCCGTCCGCTCCTGTGGCATCTCCTTATTAGATTCCATACGCAAGATGCGCTCGTAGTCTGATATAGGCGGCCTTTCTAGTTTCTCTATGCTATCTTTCAATGTTTTTAGACACCTCTTGCCTTTGTGCCATTTATCCGTACCAGGCTAGACCCTCGGTGGAGATGCTTTCTTAGCAAAATGTGCGGTGACCTCGTCTCTTACTATCTGCTCGTTCTCCTCATCGGTCATATGGTACGCCAGCTTCGGAGGAGATTTCTTTTTCGATTTGGTGGTCCCTGCCTTCTTGAGAAGTGCTGGCCTCCCAGCCGAGTTGCTTGACATGGCTTGCACCTGCTTGGGAAACGATGTTGGAGTTGGAGTTTCACTTACAGGGCTTCGTTGAGGAGACAGTGCAAGAGGTTGTGGAATTGATGCTGGAGACTGTGGGGAGGACACGTCGATGTTATCTCACAAAATTATGAACCGCTTGCGCCACACGATGAGATTGTGCACTGCATCTCCTAGCTTCGTACTCCCATCACCTCCTTCGAACTCGAGGTCAAGGTCCCCATACCCTGGGCATACCTCGTCCACCGAGACCTTGGCGTACCCCGACGCTATCAGTTGGCCATGGATGAGCTATCCTGACTCCACCGGTTAAGCCATGCCTTCAGCTACCTTCAAGGATAGGTTCTGTGCTTCGACGTGCAGCTCACAAGGTGTCCGCTGCGTGATGTCATCCACGGGATAGCGTCCCAAGTCCGCTTCGGGCAGCCCATCGGAAGTCATGTTCCCTCTTATCCCATTTGGGTATCGCCTTGCGGAAACCACCAGGGCCGAGACGGTGGTGGTATTGCTTCTTTGCTGCATTCTGCTTGTTCTTTTCAGTTAACTCTGACCTTGTTCCGAACACTTGTACCGCACGATTCATCCCAGTGATCTTGAAGCTTTGGGAACTTATTGAAGTCGGGGGTTAGATTTTTCTTAACATACGCATTGTTCAGCTTCTTTTTGAACGTCTGAAATGCCAGTGCCATCTTCTTCAATGTGTAACTCTTCACTTTCTGTCCGGCCCCTTCGGGGAAGGTGAACGTCTCCTTCATATCCGTCCATAGCATGTTCTTCAGGTCTGCAGGTACGTCGTCCTATTTTGCAATGCTAATGGGCACGTGGTCCCTGACGATCACGCCAAATGTCGATCTGAATTGATTTTCTAGAATTTTTATAGGACTTTTAATGGGATTTATCATGTATTTATATCTAATATGTACATATATGTGTCCATAGATATATATATATATATATGTATATACACACCTAGGAGAGTTAGAGTGATAATTAAAAGCACTAAATTTAACTTAGCTTTACATATATATATACAATATATATATATATTGTGCTATCTTTTAGTTATCCATAATCATGACTTAAGTTTAAGTTTCCAATAACTTACTTAAGTTAATTAGCAATTTCTTGTCCTAAAATAATTTCAAAAGTCCAGAAATTAGGTCTTTGCAAAAATTTGTCTGTCATAGCCTCATACAAGCATCGCAGAAGTGTTCTCAAAATATATTGAAATTTTGGGCTGTTACATTCGAATTTTGGGGAATGTCCAAAAATTCATTATTGGAAAATGAGCTAACAACTGCCTTGATGTAACATAATGTAGAAGAACCGGTGTTGGATGTACATGGACCGACGCTCCTCGGAATTCTTGCAGGGTTTGCAAACTTTTCTTCGTGCGGTCGATACATACACGAAGTCAGGCTACATATGTTGTCCATGCATAGACTGCAAGAATGAGGAGAGGCCAAAATCCAGCTACCTTCACTTCCATTTTCTCTCAAGAGGTTTCATTCTAAACTACCTGTTGCACCAAGCATGGTGAAAAAGAGACTATACGGAAAGATGGTGACGACAATATCTCGGATGCTGGCCAACATGGTTCTTTCAAAGATACATTAGGGGAGTTTGACGATGATGACCTAGAGAAGATTCTGCTTGATAGAGAGGGAGAATATACTGATGAAAGACATTACGAAAAGATCCAGCTCCTGTGGGAGGACCATGGAACACTATTGTACCCAAACTGCCGACAGGGCCACAAAAAATTGCGTACCACACTAGAACTGATGTAATGGAAGGTGACCAATGGATTGTCTGATAAGGAATTCGACAAGTTGTTATGCCTCATAAAAAAGTTGCTTCCAGAGGATAACACGCTGCCTAAAACTACGTCTGACGCGAAGCAAATTGTCTGCCCTTTGGGGTTGGAGGTACAGAAGATACATGCATGTCATAACGATTGTATCATTTATCGCAATGAGTACGAGGATTTGGAAGCTTGTCCGGTGTGCAAAACTTCGCAGTATAAGACCAGGCGTGATGACCTAGGGATGACCTAGGTGAGAAAGAGGGGCAGCGTAAGAAGAAGAGACCCCCCCACTAAGGTGGTGTGGTAATTCCCTATAATCCTTCGGTTCAAGCGTTTATTTGTGAGCAAAGCACATGTCCAGATGATGCGCTAGTACAAAGAAGGTCGTAAGGATGACGGAAGGCTAAGGCACCCCGCTGACGGCTCCTAGTGTAGAAAAATCGATAGAAAATACCCGAACATTGCTGAGGATGCGAGGAACATAAGGTTTGGGGTGAGTACGGATGGGATGAACCCGTTCGGCGAGATCAGCAGCAGTCACAGCACTTGGACCGTAACTCTATGTATCTACAACCTTGCTCCTTGGCTGTGTATGAAGCGGAATTACATTATGATGTCGTTGCTTATTCAAGGGCCAAAGTAACCTGAAAACAACATCGACGTGTACCTCAAACCATTGGTTGAAGATCTGCTAACACTGTGGAATGATGGTGAACGTGTATGAGATGAGTACAAAAGAGAGCACTTCACCCTACGTGCATTGCTATTCATATCCATCAACGACTGGCCTGCACTTGGTAACCTGTCGGGCCTATTTATCAAAGGATATAAAGCCTGCATCCGGTGCTTAGAAGAGATGGACAGTAAGTATCAAAAAAATTCCCAAAAGGTCATGTACGTGGGCCACCGTAGGTTGCTCCATATGAAGCACCCGTTACGAAGGAAGGGTTAGAATTTCTATGTGATAAAAGAGAAACGTAAGAAGCCCCTGCATCGCAGTGGACTCTTGTATTTTCTCTTGTAAAGGATCTGAAAGTAGTATTTCGAAAGGGTCCTGGTAGCAAATCGGTCCCGACTGAACAAGTTCACACGAAGCCCATTTGGAAGAAGAAGTCAATATTTTGGGACTTACCTTGCTGGAAAGACTTAGAGGTCCACTATTTACTGGACTTCATGCATATCACGAAGAATATCTGCGTGAACCTGCTAGGCTTCCTAGATATGTATGGCAAATCAAAAGATACACTTCAAACACGAAAGGACCTCCATCTACTGGGACTCAGGAATGACCTACATTCAGAAAAGAGCGTGAAAAGACAACATTACCTCCACCCCGCGAGCTACACTCTTAGCAAGGAAGAGAAAAAACATAATTAAGTTTTTGAACAGTGTGAAAGTCCTTCTAGATACTCCTCGAACATAAGGAGACTCATAAACAGGAAAGAGAATAAAATCGTACACCTGAAATCACATGATTGTCTCATGTTGATGACACAATTGGTCCCAGTGGCAGTGAGAGGTATTCTGCCGAACTGGGTACGAGGGTCAATCATAAAGTTGTGCTCGTTCTTCAACGTGGTGTCGCAGAAGGTCATCAAGCCGAATAACATATCTAAGCTGCAGGATGACATGGTCGGTAGTCTGGTCAGCCTTGAGATGATCTTTTCTCCATCCTTCTTTGATATTATGATCCATCTCATGGTCCACATTGTCAAAGAGATAGAAATTCTTAGATTTGTGTTCCAACATAGTATGTTCCCTTTCGAGAGGTACATGGGTGTCCTAAAGAAGTATGTTCGTAACCAGATTCGTCCAGAAGGCTGCATTGCACAGGGTGTTGGCACAGAGGAGGTGGTTGAGTTTTATATCGATTACATTGATGATCTGAATCTAATTGGCGTCCCTGTATCACACCATGAGGGGAGGCTACGGGGAAAATTGACTCTAGGGAGAAAAGAATTCTTTAGCGACGATCTATTTTCATTTAAACAAACACATTTCATAGTCTTGAAACAATCAACTGTAGTGGCTCAGTATATCTATAATCATGAGATGATTCTACGCCACCAATACCTAGAGAAGTCAGAAAAGTAGATCGCACTAGAGCAAATGGATCGCTTCTGCGGTTGGTTACAAAAGCAACTGATGGGCAACCAGACAGACAATGAACAGTTGAAACTCTTGGCTTGGGGAACATCCACGACAATCGTATCATTCCATGGGTATGAGATAAATAGGTACACATTTTACACGACTGCCTAGGATAGCAAGAGCACCAACCAAAACAGCGGCATCCGTATAGATGCCTTAGACAAAAACGGAAAGATGGACACCTACTATGGTTACATAGAGGAGATATGGGAGCTCGAGTATGGACCTTTAAAAGTCCCTCTGTTTCTGTGCCAATGGGTCAAACTGACAGCCTTTGAGATCGACGAGTACGGTATGACAACCGTAGACCTCAAGCAAGTGGCCTATAGGGACGAACCGTTCGTGCTTACCAATGATATGACACAGGTATTCTATGTGATGGTAATGAACAGCAAACCGAAAAAGCAGAAGGACAAGCCTACCGAAGATAAAAAGCAGAAGCAGAAGACTAGCACCAGCGATAAGCCATGGCGCTATGTGGTTCTTCCGGATAAAAGAAGGATTATTGGAGTTGAGGACGTCAAAGAAGAAGAAGAGTACAATCAGTTTGACAAACTACCTCCTTTTATGGTGGACGTAGACATTAGTGTCTTGAATGATATAGAGGAAGCTCCCTATGTACGACACGATCATAATGAAGGATCACTTGTAAAAAAAAAGTATGTTAGTAAATAAGTCCAACCGTGTTGTATAAACCCGTGTATGAATTATGAATATGGTTATTTTACCACTATTCATCTTTTCCTAATCTCTCTCTCTTTCTCTTGGGAACAGCAGTGTCAACAGATCCTTTTTACTACTCATAATTCATAATTCATATAACCATACTATTCATCTTGGAAAATGTAGGGACGGATGCAGGAGCACAGGGCTATTAGGCTATGGCCACCGATCCATGTCATCCTTTTTTATTAGGTGCCAAATGACCGGTGCACGTTCCCCTATAGATTTACTAGGTTCACTGGGATTGATATTCTTGAAACTTCGGATTTTCTTCAATTCTAGCCCTTTATGTTTGGAACGATGTTTTTTTTTCTTATTGAGTGGTGTGAAAACTGAATTGTTTCCTACAGGAGATTCCCGCGTTCCAAATAGGCCATGAACTAAATGATTACAGTGGGCCAAATTATAACAACTTAGATTAAATAAAGTAAATTCTCACGTAGATTAGAGATCATGTAAATTAGAGAAAAATAAAAAGATCTTTATCGTCGGTTATAATGCAACCAGATCTATTACATAATTAAAACAGGACCCAACGGAGCCACCACGTTATAAATCAAGAAAAAGAAAAGATCTACACCATTTATATAACAAGATGAAAATTTATCATGAAAATTGAAAAATTATTGAGGAATTTTAAGGCATTAGATATATAAAGAATATTTTCAATGCAATTACAAGTGTGGAAACATTATTTTATTGCTTATATTTTTATTAAGCAAAGAAGCAATATTTGATGAATATATATATATATTAGCAAAGAAGCAATATTTTTTAAAACCATTTGAGTGTGGAATAATGGGGCGTCAGTACCGGTTGGTTACACCAACTGGTACCGATGTCGCCTAGGGCAACCTCCCATTTGGCGAGCTGGGCTTAGGGTGCATCTGTATCCGTTGGTTACACCAACCGGTCCCTTAGTACCGGTTTGTACTGGTTGGTGTTATGACCTGGTATTGATGCCCCCTCATATAAATATAGAAGAGGCTTCGGACACCCTCAGTCCAACCTCTCTCTCTCGCCGCCGCCACTGCCGCCTCCAACCCCCGACGTCGAAGACCCCGCACGTGCCGCCGTCCTCCTGGCCTCCGAAGACCCCACCCCCGCGCTCCACCGTCCTCCTCTCCTCCAACGACCCCGCCCTTTGGTTCGAACTGAGCCCTCTCTCTACTCTCTCCACTACTGTGCTTGTGCGCTTGGTGGCGATCTTAGCAGGCTCGCTGGCTGAAGGGGTCTTGGTGGTGGTGCTGGTGGTCTTCTTCACCTTGGTCTCTAGTGGGCACGGAGTTGGTCGCCGTGGTCCTGCTTGTCGAGACCCGAAAAACGGAGTCGGACCCCTGCTGTGCTTTTACATGTACTAGTTCTTGGATCAAGTAGCTAGTACACACAGTAGAACAGTTTGGATCACAACCATCTCACGTTTAAACCAAATACATCAAAGTGCAGCCAACACGGCCATTATTACAATAGTTTGGCGCCAAGGCCTTACAAACACCAGCGGAAACTCATAATAACATTGTTTAAACTTCAACAAAATAAAATCCAACTCCACAGGAAGAACTGTAGAGACACGCTCCTAGGCTTCGGGGTAGTCTTTATCCTGGATTCCTTCGGCGAAGTCCTCGTCCTGGTACATCTCCTCATCGGGGTAGGGGCAGTGCTGATCCAGACCTGCTCGTTGGAATGAGCAGCCCCGCATAAAATGCGAGGGTGAGTATACATTATACTCAACAAGCAAGGCTATCTAAATGCATCTAAGGTTTATAAGGAAAGGATAGGGTTCTTTTGCATAAAGCCAGTTTTACAAGTTTGCCTAAGATTTTATAAAACGGTTTGAAAAGTGTTGAGAGAAAAACAAATATTTGAATTGTTTCCTTTGAAATCCGGCCTCAACCGGTTTTGCCCAACCTGGCTACTCACGGCACCCACCGTGCAACACCCTCGTCGCTCACAGCACCCGCTGTGAGGAGAGAAAAAACAAAACACACGACGGCGATCGTGGTTTTCCTTTAAAACACCATTTTGAAAACAAATAGATAAGAAGTACCATGAGGCAGCTCCCCGTCGTCCGCCCTTGACCGTGGGCACGGCTATCATGATAGTTTTACACTCTGCAAAAGTTGCTCGCTTTACCCATGTGAGGTGGTTTTTCGGGAGGACGCACCTAGGGGAAAAATGATCACCACAAGGCCTTTTTCCGACGTCCTCCTAGTTAAGGCATTCCCGCTATGATTTCCATTGCAATGTCCCTCTTGCACTGATAGAACAGCACCGACTGTCTACTCCACCGACTGGCATGCCAAAGTTAGGAGTCCGAAGGATACTTAACCATAGCCCGCCCATACAGGCACACATAGTCGCACTATTGTACTTAGCTCGTCTACCTCAAGGAATCGGTCCTTAGGGACCAGGGTGGTTCCCACACTGGGACCAAGTCTCGTGCTTGCTGTACTAACCTTGCAACCATCCACCCCGATCAAGTTTTATAAAACATTTTTACCCGATAGCACCCACTATCCCGACTACACCCATTTGCAAACATGACAGTTTCAACTGTCCTTTAAAATCCACGTAAAACAAGCATTTGATATTATCATCATGTATCCAATTTAATATGATTGCAATTGAGCATAGCTAATATGATCAAAACCTAATTCAAGGGTGTTGGCATTATTTTAAAAATATTATAATAACCTAGGACAGCAAGGAATGATTTTGTAACGGTATCTTTATTTCGGAGTTTTTAGCTAACCAACTAATCAATTAGTAATTTTTAGGTTTCAACATAGCATGCAATTTAAACATCTAACAAAGTCATTTTATAAACATGGGTACGAGGTTCAGCACTTGCCTTGATCAGCATATCCTTGGTGGTCTTCCGAAGGGTTGATCGCAAGACTATCGTCGCTAGATCCTAACAGAGGAAATAGCCATAATAAAGACAAATACCCCAAATAAAATATGGGATGACATGTATGCTCATGCTTATGCTAAATAACACAAAATGGCAATTTAAGCTCTCTGGTCAAAACTAAATTTATTTTGCAATTTTGTTGAAACTAGATTTATCTAAATACCATTTTTAAACATTTTATCAATTTACCAATTAAGCAGAAAATTAAATATGCTCAATAAATCCTGAAAATGTACTGAATGGTAGAACACATTTTTACACACATTATAAAATTTATTTGGTGTTTTTTGGACTTATATAACTAAATATATGAATTAAACAATTTTACTACATAAGAAAATTCGGAAAGAAACAAGGAGCCGGCCGATGGGCTCGGCCCAAGAGACGCGGCCCACACGGCGCTCACACGCACCAGCAGGGGCGGCCAGGTTGGTGGCGCAGCGGGCAAGAAGCCTGGCAAGCCTAATCGAGGCTGGCCACCACACACCAACGGCGGCCGACATCACGGGGCCCACACAAGCAACGGCATGGAGCGGGGCAGGCGTGGTGACTCAGGCGGCAGCCACGGCGGACGGCGGCTGCGACGAGGGGGAAATGAGGAGGGACTAGGACGAACCCGAGGGTAGGGTCGGTGCAAGCGGGAGGAAGACGGCTAGGGCGGCGGTGGGGCGGCATCTGCGGCGGCGTGGCGGCCCGGCCGTTCAGCGGAGAAATAGGGGTGGCGGCGGGGAGGGTAGGCACGGCGGCGGCTTGGGGAGCATGTGGGGGTGGCTCCTCGGGCACTGTAATGGGCGGCGTGGCCCGGCGGCGTGGCCGGCCGCGGGAAGAAGATGGGTGCGTCGGCGGCGCTCCCCGGTGACCTCCGGTCAAATTGACCGAGGGGGATCCCTATCCTAGTCCTAGGGGTGCTCTAGGAGGTAGAAGGAGGGAGGATTACCGGGAATCGATGATGAATTTGGAGTGGAGGCGGTGGCAACGGCGAGAAGACCTCCGCGGTAGCGGCGGCGCGATTCCTCCTCTCATGCGACGAACCTTGGAATGCGAGGCCGAAAATGGGTCAGAGGAACTGAGAGGAAGGTAGTCCTTGAAGGGATTGCGCACAGGCGGCTTACCCGAGCCGTATTGACGAAGGAGAGAAAGGAGGAAGAGGGAGCTTGGGTTGGGGTTTTTGTAACGAGAAGGGAGATGAGGGGATGGGATTAGTGGCGCTTAATACTGCTAATGATCCGAAGCTGAAGTCATTAGGGGATTTATGACTTGAAAAAGGTAGTGGAGGGAGATGGGGGGTTAAGGGAGTGAATGGAGGAGTTTCTGCGTGTGAACAGAGAGAGAGAGATAGAATAGAGTGAAGAGGGAAAGAGAGGAGAGGTAGAGAGACTGACAAGTGGGACCAAGGAGGAGAGGAAGGGTTTTTAAATTATTTTTATTTTTGATTTTCTCCTTTGAAAACAAATTCCAATTAAAATTTTATTTTCTCTTTTTGAAACCCAAATAGACTACTTTAATTATTTTATAGAATATTTGCAAAACACACAATTAATTTTTAAAGTTTTTATTAAACAAGTAGCATACTCATTTCACTGAAAGTTATTTTTTTAAAAGAATTTTAATGCAATTCTTTGCATGATGCAAATGAATTTTTTTTTTATTTTTTAAAATGAGGATGTTACAAACCTCCCTCCTAAGAGGAATCTTGTCCTCGTGATTCAGAAGATCCGGGAAAAAGGTCTGGATATTCTGTCCTTAAATCCTCTTCACGTTCCCAAGTTGCCTCTTCCTCAGAATGGTTGCTCCCCTGAACTTTATACAATTTGATCACTCGGTTTCGGGTCTGACGAATGGCTTCATCCAGAATCTTAACCGGGTACTCCTTGTAAGACAGATCCTGCTGCAACTCTAGCTGTTCTATTGGCATCTACTTTTCTGGCACTCTCAAACACTTTCTCAGCTAGGAGACGTGGAAAACATCATGGACGTCTGACAGCTACGCAGGCAATTCCAACTGGTAGGCTACTTCTCCTCTTTTGGCCAAAACCTTAAAAGGTCCAATATAACGAGGTGCCAACTTCCCACTGACTCGGAAACGTCACACACCCTTCATTGGTGACACCTTCAAGTACACAAAATCTCCTTCTGTGAAAGTTAGATCCCTGCGGCAGTGATCGGCATAACTCTTTTGCCGCGATTGGGCTGTCTTCAGCCTTTGTTGAATCAGTCGGACTTGTTCATCAGCTTCCTTTAGAAGATCAGGTCCGAAAACCATGCTTTCACCAGTCTCGTTCTAGTAGAGGGGTGTCCTGCACTTCCGACCATAAAGAGCCTCAAACGGTGACATTTGTAGACTGGCCTGATAGCTATTGTTGTATGAAAATTTTGCATACGGCAAATGTTTATCCCAATTTTTGGCATTAACAAGAGCACAAGGCCGAAGCATGTCTGTTTGCGGATGATATGCTGAACTGAAGTTCAAATTTGTTCCCAACAAACTGTGCAGCTTTTCCCAAAACTTAGAGGTAAACTGGGTTCCTCTATCAGACACAATCTTCTTGGCACTCCGTGGAGACAGACTATTCTCACTAGGTATAGTTCTGCCAACTTATCTCCGGAATAAGTTGTCTTTACTGGGATAAATTGTGCTGACTTGGTCAATCGGTCCACAATTACCCAAATAGCATCGTGGCCCGATTGCGTTCTCGGCAGTCCAACAATGAAATCCATTCCAATTTCCTCCCATTTCCAGTCAGGAACCTTTAGCGGTTGCAACAGTCCTGCGGGTCTCTGATGCTCTGCTTTGACTCGCTGGCAACTGTCGCGCAGGGCTACAAACTCTGCAATATCACGTTTCATGCCTGTCCACCAATAAGATCCCTTAAGATCCGAGTACATCTTGGTACATCCTGGGTGTATGGACAGCTTGGTGTCATGAGCTTCTTTTAAAATAAACTCTTTCAATTCCTTCTTGTTCGGGACAAATATCCTCTTTCCAAACCAAAGGACGCCTTCAGGATCCACTGAAAATCCGGGATCTTTTCCGTTGCTTAACCTTTCCTTTATCTCTGAGACCTATTCATCTTCTTACTGAGCTGCTCGGATCTGACCTGGTAAAGTAGGCTGCAACTCTAACATGGCCGGTGACACAACCTTGTTCTACCAACTCCAAATTCAATTTCTCAAACTCTTCATGCAGAGCTGGCTGATTCTCCAACAACAACTGATTACTGCCGTAACTTTTCCGACTTAGAGCATCTGCTACAACATTTGCCTTGCCCGAGTGATAATGTATTCCAACATCATAGTCCTTTATCAGTTACAACCACCTTCTTTGTCTCATATTTAAATCTGGTTGAGTGAATATGTACTTCAGACTTTTGTGATCGGTATAAATCTCTGTTCTATTTTCGATCAAATAATGCCTCCAAATTTTCAAGGCATGAACCACCACAGCTAATTCCAAATCATGCGTTGGATAATTGACCTCATGGGTCTTCAGCTGTCTTGATGCGTAGGCTACAACTCTTCCTTCCTGCATCAAAACACATCCAAGTCCTAACTTGGAAGCATCACAGTAAACTTCAAAATCTTTATGGACATCTGGCAAGGTCAACACTGGGGCTGTCGTCAGCTGCTTTTTGAGTTCTTGAAAACCGCTCTCACAAGATGGCATCCAAACAAACTTATGGTCCTTCTTCAACAATTGGGTAAGCGGCTTGGCTATCCGAGAAAAATCTTCAATAAACCTCCGATAGTATCCTGCCACACCAAGGAAACCTCGAATCTTTGTCACTGTCTTGGGGTTTGGCCAATCCAAAACATCTTGAACTTTCCTGGGGTCCACAGTAACTCCACTGGCTGAAACAACATGACCAAGGAATGCAACTTCTTTTAACCAAAATTCACACTTGCTGAACTTGGCATAGAGCTGATGTTCTCGAAGCTTCTCTAACACTAGCCTCAAGTGTTCCACATGCTCTTCTTCATTTCGGGAATAAATCAGGATGTCATCAATAAAAACAACCACAAATTTATCCAATTACTCCATGAATACTTTATTCATCAAGTTCATAAAGTAGACAGGGGCATTGGTCAGCCCAAAGGACATTACTGTAAACTCGTATAGACCATAACGAGTTGTGAAGGTTGTCTTGGGTATATCTCATTTTCTTATCTTAATCTGATGGTACCCTGACCTCAAGTCAATTTTGGAAAATACAAAAGCTCCTTTAAGTTGATTGAACAAATCGTCAATCCGAGGCAAAGGATACTTGTTCTTAATAGTCACTTCATTCAAGGACCTATAATCCACACACATCCTCAAAGTATTGTCCTTCTTTTTAACAAAGATCACTGGAGCTCCCCACGGTGACGAACTAGGTTGGATAAATCCTTTGGCTTCCAACTCTTCCAACTGCTTCTTCATTTCTGCTAGGAGATTAGCAGACAACTGGTAGGGTCTCTGGGCAATCGGCGCTGTTCTAGGAACTAACTCAATGATGAACTCGATGTCCCTATCTGGTGGCATTGCCGGCAAATCACCTGGGAATACATCTAGAAACTCCTTTGCAATGGGGACTGAATCCAACACTATTCTAGTTAACTTGTTCAGGGTGCTTGAAGCTCTGGATGCAAGATCAGATTTAAACTTAACTGGTACTCTTCAACCATTAATCAAGGAAATGGCGCGGTTGGCACAATCAATCTGACCCTGATACTTGGTTAACCAATCCATGCCTAGAATCACTTCTATTCCTTGGGATTCCAAAACAATAAGGTTCGCTAGGAACTTTACTCCATTTACTTCTATTTCCAAACGGGGACATACTTTATCGGTCCTCATAGAATGTCCCGGTGATTGAATAATCATGGGAGTCTGAAGGCTGGTTATATTCCAGTTATTTGATTTCACAAAATTCTTTGAAATAAATGAATGTGATGCACCGGAATCAAATAAGACTGTTGATGGTACTGAATTTACAAGAAACTTACCCAGTACGACGTCCGGAGCCTGATGCGCCTCCTCTGCAGTGACATGATTAACTTGGCCTCTTCCAGCGGATGGGGTTTTTGGCCTCTGGGGCGCTCCACGACTTCGACCTGAAGCAGGAGTTCGAGCAGCAGATCCCAAGTTAAATGGAACTGGCGCCACTGGTTTCTTTTGTGGACATTTACTAGCATAGTGTCCCTACTGGTGACAAGTAAAGCACTGCACTCCAGGGTTGTTGTTGTTGTTGTTCTGCGGCGTCTGACTAGCTGGTGCCTCACGAGGTGTCTGGGGCACTTGACGCTGTTGAGGTGCTGGGGTCCTTAGAACATTCTGCAGTGGTGGCCTGCTTGGCTGGTATTGCGAGAAGCGGGGCCTTGAACTGCTAGACCCTTGCTGAAGATGCACCATCTTCCTCTTGCGCTTCTCGTTGCGCTGCCTCTGTATATCCTCTTGTACTAAAGCTTTATTAACCATTTGCTGAAATGAGGCATAATCATTGGAAGCAAGAAGTGCCTTGATATCGAGGTCCATGCCCTCCATGAACTTCCAGATCTTATCGGCTTCTTCGGCCACTTTTGTGGTTGCATAATCGAGCAAGATGGTTGAACTTATGCAGGTATTCCGTGATGGACATGTTTCCTTGCTGAAGACGGTGGAACTCCCGCCTCTTCATTTCCATGATACCTTTTGGGACATGGGTCTCCTTGAAAGCCTGATAAAACTCTGCCCAAGTTATAGCTTCAACATTTGGATGGGAGGCATGGAAGTTCTCCCACCAAATGGCAGCGTCACCCTGTAGCTGGTGACCTGCAAAGCTAACTCGCTCAGCATCCGTGCACTGGGCAATGGCTGACTTCCTCTCCATCTCTTTTAACCAATCTAGGGCTACCAAAGGCTCATGAGATCCAGCAAAAATTGATGGTCGGATCCTCATGAATTCTCCAAATCTAGACTGTGGCTACTGTTGCTGACCGAGAACTGGGACAACAAGGTTGTTCAGATTGTTGGCAATTGCTTGAAAAGCTTGCAGGTGCATGGCCATCATCTGCTCAAACTGAGGTGGAAATGGTGGTGGTGGTGGCAAATTCTGGTTATCTTGAGCAACTGGCGGTAGGATGGCAGGGGGTGGAACTTGCTGATCTGGCTGCTGCCCAGCTGGCAGTGGGTTCTACTGAGCTGACGAACCACTCCTGGTGTTCACCATCTGACAGGGAGGAAAGAACTCTAAGGAAGGGAGAAACATCCAAGAACGAAGAAAACACTGACAGCAAAACATCAAGTTCATAAAAACCATCCAAACACTAGGTTCACAAATAAAGCAACTGATAGCTACACCACAACCAGCCGGTGTGAGCTATCGCAAAAACAGGCACACAGGCCAATAGGGTTCTCCTCGCTTTATTCATTACAAAGATACTAAGGGCACTAAACTACTCCGAGTCAGACAGGCAATCCTCAGTTGCCACGCGCTCCATCGGCTCCTCCTCCTCACTCTCATTAGAAGCCTGAACCCTCCAAGCTGCGGAAGAAGACGGTCCAGCAGACTCACGGCGAGAGAGGACACGGCGGACAGGAACTGCCGCTGAGAAACGTCCCCTCAAGCCCGGAGAGGTGTCCGGAGTGAGCCCTGAGGCGTAGCGCCGGGCCGGGAGGATCTCTGGTGTGGCGGGGAGGCGAGGAGTTGCGGCGGGGAGGTGGTGGTAGAGGTGGTGCAGTCTGCAGCTGGTGGATCCTCTTCAGCGCCTTAGCCAACTTGCTCTTATAGAACATCACCTCTCCCTTGAGGCTGCAGCGGTCCTCGTTCAAGGCCTTGATCGTCTCGCTCACGTGAAGCTCCAAGGGGTCATGGCCAGTGTGTGTCACGGTACTGGTTGGGCAGCTCCCCATCAAGGTTGAGCAGGAACCAACGGTAGGGAGTGTTGGCCACAAACTTGGTGTAGCGAGCAGCCAAGTGCGCCATGGCAGCGTAGGCAGCCTCCTGCATCGCCGCCTCTCGCCCCAACCTCTCAGACCAGCTCCTCAGGGGATGGTGCTCCTCGGAGTCCCCTTTAATGTGGGCCAGTAGGTTGACCCGCCACGCCTTCTGTCCAGCCTTGTCAATGACCTTGAAGTAGGTGTATTAGGGCCTCTTGTGGAAGCCTAGCTCCTCAATCAAGTGGACTAGCTCGCCCACAAAGCATCCCATGTTCTGACCAAACGAGAAGTACATGTCCGACATCTACAATTTTGAGACAGGGAAGATCAGTAAATCAATTTTAGTAAATGAGCCTGCGAACAGAAAAGGAACGAACTGAAATAGATAATTAAGAAGAGAAGATGGCAAAATTTGAAAATTACCTTATATATAATATACCAATCCTTAAGCTACTCCCAAAAACTAAGGCTTGCCCTACAGTTCGGCTCTGATACCAACTCTGTCGGGACTCGAAAAACGGAGTCAGACCCCTGCTGTGCTTTTACCTGTACTAGTCCCTGGATCAAGTAGCTAGTACACATAGTAGAACAGTTTGGATCACAACCATCTCACGTTTAAACCAAATACATCAGAGTGCAGCCAACACAGCCATTATTACAATAGTTTGTCACCAAGGCCTTATAAACACCAGCGGAAACTCATAATAACATTGTTCAAACTTCAACAAAATAAAATCTAACGCCATAGACAGAACTGTAGAGACACGCTCCTAGGCTTCGGGGTAGTCTTCATCCTGGATTCCTTCGGTGAAGTCCTCGTCCTGGTACATCTCCTCATCGGGGTAGGGCAGTGCTGATCCAAACCTGCTCGTTGGAATGAGCAGCCCCGCATAAAAGGCAAGGGTGAGTATACATTATACTCAACAAGCAAGGCTATCTAAATGCATCTAAGGTTTATAAGGAAAGGATAGGGTTCTTTTGCATAAAGCCAGTTTTACAAGTTTGCCTAAGATTTTATAAAACGGTTTGAAAAGTGTTGAGGGAAAAACAAATATTTCAATTGTTTCCTTTGAAATTCCGGCCTCAACCAGTTTTGCCCAACCTGGCTACTCACGGCACCCACCGTGCAATACCCTCGTCGCTCATAGTACCCACTGTGAGGAGAGAAAACAAAACACACGACGGCGATCGTGTTTTCCTTTAAAACACCATTTTGAAAACAAATAGGTAAGAAGTATCATGAGGCAGCTCCCCATCGTTCGCCATTGGCCGTGGGCACGGCTATCATGATAGTTTACACTCTACGGAGGTTGCTCGCTTTACCCATGCGAGGTTGTTTTTCCTGAGGACATACCCAGGGGAAAAATGATCACCGCAAGGCCTTTTTCCGATGTCCTCCTAGTTAAGGCATTCCCGCTAAGGTTTCCACTACAATGCCCTTCTTGCGCTGAAAGAACAGCACTGACTGTCTACTCCACCGACTGGTATGCCAAAGCCAGGAGTCTAAAGGATACTCAACCAGGGCCCGCCCATACAAGCACACATGGTCGTACTGTTGTACCTAGCTCGTCTACCTCAAGGAATCGGTCCTTAGGGACCAGGGTGGTTCCCACACTGGGCCCAAGTCTCGTGCTTGCTGGACCAACCTTGCAACCATCCACCCCGATCAGGTTTTATAAAATATTTTTACCCGATAGCACCCACTATCTTGACTACACCCAGTTGCAAACTTGACAGTACCAACTGTCCTTTAAAATCCACGTAAAACAAGCATTTGATATTATCATCATGTATCCAATTTAATATGATTGCAACTAAGCATAGTTAATGTGATCAAAACCTAATTCAAGGGTGTTGACATTATTTTAACAATATTATAATAACCTAGGGCAGCAAGGAATGATTTTAAAACGGTATCTTTATTTGGTGGTTTTTAGCTAACCAACTTGTCAATTAGTAATTTTTAGGTTTCAACATAGCATGCAATTTAAACATCTAACAAAGTCATTTTATAAACATGGGTATGAGGTTCAGCACTTGCCTTGATCAGCACAGCCTTGGTGGTCTTCCGGAGGGTTGATCGCAAAACTATCGTCACTAGATCCTAACAGAGGAAATAGCCACAATAAACACAAAATGGGATGACATGTATGCTCATGCTTATGATAAATAACACAAAATGGCAAATTAAGCTCTCTGTTCAAAACTAAATTTATTTTGCAATTTTGTTGAAACTAGATTTATCTAAATACCATTTTTAAACATTTTATCAATTTACCAATTAAGCAAAAAATTAAATATGCTCAATAAATCATCAAAATGTACTGAATGGTAGAACACATTTTTACAAACATTATAAAATTTATTTGGTGATTTTTGGACTTATATAACTGAATATATGAATTAAACAATTTTACTACATAAGAAAATTCGGAAAGAAACAAGGAGCCGGCCGATGGGCTCGTGAAGAGACATAGTTCACAGCGCCACGCGCACCGACCAGCAAAGGGCAGCGTGGTAGCTCAACGCTGGCATAGCTGCGCAATGGGCGAGGCGACAGTGGTTGCTGGCCGGCCAGCGCCTGATGGTGGTGACAGTAGGGCCCGCACGATAGTGGCACGCAGAGCGAGGCAGGCGGGCGATGTGAGCAGTGGCGGTGCCGGCCGAGAGGGAGGAAAAGAGGGAGGGGACTAGGGCGAACCCGGGGGTAGGGTCGGTGCGGGCGGAGAGGGAAGGCGGCGAGGGCAACGGCGGCGGGGGTGGCAACCCACGGCGGCCCGCTCGTTCGGCGACGAAATAGGGGTGGCGGCGGGGTGGGTAGGCACAACGGCGGCTTGGGGAGCACGTGGGGATGGCTCCTCGGGCACAGTAATGGGTGGCACGGCCCAGCGGCGTGGCCGGCCACGGGGAAGAAGATGGGTGCGTCGGCGGCGCTCCCCGGTGAGCCTCCGGTCAAATTGACCGAGGGGATCCCTATCCTAGTCCTAGGGGTGCTCTAGGAGATAGAAGGAGGGAGGATTACCGGGAATCGACGATCAATTTGGAGTCGAGGCGGTGGCGGCGGTGAGAAGACCTCCGCGACAGCGGCGGCGCGATTCCTCCTCTCCGGCGACGAACCTTGGAATGCGAGGCCGAAAATGGGTCAGAGGAACTGAGAGGAAGGTAGTCCTCGAAGGGATTACGCACAGGCGGCTTACCTGAGCCGAATTGACGAAGGAGAGAAAGGAGGAAGAGGGAGCTCGGGTTGGGGTTTTTGTAACGGGAAGGGAGATGAGGGGATGGGATTAGTGGCGATTAACACCGCTAATGATCCGAAACTGATGTCATTAGGGGATTTATGACTTGATTAAGGCTGCGGAGGGAGATGGGGGGTTAAGGGAGTGAATGGAGGAGTTTCTGCGTGTGAACACAGAGAGAGATAGAACAGAGTGAAGGGGAAAGAGAGGAGAGGTAGAGAGACTGACAAGTGGGACGAAGGAGGAGAGGAAGGGTTTTTAAATTATTTTTATTTTTGATTTTCTCCTTTGAAAGCAAATTCCAATTAAAATTTTATTTTCTCTTTTTGAAACCCAATACACTACTTTAATTATTTCATAGAATATTTGTAAAACACACAATTAATTTTAAAGTTTTTATTAAAGAAGTAACATACTCATTTCATTGAAAGTTATTTTATTTAAAAGAATTTTAATGTAATGCTTTGCATGATGCAAATGAATTTTTTATTTTTGAAAATGAGGATGTTACACTGCTGCTGCATCCTCTGCTCCTCGAGCTTCTTTCTCGGCTCTGTCCTTCGTATCTCTGAAATCCTTCGTCGGTGGCTGCGTTTGTAGCACGGTGAATCTGACTTCTAAGACAGGAAAGCCTTGTGCTTTACCTTGTCTTCGCCGGCTCGATTCTGGTGCTCTGTAAAGCTACTTTGTTCCTTCTTTTGTTTGTGCTGTTACTGTGCCGATTTGGGAATTTTGGAGAGCCCCTTGGCTTGGCTGAAGTGGCTATTTTCCATAATCGGGTTGCTGTGGAAACTCTGGTTATACCTTTTTGTGCTCAATGATGATATGCTAAGTTGAGGCTCTGCTTATGTATTCATTTTGGTGATTGGATCATCTACTTAAGCAGTGATTTACTTGGTGTGTTTCACTTTTAATTAATCGTCTATACTTGTTGCTGCTGTTACATATATGTGTGTGTGTGTGGTTCTTGTTCCTGTCTATTGGCTGCAGCTCTGTATTTGGTACCAGCTGTAGATGAGCCTTTGAGCTTGTCATTGAGATAAATCTAGCTGTCCAAAATCTGTCAGTGTGCTGTGCTTCTCCTGTTGTTCAGTGTATATTGCTTAGACTGATTTAGTTTGACACCATACACATTCAGAAAAATATATATATATATATATATATATATATATATATATATATATATATATATATATATATATATATATATATTGATATGATTTCTCTGTGATGATTTACACTCCATACAATTGCTCTGTGATGATTATTATAATTGAAATCCTCTCTATGATTTTTTTGGGCTTAATAAAATGCTCGATGATGATATTGATTTACTCCTGTTAAGTGTGATAGTTGATAAATCTTTTAGGCAATGATTCAAACTAAATGCAGCTTGCTTAATTCCGGAGGGGCAGTGAGTATATCCATTCCGACAGAATAAGAATAGAGAACATGTGAACTCGCGGGGCTCGACTGGGTTGCGCTACACGCTGTTGACGGAGAGCCCCGTGAGTTAAAGTGTTCTCACTTCTTGTCCTCAGTGAGCGTGTTTAATTATTTCGGAATGATTAAACTCACTACCCCCATTGCATTTAACTTGTCACACACAGACACATTGCTTGTAATCATCCGATATCAGTGCTAACAAGACTTGGAAACTATCATACTTAAATTTGTTTGGACTAAATCTAGTGTCGAGATGGTAGCGCCATATGCGTTTGCAACTGCCGCTTGAGAGCAATCTAAATATCCGTGATATTGTGACAAATTGGTGTTGGAAGGCTAGCTAATAGCAACCCATCAATTGTTATAATCTGAGAGCAAATTTGTTAATTAAACATGATAATTATGCCATATTTGCCCCGCTGAACTTATTTGATTATTTGCTGGCACTAAGCTTCGTTAGTTTTGAAAAGTGGCTTTGAGAAACATCATTTTTGTGACTTTAAGATTTTGAATTCTGAGATGTATATGTATATGCCAATTTTATAGCAAATTTGAATTCTGAGATATATATGTATATACCAATTTTATAGCAAATTTGAATTCTAAGATGTATATGTATATGCCAATTTTATAGCAAATTTGAATTCTGAGATGTATATGTATCATGTGAATTGTAATGTATATGAATTTTGAAATGTATAAGTATATGTGAAATGTAATGTATATGAATTTTGAAATATATATAAGTATATGTGAAGTGTGTAAGTATACTTGTTGATAGTATTACGAACATCTTCCTCTACCCCCACCGTCCTCGTCATCGTCGCCTGTCCTCCTCTACCCCCCGCTTCCCCATCACCCTCCTCGCCATCGCTGCCCATCCTCCTCTACCCCCTTTTCCCCACCGTTTATGTATAAGTACTTGTGAAATGTATAAGTACATGTGAAATGTGTAAGTATACTTTTATTGATCTTTTTTTATTAATTTTTAGTGCCTTCTTCTAGCCTAAGAAACAACGATGGCGAACGAAGGATTTGATGGAGACGAGTTCATAAGAAGTTTGATTGCGGGAGATGATGTTTATGAGGCGGGGGATCATGAACCCGCCCTCATGGATCAACCCAAGGCCACCGAGACCGCTGAGGCCGCCGAGGCCGCAAGGCTCGCTGAGGCCGCTGAGGCCACAGAGCCCGCTGAGGCCGCCGAGGCCGCAAGGCCCTTCGAGACTGATGAGGCCACAGAGTCCGCTGAGGCTACCATGGTAATTGGTACGAATGTGTATATGCCGGTTCCACTATCATGTTATGCCAACATTCTAACCCGTTCATGATTATACCATATTTTCAGATCAGTCAATCGAGTAGGCAATCACGTCAACAAGCTCCAATCAAGAAGTCAAAGGCAAGACATGTTATCACTAAAGTCGGCAATAACTGCCAACCTCTTGCACTCTTGGGGTGCTTGGGCCGTTCAATTCAGCATACAGCGTCCACATCAGGGACCACGTGCCAATTAGCATCGTGAAATGGGAGAAAATCCTTGAAGATATGAAGAACATGATCTAGACCGATATGAAGGAGACATTCACCTTCCCCCAAGGGACCGAAGATAAGGTGAAGAGTTACGCGTTGAAGAAGATGGCCATCGCATTCCAGACATTTAAAAACAAGTTGAACACGGACTATATTAAGAAGAACCGAACGCCCGACTTCAACAAGTACCCAAAGTTGTAGGATCACTAGGATGCGTTCGTGAACTACAAGAATTTGAAAGAAAATCAAAGTTTGACAGAAAAGAACAGGCAGAATGCACAGAAGAAGCAATACCACCACCGCCTCGGCCCTGATGGTTACCGCCAGGCGATGCCCAAATGGGAGAAGATGGAACAGGAACTGCTGGCGAAGGGTGTCGCACCCACGACAATGGAATGGCTAGACTGAACGAAGAGCTGGTTCTATGCTCATGCCGGCGGCCTTGACGATGATGGAAACGCGGTGTTCAGGAAGGAGCTGACAAATGTGGCCAGAAGACTTGTAAAGTCGATCGAGGACTCTTCCCAGTGCACCTTCGTGCCAAACAGGGAGAACATTGAGCTAACAAGAGCCCTACAAACCCAGAGCACCCTGGACGTACACGAGGCGTTAGCGTCATTCCGTGGAAGATTGGTTTCGTTAAGGACGCCGAGACCAATAGGAGTTGGGTGAGAAGCAAGTCCCGACAGGCACAGCAACTCCTAATGCTTGAAGAACGCCTGAATCAAACACAACAAAGCATGAAAGAAGAGGTCCAAAGATAAGTACAGTTAGCCTTGAGTCAATGGCTGAATACGAGCCAGAAACCTCCTAGTAATCCAGACGTCATTAGCCCTTCGAGGCGGCGGAGCAGCTGCACTTTCGGTAGGCTGCCCGTAGATGACATAACACAGCGGACACCATGTGACTACACGTCCAAGCGAAGAACATCTCCTTCAAGGTGGCTTACGGCATGGCTCACCTAGTGGAGCCGGGGCAGGTCATCCATGGCCAGCAGATACCGCCGGGCTACTCCAAGGTCTCGGTGGAGGAGGTATGCCCAAGGTGCGATGACCTTGACCTCGACATTCCCGAAGGTGACGGGACTACGAAGTTAGGAGAGGCAGTACACAATTTCATCCTATGGCGCAAAAAATACATCGTTTTTTGAGACAACATGGACGTGTCCTCACCAATACCTTCATCATCTCTGGTACACATAAGCGGTCCGTCGTCACCTCCATCGTCACCAAAGAAGATGCCCCCAGAATGTCGGGACCCGGTCAACGAGACCGAACCCCTCTGTGCATCCCGTACTAGTCCCAAGGATCAACAGCTAGTACGCACAGTTCAAACAGAGTGATACATCACCAACTGAAATCAAATATTACATAACAGGGGCATAACCCCAGTCTAGCACAAACATGGCGACACGCAGGTCGCGAATCAGAGTTTAGCGGAATACAACATAGAGTCCACACACACTGGCACACGCATGCCACCAGACAGCTACTATTAATCTCCACAGGCAGACAGTGTAAGTAGTGGCCCTAGTCTTCAGGATGTCTCGTAATCACCCGCCAGAAGTCAAGACCGGGCTGTCGAATTGCGGGTCCTCTGCGAATCGTCCCTCGATCAAGTTTAGAAAAAGAAACAAGAAAAGAGCAAGGGTGAGTACAATTGTACTCCGCAAGTCAGGGAGATGAGTGCAAAATGGGGTTCAGTACAATGGAGAGTTTTGGGGAAAATTTGCAGAAAGCCAGTTTTCCAAATTTTATCCTAAGAGGGGGGGAGAAAGCAGTTTTTGAAACCATTGCGGTAAACCAAACCATTTGAAAGAGTTTTAACTCTGCAGAGTGGGTACACTTTACCCTCAGGAGATAACACACCAGCGGTGCGTACCACAAAGCCATTTTGGGCCAAAAGCCCTAGTAGCACTTGCTCTGTGAATCATTCCTGGGCACCCTGTGGGGGATCGGCCCAGGGCCCAAGTCTTCACGTTGTACAAGAAGGCCGAGGAAACAAGGTCCAAGGCGCCGGCGAACAGGGATACATCTTCCCCGTCCGTACAACCCGGATGTCTACAAGGGACATCACCACCTGCAAGTGGCTACTAGAGATTTAAGCTTAATAGGCCAAGTCCGTCCCATAACAGAACCTGAGGCTGTACTATGAGGCTCAGTTCATAGGATCATAGGAAAAACAGTCCTTAGACTAGGGAAGGAGTTCTAACACAAACCCAAAACCGTGCATCACCTGCACCATACCGGCAACCGGGTCCTCCCTAGTCAGAGCATTTTAAGGGGAGAGTAGAAACACACTCCAATCCCTGGCATCTACCCCGATGCCGTATTTTACCAAAACACACAGTTGCAATCATGTGAAATCATGGTGAAATCCTACAATCATGTATAGCATTTTTATCCTATTGCAAGGAAATTTGTAAGCATTGTAGTTATAAATATCCTAAGGTTCAAAATTCATAAAGGGTGTAGAACAACATTTTATTTTCCGGTGGTAACTAAGTTCTACTAATTACTTATTTTATAAGTAGCATGCAGTTTTTCTAAATACTACCAAAACCTTTAAATAAGACAATGGTTTATTCAATATGCATCAAGGGACTTGCCTTGGTCGAACTCCTGGTGCGGGTAAGCGTCCTCGGCGGGGTCTCCACGAACTCCTCGGGATCTATCCTCGCACAAGCATCACACCAGAAATTAAATTTTTGAAAAACATTTCTGAAAAGAATTTTTATAGTTCATATATATAGAATGTAAAGGTTTCCATTTTGAGTCCTTCCAAAAGGGTTATTTAATGTTTAAACATTAACAATCTTCTTGAAGTGCTAGGTTTGTTATTTTTATAGAGTCATGAATCATCTCTTGGATTTTACTGAGAATTTTTCTTAGAATTTTTCAGATTAAAGATACAAAGGTTTTTCATGCGTTTAGAAATTCATTCTATAGCCCTTAAAGAGCTACTGGATTTTTAAATACATTTATTATTACTTTTTAACAGTGTCGATTTTTCCTATGTCTTAAATGCTACCGAAAGCTATACAAAAGTTTCATAATTGTTTGGCTTCATTTGCTATGTTTGCTAATGGGTAGAAGTTAACGACTAACAGTAACCGAACTGCTGTACTTAAGGCTGAAAGCGTATTTTGCAAAAATCGTTTCCACTTACTAGCTAATGGGACCGGGTCCACTAGGCAGCCACAAACAGCTAACAAGAATCTCCCACAAGCTGGCCCACAGGTCATAGGTTGCAAGGGTGACATCTCAAGTAAATAATAACAACAAGATACTCTTGTCGCTAGCTTCTTCAACCTCACGACGCATAACCGGGCTGCAGCCATGGATGTTCAAAGCAAGCTTTGGCACCGGCGCTAGAGGGCTTAAATCCAAGAACTAATTATAGAAATGGGTTCCTCACGCCCTAACGCCTCGCAGTACTCTCGGTTTCGATTTCGCGATCGACGACTCGCACCGACGACACTTACTCTTGTTCTATACGTGGTGTGTCGCAACAACTAAACTACACGCACCTAAGCTAAGCTAAAACAGCAAAAAGCGGCAGCAATGCCTGAAAGCAAAGCAGCAACAACTAAGCAGCGATAGCAGCTCTAGCAACAAGAGCAACTTCTAGCAAAGTAGCGACAAAAGCTCCAGAAGGCTTGGAGCTCACCGAACGTTGCTGCGGGTGGTGGCGCGGATCGAGCTTCCGGGACCTTCAACCTCACCGTGAAACCTGCACACGGTGGCGGGGTTAAGGAATTAGAGACCGAGGGAAATTGGTTGCACCGACGAGTGCTTGGGTTTGGACTTTGGCAGCTCACATGATGGCGACTTGAAACGGCCGCGCGACGACGTGAAAGGCGAGCGCACAAGACCGCCTTTAAGGCCAGCGCCGGCGAGAACATGGCGAGGCCAAAGGAGGATGGTTCGACATTAAACTTCTTTGGACGGAGGTTGGTGCACTGGTCATGGCGACGGCTCGGCAACCTAACTGGTCAAGGCGTTAAGCCGCTGGCGCGACGTCGCGTCGCCGACTATTGCACACGACGACGGCGAGATCGCTTGGGAGGACCGTCTTGTGAGCAGGATTGATTTTCTTTTCATTTTCTTGTTTTCTCTTTTCTCTTTTCTTTCTATTTTTATTTATCCTATTAAAGAAAAAGGGTGCTTGGGGTAGAAAATATTTTAAATTTTCTAAAGTAGAATCCTATTAGAGTCCAACTTCTAATTGTCACTTTTAAGCGTCTTTTAAATTTTTAAATATTGAATTCCTTCTGCTTTATTTATTTTAAAACTCATTTCTTTTATTTTCATTTTTAAACAATCCAAATTTTATTCCTTTTAATAAAAATTGGAATGTTACAAACCTCCCCCACTTAAGAAGGATCTCGTCCTCGAGATTCCAAGGATTCAAACAGGTTTGGGAACTCAGCACGAAGGTCTTCTTCCCTTTCCCAGGTGGCTTCTGATTCTTGGTGGTTGCTCCACTGAACTTGGCAGAAACGAATAGTCTTGGTCCGGGTCTTGCGAACCGCTTCATCTAGAATCTTGATCGGGTATTCCTTGCACGTCAAGTCTGGTTCCAGGTCCAATGCTTCCATAGGCATCTGATCTTCAGGTACCCTTAAGCACTTCTTCAGCTGTGAGACATGGAACACATTGTGCACATCTGCCAACCGTTCAGGCAACTCTAGCTGGTATGCCACTTCTCCTTTCCTTGCAAGGATCTTGAAAGGACCGATATACCTGGGAGCAAGCTTGCCACTGACTCTGAACCTGCGAATACCCTTGAGCGGGGAAACATTGAGATACACAAAGTCACCTTGAGCAAAGGTAAGATCCCTGCGACGGTTGTCGGCATAACTCTTTTGTCTGGACTGAGCAGTCTTGAGCCTTTGTTGGATGAGTTTGACTTGCTTCTCTGCGTCTACCAACAAATCAGGACCAAACACCTTTCCTTCACCTGACTCTTGCCAATAGAGAGGGGTGCGACACTTTCTTCCATACAGAGCTTCAAAAGGGGCCATCTTGATACTGGATTGATAGCTGTTGTTGTAGGCAAACTCAGCATAAGGCAATTGTTTATCCCAGCTTCCTTGGTTAGACAGCGCACCGGCTCTGAGCATGTCCTCCAAAATTTGATTTGTCCTTTCTATCTGACCATCCGTTTGAGGGTGGTAGGCAGTACTAAAGTTCAACTTTGTTCCCAAGGAACCATGGAGCTTCTGCCAAAACTTGGAGGTAAACTGGGTACCTCTATCTGACACTATCTTCTTGGGCACTCCGTGCAAACACACTATCTTGTTCATGTACAACTCTGCCAGCTTGTCTCCAGAATAGGTGGTGCGAACAGGCAAGAAATGGGCTACTTTGGTGAGTCTGTCCACTATGACCCATATGGAGTCATAACCAGACTGAGTCCTTGGTAACCCGGTGATGAAGTCCATGCCAATTTCTTCCCATTTCCATTCAGGTACCTTCAAGGGTTGCAACAGACCGGCTGGCCTTTGATGTTCTGCCTTAACTCGCTGACAGATGTCGCAAAGAGCTGCATACTCAGCCACTTCCTTTTTCATTCTAGTCCACCAGTATGACTCTTTCAAATCCAAGTACATTTTAGTGCTACCAGGATGAATGGACAAGGGCGTGTCATGAGCTTCTTTAAGAATGACTTCTTTTATTTCCTTCACATTAGGCACAAAGATCCTGGTCCCAAACCACAGTACACCTTTGTCATCTTCGAAAAATCCTGGGTCTTTACCTTTCTTAATCCTTTCCTTTATCTCTGACACTTCAGCATCACCTTCCTGTCCAGTCATGATCTTCTCCATGAGCGTTGGAAGCAACTCTAGGGAGTCCACATGGCCCTCATCGACTAACCCAAGATTCAACTTCTCAAATTCCTTGTGTAACTCCGGCTGAGCTTCTTTAACCATCATGTTGTTGCAGTAGGATTTTCGACTCAATGCATCAGCTACAACATTTGCTTTTCCTAGGTGGTAGTGGATTCCCAAATCATAGTCCTTGATTAACTCCAGCCATCTTCTCCGCCTAAGGTTTAGATCTGGTTGGGTGAAAATATACTTCAAACTCTTATGATCGGTGTAAATCTCTGTCCGGTTGCCAATCAGGTAATGTCTCCAAATTTTCAAGGCATGAACTACTGCGGCTAGCTCCAAGTCATGGGTAGGGTAATTCTGCTCATGTGGCTTAAGCTGCCTAGAATCATAAGCCACGACCCTTCCTTCTTGCATAAGTACACAACCCAATCCTTGTTTGGACGCATCACAAAATATCTCAAAGTCCTTGTGAATATCTGGCAGAACCAACACGGGAGCTGACGTCAATCTTTTCTTCAATTCCTCAAAACTGGACTCGCATGCCTTTGTCCATTCAAACTTCTTTTCCTTCTTCAAGAGATTGGTCAGGGGACGAGCAATCTTAGAGAAATCTTCAATGAACCTTCTGTAGTATCCAGCCAACCCTAGGAAACTTCTGACTTGGGTTGTTTCCATTCTAACACACTCTCAACTTTTTCTGGATCTACTGCTACACCACCAGCTGATAAAACATGACCCAGGAAGGAGATTTCTTTCATCCAAAACTCACACTTGCTGAACTTTGCAAACAGTTGGTGCTCTCTTAGCCTTTCCAACACGAGACGAAGGTGAATCTCATGCTCTTCCTCTGTCTTGGAGTACACCAAAATGTCATCTATGAAGACTACCACAAACTTGTCCAGGAAATCCATGAACACCTTGTTCATGAGATACATGAAATAAGCTGGGGCATTGGTCAAACCAAATGACATTATTGTGAACTCATACAATCCATATCGGGTAGTGAAAGCTGTTTTTGGTATGTCTGACTTCTTAATTTTTATCTGATGGTAACCCGATCTCAAGTCAATCTTTGAGAACACACAGGCTCCTTTCAGTTGATCAAACAAGTCATCAATACTTGGCAGCGGATACTTGTTCTTGATAGTGACTTCATTGAGCGATCGGTAATCCACACACATTCTCAAGGTTCCATCCTTCTTCTTGACAAAGATTACTGGAGCTCCCCAGGGTGACGCACTAGGTTTTATGAAGCCTTTGCTTTGCAATTCTTCTAGCTGTTGCTTCAACTCTGCTAGCAAATTTGCAGACAATCTGTAGGGTCTCTGGGAAATTGGAGCAGTTCCTGGAGCCAAGTTTATGACGAACTCGACATCTTGATCTGGGGGCATCCCAGGCAACTCTTCGGGAAACACATCCGGATACTCCCTTACCACAGGTATGGAGTTCACTGTCTTTTCTCTTACTTGATTTAGGGTGATCAGATTCTTAGGGATGTGGTTAGAGATCACATGGGCTTCTTGACCTTCATCATTAACCAATCTCACTGATCTATTGGTGCAATCAATCTGTCCCTTATACTTAGTTAACCAATCCATACCCAAGATTACTTCAATTCCAGAGGAATTTATTACTACTAGATTGGCTAAGAATTTTACTCCTTTTATTTTTATCTCCACCTCGGGGCAAACTAGGGTTGTAAACAGCTCCTTCCCAGGTGAGTGCACTACCATAGCCTTTTCTAGTAGGCTTACTTTTAACCCATTTTGCTTAACAAATTGAGACATTATAAAGGAGTGGGTAGCACCAGAGTCAAACAAAGCAGTAGCAGGTACTGAATTTACTGAAAACTTACCCATCACCACTGCTGGGTTATCCTGAACTTCTTCTGCGGTGACGTGGTTGACACGGGCTCTTCCGACCGTCTGAGGGGTCCTGGGCTTGTGTGGTGTCCCACGGCCTTGATCTGCTGAAGGGGGCCGTGCTGAAGCTGAACCCAACTTGAATGGCACTGGAGTGATGCTCTTGGTAGGGCACTTATTGGCATAGTGTTCCAGCTGATTGCAAGCAAAGCAACGAACTGCTGACATGTCCTTCTGGGGCTGGTTGCTGCCCTGGGGACGAGGAGTCTGGGGTACAGGACGAGGTGCTGCTCCCTGAACTGGTGCCTTACTGGGAAAAACTGGCTGACTCCTTTGAAACGCTGAGCCTTTGGCTTGGAACTTCCTGCAACATGCTGGTTGCGCTGAGCCAACTTTCTCTTCCTGAAGGCTGCTCGCTGACGCTGGATGTCTTCTTGCACAAGTGCCTTGTTGTACAACTGCTGGAAGGTAGTGTACTCTCCAGAGGCAATGAAAGCCTTGATTTCAGGATCCATGCCCTCCATGAAGTACCAAATCTTATCCTCTTCAGTTGCCACATCCCTAGGGGCGTAACGTGCCAACTGAGTGAACTTGGTTAGGTATTCACTCATCGACATGTTACCCTGCCGAAGGCGCTGGAACTCACGTCTCTTGATTTCCTTAACTCCCCGGGGAATATGGGCATCAGTGAAGGCCTTAGAGAACTCTTCCCACTCAATTGCATCGGGGTCTTGATGGATAGCACAGTAATTTTCCCACCAAAGAGCTGCTGAACCTGAAAGCTGGTGAGCTGCAAAACGGACACTTTCCTGCTCCTCACACTGTGCCAAGATCAGACGGCGTTCCACGTCCTTAAGCCAATCTTCAGCATCCAAGGGATCAGCGGACCCGGCAAACACAGGTGGCTTGGTTCTCAAAAACTCTGCAAGCTTGGACTGCTGAGGATGAAACGCTGGGGCTGGAGCTGGAGCTGGAGCTTGAGGCCGGTTCAAATTCTGATTCAAAGTCTGGAGCAGCTGCAAATGCATGTTCACAACTTGGCGCCAATCTGGCTCGCCTGGAGGAGGTGGCGGAGGCTGCGGAGGATCCTGCTCGAGCTGCCCGGCTAACAGAGCTGGAACTTGCTGAGGTGCAGGGGGTTGTCCAATCGGTGCAGGATTTGCTCCGGGCTGCGCTGCTGCTGGAGCATGACCGCGTCCACGACCACAGCCAGAGGCGGGAGCTTCAGCATCTCGGGTGCTCCTTGTGATCACCATCTGAGAGGCAATCAAAGGAGTTGAGGACAAGATAGCCAAATAAGGGGAGGAAGTTAGCTAAAAATTATTTAAAATAACATAGTTTTTAAAGCACACACAGGGGAAACACATAGTTCATTACAACAATAGGGGTACAAGCAACGAACACGCTGTATCACAACTGCCGATACAGTCGGTTCACAACCATGGTACTAGCTACGATACAAGGGGAACGGAGTCCCCAGCTAACTAAGGGTCCTCGTAGTCGGACTCGAAGACAACTTCCTCGGGGTCTTCTTCTTCTTCTTCGTCTTCTTCTTCGCCTTCCGCGCCAGGAGGGAACAAGGGAACCCAGTTGGGCGGAGGAGGCAGAACAGCAACGGGGGGAATGTGGTTGAGGTCGAGGCTGGGAGGAGGGGCTAGAACTCCGGACGGCACCTGCTCAACTCGGGGGTCAGCAGGGAGGAGCGGTAGCTCTCGAAGCAAGCTAACCGGACGGACAGCAACAGGAGGCTCGGGTAGTGGCACTGGACTCGGGTGGGAACTCCCCTGAGAAACCTCTGTGGTGGGGGCAACAGCAGACTCGGCTGCCCTGGAGGAGGCGGGAGCGGCAGCTCGCAGGCGGTCGTTGTCTCGGACAAGCTGGCGGATCTTCTTGCGGAGGTGGGTCCTCTCCATCTTCCAGAGAGACTCTCTTCTCTTGAGCTCGCGGTTCTCCTTCTTCACGGTGGCCAGCTGGCGGGAAGCTGCCTGTGCACTGACCAGCTCCCTCTGGCTGATCACGTAGGCGTCGTCCAGGGACTGGACCAAGGCGGCGAGGTGGTACTGTGAACTCACCAAGGCGACAGAGAGGGGGGAGTGAATGGAGCCTTTTTCAAATTTTCACTATTTTGTGCTCCATTCAGAACTCCAACCCAAATACCAGATAAAACAGCGGATAGAAGAGAAAAGACTTAAGCCAGCTGTTGGAGGTAGAGGGATGTCCTTTAGATACCCAAGGGCATCTGGACTATTGAAAGACCCCTCCAACAACACCGAGAGAAATATGCAACATGGACCGATTCGGACCGGGAAGGACCTGTTCAGATCTGGAAGCCTGCAACTTGGACCAGATCAGACCAGGAAGGACCTGTTCAGATCTGGAAGAAACAAGAAGTAAAGGACCAGTTCAAACCTGGATGGACCAGATTAGCTCTGGAAAACAGAAGCAAAAAGGAAAAGAGAGAAAGCCAAACCATCAAAGATACTTTCAGAAAAGTAAAAACAGATTTCCAGAATTTGCCCCCACTTGGAGCAGGAGGTTGGTGGGTTTCTGGAGCTCTAATGTTTTTGGGATTTTGTGTGCATAATTCTACATAAATCGTGAAGCACTTCACCAAATATCTCCTCAAAAATCACTGTAGAAAAAATATGAAAAATCAAACACTACAGACTGTCAGGAACTTCGAGCAGAAAGTTTGGAGCTCGGTATTCACCTCATGGCGTCCAAACGGTGCAATGGAATGACTCCAAACATTTTCTGCAGATGCACATATGAGTCACGCACCTTCTCCAATAAGAAGCACACAAAAATGATTTTTCTAGAGTTTTATAAAAATCAAACACTGGGTGCTGCGCGAAGAACAAAATCTGCAGAGATTTGCAACTTGATGGAAAACTTGATCTCTAGTCTATCCTAGGGTGCAAGAGAGGTGTGAACACCATATAAACACCCTCAAGACATCATGGATCAGAAGCATGTAGAAGGAGGGGAGGCATACAAACAAGTTGTAACAAAAAACATCAAGGAAAGAAGATTGAAACAATAGAACTAGTAAGAACAAGACATGAACATGGAGGAACTAGTTTTGTTTGATTTGGAAAAGTTTTACACAGCCACTCTAGGGTGGAAAACAGTCACAAGTGGCTAAACTTCAGAAACTATTGGCTACCAAAGACTTGAGTGGAGACACCCCTCCACCCCTTCTTTTATAGGCCAACCGGTTCTAGGGTATCTCGATATATCGCGATATATTGAGATCTCCCTTGAACCACCCATGAATGGCTGAGATTAACCCTCTCCAACCAGCCATTTACATGGGCCTTAACCTACTCACTCATGGCCCAACATGGACCATACATGGGCTAACCCGAAACCCAACACATACACGGGTTTTAACTCACACGCACGAATCTTAGAGCGTCGCGAACCGCCTCCAACGATCCCTTCGCGTCCAAGCATCCGCACGTCCCAACGTCCAGTAAGAACTCGTGCTCCGAAGTGATAGCCGTTCCCACCGTGAAGCTCCACGCCCAGCCTCCAACCGAACCGGCAGCCCACCTAGCGAACGGACTCATCCACTCCACCTCGCACCCTGTTCTCACCTGCATCCACAACACCAACAACAAACAACCAAAACACATCTAGAACGTCCGCGGCATTCACCTTTAACCCAACACAACAAACCAATCCTCGATCGGGTTAGTATGCAAAAATGATAACCGGAATAGTGACTAGCCCGACCAAACAATCGCACAGGGGCAAGTCGTCTGTGGCACTTTGGCGACTTCACCGCTACACCTAAATCATCTAGAGGTCTTTTCATGCTAAGGAGATCACAAAACTTCGCAAGAATCAAGGAGCAACATGCCTCGTCAAAGTGGTCAAGTTTGGAAGAATTTTGTCGGAAACCGAAAGTTTTGACCAACTCCTCACATGCTCATCATCTTGACTCCACAATCTCCCCCTTGATGAGCATGTTGACAAAACCAAACCAAGTGGCCAAATGTGCGAAGTTTTGATAAACAGATGCAAGGGTTTTAGAAGAATTCATGCGTAAAACACCCTCAAATTTTCAAATTTGCCTCCCCCTGTCATAATGCATCATTTTTGTTTTGACCCAAATTCTCCCCCTTTTTGTCAAAATGATCAGCAAGAAAACCAAAGTATCAAGGATACCCCGAAAATGCACATGCGAAAATAATTGAAAACCTAGGCAAGAGCTTTGAAAATTAGCCAAATGGTCACCAAAACCGGAGGCCAATGCTCAAACCAAGTCTGAGGGTCACAAGTTGACAAGACGTGAGAGAGATACTAAGGCATGCAAAGAGCTAATCAAATTTTGTAACAAGGCATTTGCAACTGAGAAGATTTTCAAGGTCAAAATAGGTGCACAAGCTTGAGAAACATCAAGACCAAGAAAGACAAGGTTGCCTAAACGAAATGGCCAACTCAAGAATGTGTCCAAAATTTTCCCGATTATGTGTTTGCAATACTCTTTATTTTTGGCCTTTTTCTTTTTTTCTTTTTTTGTTTTATTTATAGGCCTTCTTGGAACCTATTCACAGAGCAAATGATTGCTAGTGGAGCACAGCCCAAGGGTAACTTGGAACCGGCCCCCTAGGTCACCCGCTGAGTCTACAAACTGCAAACTTCAGGGATTGAAACCCATGTTTATTTGCTTTATTTTACACACAAGGGACAAATGAAAGGACGCCACTAAAGAATGGCCAAGATCAGAAGAAGGCAACACAAGTTTCAAAATCTTAGAAGAGACCAAGAAGATGTACCGACATTTGACAATGAAAATCCAAACTTTGGAAAAATGCAAATGTCAGGTTTTTGCAATACTTTTAAGAAAGATGTTGATGCTCCTTTTTGCCTTTTCTCAAACTTGTGTCAAATCAAACAGGTTTCCAACAAACTCAATTTAGAACACCGAAACTCAACTGAGATGAAACCAATAAGCCTAATAGACAAAGCTCTTATAAAAGAAAGCAAGACTACATGCAAATGCAGAACTGCAAACCTCCCCCTCAAAATAAGAACCCGTGGCAAAGCATTTAGAGGAAGGAAAGAAGCAGAAACTGGTTTGCGATAGAACAGTGAAGAGAAACAGCAGACACTCTAGTGCAAGGCACACTCCTAGCTACAGAAGATAGGGAAGCAAGCCTAAACTCGACTACTAGAGAGAGCAAACACAAACCCTGTCTACCCAGGTATCCTCCACATACCTGGTCAACCCACAAGTCTATGTGAGACTCACTAGTTAGAGCAGAGGATATTGTTAATCACGCATGATAGCAACCTAAAAGGTAAGAGGTGCCAAAAGAACGTGCTGTGACTCTAACCTGTTCTAAGAACAAACCCCAAACAAAGAGGCAAACAATAATATACATATCATACAAGATCAAGCTCCCCCTCACTTGATGCCTACAGCACTAACCAAGCCAAGCTCTCCCCGGAGAGTGGCAAACCTAGGACCATCTAAGGGCTTGGTGAGAATATCGGCAAGCTGGTGATCACCATCCACAAATCATAGCCCTATATCCCCCTTTTCTACATGGTCTCTAAGAAAGTGGTACCGGATATCAATGTGCTTGGTTCTAGAATGCTGGACTGGGTTTTTGGCAATGTTGATGGCTGAGGTATTATCACACAAGAGTGGGACACTACCAACCTCTAACCCATAATCCCGGAGCATTTGCCTTAACCAAAGCACTTGACTGCAACAAGCAGCTGCAGCTACGTACTCGGCCTCGGCCGTAGACTGGGCTACGCTGGTCTGCTTCCTAGATGACCAAGAGACAAGAGAAGTGCCTAGAAACTGGCATGTGCCTGAAGTGCTCTTCCTATCTATCCTACAGCCTGCAAAGTCAGCATCTGAATAGGCTCTAAGAGATAGACAAGAAGCAGAAGAATACCAGATTCCTATTTCGGGGGTGGCCACTAAGTAGCGAAGGATTCGCTTGACTGCCTGAAGATGAGAAATCCTAGGGGAAGCCTGAAACCGAGCACACAGACACACAGTGAAGTGTATGTCCGGCCGAGATGAGGTAAGGTACAGAAGGGCTCCTATCATGCTCCTATAGAGCTTCGATCTACTGCTCAAGATCTAAGTCGCTCAAGCACGAAGAAGTTGCCATGGGGGTGGAAACAGCTTGCTATCAGCCATGGCAAATCTCTTGAGCAGGTCTCTAGTATACTTGGACAGGTGAAGAAAGATCCCCTGAGGGGTCTGCTTAATTTGAAAGCCCAAGAAAAAGTTCAGTTCACCCATCATGCTCATTTCAAACTCAGAACTCCTGACGGAAGAAAATTTAGAGACCAAAGAATCAGAAGACCCTTCAAAGATAATGTCATCCACATAAATCTGAACCAGAAGAAAGTCCGATGACTTGCGCTTGATAAATAGGGTCTTATCAACGCTGCCCATTGAAAAACCATTTCCAATCAAATAGCTCTTGAGCCGTTCGTACCAAGCTCTAGGGGCCTGCTTGAGCCCATATAAAGCCTTGGAGAGCTTGTACACATGATCGAAACTCAGCAGAAACAAAGCCGGGGTTGCCGAACAAAAACCTCTTCCTCAATGAAACCGCTCAGAAAGCACTTGAACATCCATCTGAAAAACCTTGTAACGGTGTGAAGCCATAAAAGCAAGGAAGATGCGAATGGAATCATGTCGAACAGCAGGAGCATAGGTCTCATCAAAGTCAATCCCATCGACTTGAGTGAAACCTTGTGCTACTAACCTAGCCTTATTCCTCACTACTACCCCATCCTCACTCGCTTGTTTTTGAAAACCCATTTTGTTCCTATGACATTCACGCCCATAGGGCATGCTACTAAGTCCCAAACCTTGTTTCTCTCAAAGTTCTCTAGCTCTTCGTGCATGGCATTGACCCAATCGGGATCGGCAAGGGCCTGAGCTATGTCCTTAGGCTCGAGAGAAGAAACGAAGGCAGCAGAGAGGAGGGATGGTGTGCTCTAGACCTAGTCACTCGCTCACCTATAGGTCCTATCATCGATCGGTGGGTGACTAGCCCTGAATGTGCCTAGGTGCACCCGAGGTGGCCTCTGCCTCATGTGAAGTGGAAGCGGGATCGAGCCACCGGGGAGGACTCTGACAGGTAACCTCGAAGAAGAAGTCCTAACAGAGTAGGCTCAAGAGGTGAAGGCACGGAGGGCTCGGGTGGGTCAAGTAGAAGGTCGACACGGCTTCTACCGTGGAGGAGGTTCCTCATCGAACCGACGGACGATCACCCCAACTCACCTTCTCCTCTACAAAGATAGGCTCAAAGGTAATATCGTGAGAGATGTCGGCCGGAACCTGGTCTAGCCTCATCAAAGTGACCTCACAAGACTCCACTACCCTCCTTTTAGCAATGTCCCAAACCTCAGAGATCCTAGTGGACTTAGTATACCCCAAAAGAGACCATCGGAAGAGCGAGACTCGAACTTGTCCAAATTGCAGATTTCAGAATGAAGCACTTGCAACCAAAGACCCGAAGTGTGAAACATTGGGCTTGCGCCCATATCGAAGCTTCGACGAGGTCTTGTGCAACTTGGCACGGAGGAACACCTGTTGGAGACATAGCAAGCAAGAGTAACTGCCTCGGCCCGAAGTATGTCGCGGGGTGGAGTACTCATCCAAAGATCGTCCCGCCATTTCGACCGTGGTCCTATTCTTTCTCTCTACCACCCCGTTCTGTTTGGGCTACATGACGCGAAGAAAATTGATGCTCAACTCGAGAAAGTGTGCGAAATGTTCAAAAGAAGCATTCTTGAATTCGGTACCATTATCGAACGAATGGCCCGAAGTGCCGAAACTCAACCGCAAGCCTCCTTGAGAGGTTTCGAACGATTCAATGTCTCCTCCTTTGAGGCCATGAAGAAGACCCAGAATATGGCGAGAAATCATCCACAATCACAAGCACATACCACTTCCTACCCATCTTGTTGACTCTATTTGGACCAACGGTGTCCATATGTAAGAGCTGTCTGGTCCATCATCATCACACGTGTTACTCGTGGATGGGAAGCGACCACCATTTTACCATGTCGACAAGGAGCACAAACCAAATCGAGGCAGAGTGAGCTTAGGAAGTCCAGAAATTAAATCAGAAGAGCTCACCCTAGCCAAGTGATCAAAACCAATGTGACCCAAACGCCTATGCCAGAACTGAATGTCACGAGAATCAGAAGCAAGTAAGTAGTGAGAAGCACTAGCTGAAGCAGAAGGAAAAGCAGCTCGAAAGACTTGGCCAAAACGAGAAATCCCACAAAGAACTTGTCCAGAGGGGCTCAAGACACAAGAACCAGAAGTCCTAAATCTGACCTCATAGCCCTGATCAATAAGCTGCGAAACAGAAAGCAAATTATACTTCAGCTTACTGACTAGGGCTACGTCCTTAAGAACAAACTGTGGACTAACCTGGACAGATCCGTGAGCTAGAACACGACCTGTAGACGCATCCCCAAAGGTGATCAGCTCACCGTCGGGGTCTCGGGCTAGAGAGGCAAACCATCGTGACTCACCGGTCATGTGACGACAACAACCGGAGTCAACGATCCAGACCTCCTTCCTCCCAGCCCTACGAGCCTGAGTCAAGTAGAGAAGAAACGAGTCTCAGTGTGAGGACTCACTAGAGCAGACCTAGGAACCCAAAACTGAGACACATGACCAGCATGTCCTACTGACTCCACCTCTACAAAACCGCGTGGCACACGCTCTATCCTAACAACATTGTTCCTTGGGCCATCCCTCGGCCTCGACTGCCTCCTCTCGTCAGCCCATCTAACCTCTGCAGGGAACTCTCGCCATGGTGTCTACCTCCACCAGAAAACGAAGGCACACCCTGAGGACGGTGGAAACTCTGAAACCTAGACCTATTGAACCCACCAGAGGGCTCAATTTCCCTGAAACCCAGACCAGGCCTAATGCTCATTCTAGACTCCACTTGTCTTGCTACCTGGTGTGGTGAAACACGTGCCTCTGAGACCCTAGCTGCCTGAGTGTGATTATGGGCACTCTTGGGATGTCGCTTGGGAAAACCTACCAGCTGATAGCAGAACTCAGCTATGTGACCAGCCCCGCCACAAGAAGTGCAAGCGAACCTAGGTCTTGGCTTTGTCCTAGGTGGTGCTACAGAGTTGCAGACTTGGAACCCGACCGAGTACTCTTGCTCTTAGCGAATGAGATGCTCTGAAGAACCAACCACCAGTCGAAGTAACACAAGACCAGCAGACCTAAAGACTGTCTTCTCTGGGACTCCTGAGGACGCAACCACCATCCTACCTCCCTCAGCAGTGACAACCCTAGGTGGGTGACGCTTGATGTGATCAAGCCAGTCAAAACCCAAACCTCTACCCTGTGAAATCTTGGATTGATCCAAGATCAAGTTCAGTTTCTTCTTACCACCAACGAACTTCTCAAGAGTGCTCATGAGATACTCACACTCCTGATGAAGCTGTGGACAGAACTCACACGAGAGGGAAGAGGACCTAGCAGCACTTGTGTCACCCTGACCACTAGCAACATCCTTACCCTGCAACCTACGCACTTTATCACTTAGAATCTCAAGCTCTCTCTTGAAGGACCTGACAGGAAAGACACTCAGAGTTTTGCACTACGCTAGGCGACCTTGATACCTCGGCCTAGCTCCTCTAGCGCTTTACCTACGTTCCCATCCATTTCATCACATCGCAAACAAGTAGAGCACTCATCTAGAGACCTTTTTAGTTCAGCAATTTTACTCTTCAATGTTAAGTTCTCTAGTCTAAGCATCGACACTCTCGCTTTGTAAGTAGAGTGAAAACTGCCATCTCCATCGCTAGTTGTGTCCTTAGGTGCATCATGATCACTACAGATCCTCATCTAGACCGATTTGGGTCCTTAAGTGTGTCATGTGAGATATGTGCGAAGAGGATCCGGACAAGCAACCATTTCAGTAACAGATGCATGTTTTAAAGCATTTCTAGTTTCTTCAAGCTCCTCAAGCACACAAACATGTTTTTCCTTAAGTTCTCCAAACTCCTTAATCACATTATCATGCAAGGTCCTTAATGCAAGAAGTTCGAAAGAGCTTCATCACAAACTTTCCAAGCATCGTAATCAAGAGCGAAATAGTAGAAGAACTAGGCGCGACCCTAGACTTCTCTAGCTCTAAAGTAAGATAGGCTACTTCCTCCTTCAAATCTCTAACCCTACCATTTGCACGAGAGAGAAGCCACCTAGCTTGAGAAACGCAGCATTGAGATCATCATAGTTTTCAGTAACAAGGTACCTCCGAGTCGGAATCGATGTCGAGCGATCCGAACCGGCGTGTCCGCCATGAAACACATGCCGGCGTGGCCGATGTCATCGAGTCCTCGCCTTGGAGCTCCTCCCATCATCACTCGCCTCTGGTCCGAGACGCAGTGGAGTCCAGCCCACAAAGCACTTTATGGAACAGCTTCCGCCTTCCGAATGTGGGTTTCGCCACCAGTGCAGAGCTTCTGGTTTGGCTTGCGTTCGCTTGGTGTAGTTATTCTTGGCAGCATGAGCTTCTTCTCGTCCCTTCTGAAGATTTGGGCACTCTGCTCGAATGTGGTTGAGGCCTCCACACTCGTAGCACCTCAAGTTGCCTCTCCTCCGCTCACTCACTCTCTTGTAAGCTCTAGCAAATTTTTGGATAGGAGGGCTAAACTCTCTTCAGGCTGATCTAAGCGCTCGTCGAGAAGCTCCACAAGAATGCATAAAGAAACTCCACCAAGATCGCAAGAGGAAGAACAAGAAGGGTTTGTGACCAAAGCTGTGGAAACTGGGTCGGTCTCAAGAACTGACAAATGCTCAAGTTCATAAGTTTTCAAGTTCGAATAGAGACCATCCAAAGTGAGTGTAGTGAGATCCGAGCTGCCGGATCGTGGTGATCTTCACTCCCCAAATTTTTAAATCAAGTCTTTGAGAGAAAGTGACGAGCATTCTCGAGTCGATGAACACTGCCTCAACTGCCATAAGTTGCTCAAGATTTTTGTGAACCTTGAAACAAGAATCCAAAGATTCACCAGGTTTTTGAGAGAACCGGTTGTACTCACGCTTGAATTGGTCCTGGCGAACGGTCTTGACCTGAGCTGTCCCCTCATGGAAAGCAATGAGGGTAGTCCAGATCTCGTGCGCGGACTCAAGGTGAGCAACCCGGTCGTATTCATTTTGACCCAAGCCTTGGAAGAGAATGTTCTTGGCCCTAGCATTCAACTCAAAATCCTTTTTGTTCTCGGGGGTGATTTCCTCCTCATTTGGCACCTTATATGGTTTCTTGACTTTGGCCCAAACATCAAAGCTCTGTGCCATAAGGTAGGAACTCATCCGAGCTTTCCAAAAGAAAAAATCAAGGCCATTGAAAATCGGTGGTTTGTTTGAGTACCTCTCCTCTGCCATGGTTAAAGACAAGAAGGGCTCAAAGACTCGCAAGAATCACAAGAGCTCAACCTCGCTCTGATACCACTGTGAACTCACCAAGGCGACAGAGAGGGGGGAGTGAATGGAGCCTTTTTCAAATTTTCACTATTTTGTGCTCCATTCAGAACTCCAACCCAAACACCAGATAAAACAGCGGACAGAAGAGAAAAGACTTAAGCCAGCTGTTGGAGGTAGAGGGATGTCCTTTAGATACCCAAGGGCATCTGGACTATGGAAAGACCCCTCCAACAACACCGAGAGAAATATGCAACATGGACCAGTTCAGACCAGGAAGGACCTGTTCAGATCTGGAAGCCTGCAACTTGGACCAGATCAGACCAGGAAGGACCTGTTCAGATCTGGAAGAAACAAGAAGTAAAGGATCAGTTCAAACCTAGATGGACCAGATTAGCTCTGGAAAACAAAAGCAAAAAGGAAAAGAGAGAAAGCCAAACCATCAAAGATACTTTCAGAAAAGTAAAAACAGATTTCCAGAATTGGCCCCCACTTGGAGCAGGAGGTTGGTGGGTTTCTGGAGCTCTAATGTTTTTGGGATTTTGTGTGCATAATTCTACATGAATCTCGAAGCACTTCACCAAAAATCTCCTCAAAACTCTCTGTAGAAAAAATATGAAAAATCAAACATTACAGACTGTCAGGAACTTCGAGCAGAAAGTTTGGAGCTCGGTATTCACCTCATGGCGTCCAAACGGTGCAATGGAATGACTCCAACCTTTTTCTGCAGATGCACATATGAGTCACGCACCTTCTCCAACAAGAAGCACACAAAAATGATTTTTCTAGAGATTTATAAAAATCAAACACTGGGTGCTGCGCGAAGAACAAAATCTGCAGAGATTTGCAACTTGATGGAAAACTTGATCTCTAGTCTATCCTAGGGTGCAAGAGAGGTGTGAACACCATATAAACACCCTCAAGACATCATGGATCAGAAGCATGTAGAAGGAGGGGAGGCATACAAACAAGTTGTAACAAAAAACATCAAGAAAAGAAGATTGAAACAATAGAACTAGTAAGAACAAGACATGAACATGGAGGAACTAGTTTTGTTTGATTTGGAAAAGTTTTACACAGCCACTCTAGGGTGGAAAACACTCACAAGTGGCTAAACTTCAGAAACTATTGGCTACCAAAGACTTGAGTGGAGACACCCCTCCACCCCTTCTTTTATAGGCCAACCGGTTCTAGGGTATCTCGATATATCGCGATATATTGAGATCTCCCTTGAACCACCCATGAATGGCTGAGATTAACCCTCTCCAACCAGCCATTTACATGGGCCTTAACCTACTCACCATGGCCCAACATGGACCATACATGGGCTAACCCAAACCCAACACATACACGGGTTTTAACTCACATGCACGATCTTAGAGCGTCGCGAACCGCCTCCAACGATCCTTGGCGTCCAAGCATCCGACGTCCCAACGCCCAAGAAGAACTCGTGCTCCGAAGTGATAGCCGTTCCCACCGTGAAGCTCCGCGCCCAGCCTCCAACCGAACCGGCAGCCCACCTGGCGAACGGACTCATCCACTCCACCTCGCACCCTGTTCTCACCTGCATCCACAACACCAACAACAAACAACCAAAACACATCTAGAACGTCTGCGGCATCACCATGAACCCAACACAACAAACCGATCCTCGATCGGGGTTAGTATGCAAAAATGATAACCAGAATAGTGACTAGCCCGACACGAAACAATCGCCTGGGGGCAAGTGCGTCCTGTGGCACTTTGGCGACTTCACCGGCTACACCTAAATCATCTAGGGGTCTTTTCATGCTAAGGAGATCACAAAACTTCACAAGAATCAAGGAGCAACATGCCTCGTCAAAGTGGTCAAGTTTGGAAGAATTTTGTCGGAAACCGAAAGTTTTGACCAAATCCTCACATGCTAATCATCTTGACTCCACAGGTACACGGTGGGGTCCTGCTCGCCCTCAGCGGGACGGCAGTGGCTGAAGACCTCGTGTGGCACACGAGCGGGGAAGTAGCGGAAGGCAGTGTGATGCAACTCCTGCTCGAAGATGCTGCCGAACCGTATGATGGCGGACCGGGCGGCATCCTGAATAGCGTCAGAGCACTGGTCCCGCACACCAGTGAAGCGGTAAGGTCCCCGACACGGTGGAAGACCTCTGGCGAAGATGGTGACGGAAACCACCCAGCAGGGCCTGCCGCGGCGAGTGCTGGTGGAGCCATGAAACATCGGAGAGTCAAAGCCAAGGGCGTCCATCATCAGCATAAGCTGACGAACGAAACTCCCGTAGCCCAACCCAAGGGAGGAAGCGAAGGTCGGCATCCTACAAAGTGCAAGAGAAGCGTTAGAGGCGTACAAGTGAGGCAGGAGGGTAAGCACTCAGTGGAAAATAGCCTTTTTATAGAACATAAGGGTCTCTAACTATTCGGGGGTCACGTCCTAATGCCTGTGGCTCTAATACCACTTCTGTCGGGACCCAGTCAACGAGACCGAACCCCTCTGTGCATCCCGTACTAGTCCCAAGGATCAACAGCTAGTACGCACAGTTCAAACAGAGTGATACGTTTCCACTTACTAGCTAATGGGACCGGGTCCACTAGGCAGCCACAAACAGCTAACAAGAATCTCCCACAAGCTGGCCCACAGTCATAGGTTGCAAGGGTGACATCTCAAGTAAATACTAACAAGATGCTACTCTTGGCTGCTAGCTTCTTCAACCTCACGACGCATAACCGGCTGCAGCCATGGATGTTCAAAGCAAGCTTTGGCACCGCGCTAGAGGGCTTAAATCCAAGAACTAATTATAGAAATGGGTTCCTCACGCCCTAACGCCCCGCAGGTACTCTCGGTTTCGATTTACCGATCGACGACTCCGGCACCGGCGACACTTGCTACAGTTCTATAAGTAGCAGGTATCGCAACAACTAAACTACACGCACCTAAGCTAAGCTAAAACAGCAAAGCAGCGGCAGCAGCTGCTGCAGCAAAGCAGCAGCAACTAAGCAGCAGCAACTAAGCAGCAGTAGCAGCTCTAGCAACAGCAGCAACTTCTAGCAAAGCAGCGGCAAAAGCTCCAGGAAGGCTTGGAGCTCACCTAGAACGTTGTTGCGGGTGGTGGTGCGGATCGGAGCTTCCCCGGGACCTTCAACCTCACCGGCGAGACCAGCACACGGCGGTGGGGTTAAGGAATTAGAGACCGAGGGAAATTGGTTGCACCGACGAGTGCTTGGGTTTGGACTTTGGCAGCTCACCGCAGTGGCGACTTGAAACGGCTGCGGCGACGACGCGAAAGGGGTGAGGGCGCACAGCACCGGCCTTTTTAGGCCAGGCGCCGGCGAGAACATGGCGAGGCCAAAGGAGGGGATGGTTCGGCATTAAACTGCTTTGGACGGAGGTTGGTGCACCCGGTCATGGCGACGAGCGCTCGACGATGAACTGGTCAAGGCGTCAAGCTTCGCCTGGCGCACGTCGCGTCGCCTGACGCTGCACCACGACGCCGCATCGCCTTGGGAGGACCGTCTTGTGAGCAAGGTGATTGATTTTCTTTTCATTTTCTTGTTTTTCTCTTTTGTCTTTTCTTTCTATTTTTATTTATCCTATTAAAGAAAAGGGGTGCTTGGGGTAGAAAATATTTTAAATTTTCTAAAGTAGAATCCTATTAGAGTCCAACTTCTAATTGTCACTTTTAAGCGTCTTTTAAATTTTTAAATATTGAATTCCTTCTGCTTTATTTATTTTAAAACTCATTTCTTTTATTTTCATTTTTAAACAATCCAAATTTTATTCCTTTTAATAAAAATTGGAATGTTACACAGAAGAAGCCCGTCCAAGACAAGCCAGCTAGCTCGGCCAGCAACTCGCAAGAAGACGGGGTCCTCCCAACCCAAGAAGATGGCTGCACTTCCAAAGCAGGCGTACAATATGACGGAGGAGGAGACCAACAAGGTAGTCAGAGCGGAGGTCATTAAATTTTTTAAACCCAAGTCACCAGAGAAGAAGGTTCAGCCTAGTATGAAAGGATTTCTAAAACGCTTGAGGACAATTAAAAATTTGAAGGATAAAAAGGAAAAACCTTGTGTCTCTAACTACGAGCGCACATTGGTCAAGGAAAGCTACAAGAAGAAGACGTCACAGGAGACGACATCATCAGCTGAGCAGAAGGCCAAGGAGATGCTAAAATTCATCGAAGAAACTAGTCTTGACCCAGATCAAATATTAGGTGACATGAAGATTGAAGCTGCACAAGCCAGATGGCCAATTACATCGGGCGCATCATTGGTTAGGCGTGAGGAGCTTGTCCAGCTACCAACTAGGATGCGACAATTCTATGAATGGTACTAGGATGTGTTCCAGCATGGTCTAGCGTCATTCACCATCAAGTACAAGGAACAACATTTCTTTCACAGCGACAATGAATTTTATGTCGAATGGCAAGTAATGTATGATCTATACCAGACATACTCCCCCGACGTGGCCATGTTGAGTTGCTGGACTCTATAAGTATCTTATTTAATTGTAAAAATCCACCATGCGGGCCTTTGCACTATACTAACTTGCATGCCTAACTAATTTCTTCTTATGTAGAATGGAAATACAAAGATGCAGAAGGGAGGGCATTTTCGACAGAGGCTTCCTTGACCCTTTAGTTATCAATGAGACGACTGTTACAAGCATCCCTTCCAATACAGAGACCAACATATACAAGGGGTTAATGGGTCAAAGATATCAGTCAAGGATATTTCTACCCTACAACTTTGAGTATGTGTTTTCGTACCACCTCGTTCTAATCCTTTTCCATAACACGATGTTAGAACTAATTAGTTACTTACGTTGACATATATATATACAGCTTTCATTGGATTTTTCTCATTATCGACCTAGATCGTAGCATGATCACAGTTATGGACTCGCTGAGAAAACCAGTTGAAAAGTACCAAAACTTGTTCAACATGCTCAATCGGTATTCTTGTTCCTTTTAATATTGTGCTAGTTCTACTCCCTTTGAAACAAATCTAATCATGTTCAATTCGCAATCATGTGTGTAGTGCATTTGCATGGTTCCATACTAAAACCATGGGCGAATTCAACGAGGAATTCGATATTACACTTGCTTCTTGAGTGTGTATGCCATCATGCTAGCTTTTTTGTTAGTTAACTTCATTTCCATGCATCCATTTCACGCTTTCAACTTTTTTCACCACAGATCTTGCGTCAGTAGTAGGGCAACAATTTATGTGGCAACTATGTGTGCCAGTTTATGCACATCCAGACCGGAGGTGCTAGCCACTTGCAAGGTTCGTCGGATTTCTCGCCGGCGCGAGTCAGAGCAATCCAAGAACAACTCGTCGGCTGGATTTACGATGAGGTCATAAATCCAACAGACGAGTTTCACGATCCAGCAGGTGGGGCCCTTCAATAAGGACTAATGAACTGTCGAGGTCGACATCTACGGCTATCAAGAGCGATGCACATAAAAGATCTCGATGAACGTTTTGTAATTAAAGTTGTAATGAATGTTATGTGAACTGTATATGTGTACTTATATATAGGCATGATTGATTAATTGTGATACATATTAGTTGTAATTAAAGTTATTAATAAAAGTTCTGTGGTTTAATTATCAGTTAATTGTGCATGATTGATTATACGTGCTTTAATTAATTGTGACAACACACACACACAGACACACACACACACACACACATATATATATATGTATATATCGAGGATGGCTAGTGTACTCTCGAGAGTACGAATTCCTCCGTACTCTCGACGGGTTTATGAAATTCGAGATTTTTAACGACCAATCCGGACGTTTATCTTGTTTACCTCATTGAAATGTAGCTACCGACCAAGTTCGTATTTTTTGAATTTTTTTACTATTTTTTCGTATTTTCTAAAATCAGTTTTTTGACGCTCCATGACTAATTAGAAGGCTGATTTTTAAAAATACGAAACAAATAGTAAAGAAATTCAAAAAAATATGAAACTTGGTCGGTAGCTACATTTCAATGAGATGAACAAGATCAATGGTTCGGATCAGTCATTGAACATCTTGAATTTCGTAAACCCGTCGAGAGTACGGAGGAATCAGACTTCAAGAGTACATATATATATATATATATATATATATATATATATATATATATATATATATATATATATATATATATATATATATATATATATATATATATATATATATATATATTCAGCCCATTTGTTAATTTTGGTTAGTTATGCATATCATTATCATGTTTCTATGGTCATAGTTGGATTTTCAATATTTTCGCATAAAATTGCATGCAACCACCATCCTCTATGGTGAAAATAAAAATAAAAATCTGAAGCTGAAACCCAATGCATCTTAGTAAGCTGAACAACTAATCAAGTGAGTCAAAGCTACCGGGCATGCCCTCATGTCGGACAAGCATGTTACCCTTCTACCGGGCATGACTCCGCTCAGCGAAGACCCACCGAGCAAGGAGCAGCCTGTCTGGGCAAAGAATAGTTCAACCGAGCAAGGTAGAGTCCACCCGAGCTCTATCGAGCAAGGTAATGAAGGTGCCAGACTTCACCGAGCTCTACCCGAGCTTGGTTGCTACCTATCCGAGCTGGTTATCACTTATTCGAGCTAGAAGATGTCCGGAGAAAGCTGCCCGAGCTATTGACGGTCGAACTGAGCAACGGAAGACCTGACCGGGCAAGGAGAAGCTCAAGTAAGCTAGTACCTATTCAAACAACCTAGCCACCACATCTATTGTTTATTCCTTTTACCCTCCGGCAGTATCAGCCGAATCTTCCATCCACTGGCTGACTTGGGCGGTGCTGCGGGCAGCCCAGACCCTCATCTTTTCTTACCCGGAATCTTACCCGCAGCCTCTCTATTACAGGTGGGACATGGACCCACTTGTCAATAGGAGAGTATACATCTATTTAATCCCCTCTCTACCCTCTTCAACCAGCCCTCACCCTCATTCCTCCCACGTCCAAGTTCTGGACAGCAGCAAGAACAGCAAGCTGTGCTTCATCTCCACCTCCACCATTTTCAAATCTCCACCCAAACCACCAGGAATCCATATAGGGTATTATATATCGTTGGAAAGCTGAAATCGTTGGCTATCCATCCCACTCCATGGTAAGCACATGCACAAAGGTTTACTATGGTTCTTGCTCACTTCTCTCTCTGCTGCTCCATTTCTAGACAGCAACATGCTGATTTCGTTTTCCTCTTCCTTGTGCCATTTTCACCCATATCCAAGGCAGGAGATGAGCGAGAATATCTTCGTCACTTCCTAAGCTTATCCAAGCCATTTGTGATGCACAAGGTTTTGGGTGAGTTCTTGATGCTTCCCATCTCCATACTTTGATGTTCTTGACTACAGCAAGGTAATCTGTTCGTTTCTCACCTTGCATGTCATTTTGATTCGCATGCAAGCTTAGAGATGAGCATGGAGACTATCTCCATAAGCTAAAGGAAAAGTAGAACCAAATCCATGGCCTAGAAGGAGAAGGAATCACAAGGAACAAGCCCAGGAGCAGCCAGCATTATCTTGGGATGAACCGGCGTGATCGTCTTCAACCCCTCCATTCATCGAGCGTCCATCTCTTAGCAAGGTTTTTCCTGCTAGGTGAGAACCCATTTCCCTGTCCATCCTTTACATGTTTCATCATCTACCACTCTTCGTTACATCATTTTCTTGGATGCACCAAAGTGTGAGAGCAGCAGCCCTAGAAACATGGTTTCAGCCCATTCCCTGCACAGCAGTGTACGAAATAATTTTTATAAAATCACCCATTGCTCAGATGAAAAAGTTGTTTGCATGAAAAAGATGCGCCATGAAATGTTCTACAACTTTTATGTAGATCAATTTTTGCAACCGAGCATGTTTGCCCTCTCAAATGTTGCTCGTACCAAGCAACATACAGTCTATACGAGCCTCCTGAGCAAGATTAGGTATGCCCGACCAAGAGAAGTCCTAACCGAGCAGGATATGCCATATCCGACCAAGAGAACCCTCTCTCGGACAAGAGGATGTCATTCCCGAGCAAGTTTGGTCCATTCCCAAGCAACTATGGTCATTCCCGAGCAAGCCCTAGTCATTCCGAGTAAGAATACCACCCAAACTTCAAATGGCCATATCTCCCTCATCCGAACTCGGATTTGGGTGATTCTTTTTGCAAAATTTGCATTAGCTCATGAACAATCTAAATCTCTAAAAATATTTGTAGTTTCTACTTGTTAAATATTTTATTTAGATTTTATTTGATATGCTTCTTAACGAACTATAGGAACCGACGTTCCGGAAGGGCCCGAGCTAGATCAAGAAGCTCTCCCCGCCAACGAGCAGCAACCAGGCACTATATACTCTCCTTTGAATCATGTTGATCCCATGATTTACAAATGCATGATTTTAATTATGTTCTATGAGTTGCTCGTATGCTACTTCAAAGTATATGTTAATTGGTGGGTAGAAATTAGTTATCTCCTACTTAGTGGTTAGTACCATGATAGGTTTGACACCCTCTTTCTTGGTTGCCTAAGTGGGTACTATTAACTATGTTTGGTGTACGAAGGCTTAGCAATGTTTAGAGTCAATGAGGTAAAGCGATCGATGGAGTTATTCCATTGGTCGTACGACTTCAATTGTAAATAATTTGCTATAAGATACTGGTAACGATGATGATGGATTACGTGTGATAGGGGAATGATGGGAGGGTGGATCCCGGACACGTAGCCCCGTTGGAGTGAATTAAGGACTAAACATGGTGCCAATCCCTTCAAGTTACTATACGTACGACCACACGTGTTTATGGGGACACTTGGCCAATTTCCTGTGCATGCTCGCGCCGTTGGGTACCATTGAGGCTATTGAGGTTTATTTGCTGGTGTTTTGTGTGGGGGACAGTCGCAGATAGCGCTGCTTCCGTGGGGGTCCATCGACGTCCAGACAGAGGGCCATGGGCAACATCCACAGCAACGGTTAACTCCTTCGAACCACAACACGGCACGTGGGGTCGTAGGGTGACAGTTACCGGGTGACCCAATGGACTGGCATGTACATCTAAAAGGCTTCGGCATGGCTTGTTGTGTCATGTCGGTAAAGTCGTACACCTCTGCAGAGTGTTAAACTGTTTGAATAGCCGCGTCCAGGATTAAGGACAAAAACTTGTGAGGCGAGACACTGATGTTAGCTCATGGTTCAGTTTTGGGTATTGGTTTTGGGCATGGTGTGATAGCCGTGTGTCTTTCCGAGCATAGGGTTGCTCGTGGCGTATGGTCGGATAGAGACCAAGGGCGGATAGAGCCCGAGCATGTTTTGATTATGGTCGAATGGAGACCAAGGGCGGTTAGAGCCCCAGATATTGATGATGATGGAATTTATGATGAGGAATTACGATGGTTACTATAAGTTATTACTTTTCCAATATTTTATTAAAGTGCAATTTACAATCTACTTATGTTTATGTCTTGTAAATGCTCTTTATGTTGAAGATAATCTTTAAGCCTTCCTTTGCTACATGCCACTCATGAATGAGGATATATATTACCTCCCTAGTGCGAGTACCTTTGTACTCAATCCGAATGCTGCAATTTCAGGTTATGAAGATGATTCCACGCTTGAGTACTACTATCAAGCGGGGAATGACGGCGGTAGCGGGCAAGATGCGGAATTTTAGCTTCCAGTCGGTTGCCCATGGGATTAATGGGGGCATACCACGCTGGCCTTTTGGTTTGAATATGATGAATGTTCCGCTGTTTTTGTTGAACAAACTTGTTATTCCGCTGCTACTATACTCTGATTATATCATATACATTGTATGGACAGCAGCCCATACTGTTTTGGTTATCTAAAATTGTGTCACACGATGTATGTGTTGTGCTATCTATCTTTGTGAGAATATGTGCGTGATGGTAGCTAATCTTGGGAGCCATCACCGGGCACATATCCGGACACCCGGTTTGCAATCGTTTTAACGAAGATCGTCCATGTGTATCGCTGCATGCTCGGGTTGGAAGCTAACAAGCTCGGCTTGCTTTTGAGCAGCTCGTATGTTATTTTTCAACCACATGGACAGCGAATGGACAATGACTTCTTTGAGCCGAATGTGAATTTAGAAGGGGCGCCACATATATATATATATATATATATATGTAATATTAGACTTAACACACAGACACATATATAATATATATTACCTCACATGTATATATATTATATATTAAATATTAAAGCTTGCCTGCTAGTAGAGGGTGCCACTCATCAAGATCGGTTACGGTTATAGAATCCTGCATCGATGCCATTGGTCATCGATTCGGATGGCTCGTATCAGTTTAAAACCGCGCGATGGCGTTTTGAACCGATCGATGGCCGATCTATAGTAGTGTATTGGTTCGAACCTTCCAATGTTGAGATAATAGCTTACTCCGGTGCATGTTGTGGAATTATGTGTATAAGTCTGCTTACTAGTGGTCTCTCTCCCGCTTTGTAATAAAGAGGGGTATATATAGAGCTCGGGACGCCTAACAGCTACACATGATGGCATTAACCGCTCCCAGGGTAATAGCATGGTTGCAAGTAAATAACACATCCTAATTATGTGCCCACTAAAGTTGCCACGTCCAGATCATGGGCAACGACTCTAAATATCGTGGGTGCACGGGCAACAAGCATCCGATAAAGTGGTCATGGTTGTCGTGGGGCCTCATGACGTCATCCCTAGGCCTGAGCCCTGAGCAAAGGCCTCCTAGGTGTAGGTCTTGCCTGGCCTTGGGCTAAGCCAAGCAACTCCTTAGACATAGCATCCAAGGACACGTATTGTGATTTGGAGCTGTTAGGATGTACCCTGGTCATGAATATTATTCAATCTCTAACATCTAGCCCCAAACGCTCACGTAGAAAATTACTGAGTGAGGCCTTCTCCTTGAGCGTTAAGACTCTAAGGAGGGATTGAGACCTGACGGAGAAGAACTAATGTCGCTTCCGAGCATAGCAAGCTTGGGAACAGGCAATCCTAATGACATAGTAACACTACTATAGAAACCGTCATCACTACCAGTTTGGAACTGGCATTACTGCGAGTGAATAAGCGGCAGCGACAACTAGGTTATCACTACCGGTTTAGAAACCGGCGGTGATAGTGTATCCCAGCAGTGATAGTATGTCCCATTTTTGGCTTTAAAAGCTAAATGTTTTTTTGCACACTAGTATTGTCATCTACATGTACACGGTCACAAGTCACATAGTAATGAGTTTTTTAACGCAAGATATGCATGGGAGCTATTAACAGGGGTCGAACCCATGACTTCTCAGGTCACGCGAAGTATCCTTACCAGCTCACCTATTAATGCTTATAGAGAGCAATGGGATATTTTTTTCTTTTAACCCTTATTGTCTGAATGTTTTAACTATTATTTGGGCATCTAAATGACTACAAATAAAAATTTATCAACTAGAAAGTTGTAGATCTTGTCGAGAACTACAACTTTCATATAAATTTTGTCACCATCCAATTCCGTATGAAAAAGCTATGAATTTGAGAAAATAAGCTGTAATCGATACTCTCTCTATTATCACTACCGGTTTGTGACTTGAACTTGAACCGGCAGTAATAATCCATTATCATTACGAACCGGCAGTAATACTTCCTCCATTATTGCTACCGGTTTGTGACTTGAACCGGCAGTGATAATTCCTATCACTGCCGGTTTTTAAAGCCTCAATCATTTTCTCGCCGCTACGGCTTACCAACCGGCAGTGATAAGTTATTACTGCCATTTCTTGATGAATCGATAGTGATGAGGCAGTATAGAAGGGGTGTTCTGTAGATGTGAGAGCATGTCGCTACATCCGAGCAAGCATTGCTCGAGAACCTTTTCATTCCAACGGTTGGATCAGCTTTCTGTCCGTTAGTGTACGCTTCGTAGTACGGCATTTGGACACGATGGTTTTTGGAAACCGTGCCAACACACGGCAGTTTGCGAGCAAGCGGGAACAGTTGCAACCTGTTATCTTTCACCACATCCCTTTGGTTTCTTACACTGCCTTGTAAAAGCACTTGGCGCCAGAATCTCTCCAAACCTCGGTGCCTCTCGCTCTAGTCCCTTTCTGCCAACTTTCATTGGATCTTGTGTCGAAATTCAAGCCGAAGAAGCTCCTTTCTTGCCTCAAGGAGCTTCAAACGCAAGGGAACCGTGACGTGTTATGGCGATCAGAAGATCCCGACGCCAAAGAAGAGATCATCTTCTATGAATTGTTCGTGATTAATGCATGGGCTCCGCATGGCCGAGAGCGAATTCGTCGAGGCAGTGTTCGTGCACTGCGAGTGTGAGCTCATTAATATTAACCCCAACTCCATCTTGAACTGTTGAACATGGCTCTTTTATCACATCTTTGCGATGGCTTCCTAGATATCTTGCTCACGGTATGTTTGTTTTTGCATTTATATAGGTTTTTGCATTTCTATAGCTTGTTTCGGACCACTGAGACTTTCTGTGGGTGTCATTCCTCGCATCACTTGATCTGTATTAGTCTCTAGATTGGTATATTAGTGTTCACCATTTACATAGCCGGATCATTTAATACTAGTTGAGGGCCCATGTGTTGCGACGGAATCTCAAAGGGTTGACGAGGAAATCCTAAATCATTTCCACCCATTCAAGCAAACAACAATGTTAACTGGTAGAGGTCACTACCAGGGAACAGGGATTTTATCCCGGTTGGGAACGGGCTACGGTCCCGGTTTCCAAACCGGGATAATCCCAGGGGACTGATGGCAGGGGGCCTGCAGTCCCGGTTAGCCACTAACCGGGATCGAAGGCCCCTGAAAAGCCTGGGAGCCGGGGGCGCCCGAGGCAGCTTATCCGTCCCGGTTGGAACTACCAACCGGGACTGGAGGCCGACTTATCAGTCTCGGTTGGTTCTACCAACCGGAACTAGAAGGTGTTTTAATATTTTTTATTTGCCCGCTGGATGACTTATCAGTCCCGGTTGGTTCTACCAACCAGGACTAGAAGGTGTTGTCATTTTTTTTTGCCCGCTGGATGACATTTAATTGAAACTCATATAATTAATTGAAACTTAAGTATATGTATATATTTGTGTTAAATCACAATTAATTGAAACTCATATAATTATTCATACACAGTTAACTCGTTATTAAATGAAAGGACATTCATTAAAATTTAACTACAGCTGATTTAATTATAAGTAATTAATAAGTACTACAATTGCTAACTAACTGGGCTATATATACAAGTATCACAAGTACACATTGTTGTACACATAATTACAAGTACACATGTTTTTGTTCATCGGGATCATCTACGTGGATTGCTCTTGGTAGACCTAGATGTTGACCCCGACGGTTGATCGGTTCCTCTCGAAGCGGTCGGGCCCGGAATCTTATTGAAAAAGGGTGATGATGCTCGCCCATTGGAGCCACGACCTCATCTAATATAAAGCCGGCGAGTTGCTCTTGTATTGCTTTCACCCGCACCACCGAGAGTTCCGGACCTTGTTCCAAACCTTTCTTCACCAATTTTAGAGGGATCTGTCATTAATTAGGGAATTAACTAATCAATCCTTGGATCTATAGAGGTGTCCGGAATAGTTAGACATTATTAAGGTAGAAATTATAAGTACTCACCCCAAAAGGTTCTCCTTTTCTCGTAGAGGTAGCAAAGCCTCCGATGAAGTGATGCATCATCTCGCATACATAGTAGCCGCACAAATTGTTTCCCGGTGCTTGATACAAGACCTGTGGTGAAAAAGTTGTAGAACGTGAAATAACTGCATAGAAATTTAGTGAACTAACTACAAAGTTAGCATTACGATATACTTACATATTTAGCGAGGTGCAACTCAAATTTTTTCTTAAATTCTCCAACGTTTTTCTTTTGGAATCTTGCGAAGGCACTACACAAGTGATTATGAGTTATACAGATTAGAGTAGGCTTCAAACTGAGAGAAAAAAAACAAGTGTGATAATGAAAGGAACGACAATGTACCGGTTGAGCATGGCCAAGAAGTCTTTGTATTTTGCAGGGGTTTTTTGAGTCCATAACTGTGATCGTATACGATCTACCTCGATAATAAAAAGGGCAAAGTGAAAACTGCACATATATATGTCAGCGTAGTAGTTAGTACTTTTAACATCATGGTAAGAAAAAAATTATAACGAGGCGGTAAGAAAACACATACTCAAAATCATAAGCTAGAAGTATCTTTAACTTGTATCTTTGTCCCATGAGCCCGTTGTATATGTGCTGCTCTATCTCTTCTGATTTATCTCTAACCAGTTTCTCATTGATCACTATTGGGTCGAGAAAGCCAAAGTCATAATTAATTCTCTCGGTTTGGCATCGTTTTAGCTCCATTCTACACAACAAGAAATCAGTTAGGTTTGGGGATTGTTACAACATATGGGCGAGCACGACAAAACTTATGAATAAGACACTTACAGAGTCCAGCAACTCAACATGCTCACGTCGAGGGCCCTACCCTGGTATAGATCAAATAGAGGTTCCCATTCAATGATGAACTCGTTGTCCCCACGAAAGTAATGAGTTTCCTTGAACCTGACGGCAATCACATCTAAACCATGGTTGGCCGCGGCCAAATACCATTCATGGAGTTGCCGATCTTCGTTGTTAGTTGGGGAGCTCCTCACGCCTCACAAATGACGACCATGTACAAATTTCCATGCTATCTCCGCAACCGGATGTCCTTGAGGCCCAATACCGATCTGCATCAAGGCCAGATCATCGAGAAACTGTTCATCCTCAGTGCAACCTCTTCCGCATGATTCGCTCGGTATGTCTCCTTGTCATTGTCTTACTCAAGACGCGCCAGTAGTCGACACAGCGGCCTTTCGGTTTATCTATGATGTCCTTCAACGATAGGATAGCCCTCCTAGCTTTGTGCCATTCGTCTGCGTCGGTGGACCCTCGGTGGAGATGGCTTTTCGCAAGAACGAGGTGACCTCGCTCTTACAAACCGCAAGGTCTCCTCATCAGCCATATCGTACGCCAACTTCGGAGGTGATTTCCTTTTGGATTTTGTTGACGTGGACGTGGACCGTGTCTTTTTGAGAAGTCTTGGCCTCCTATCCGACCTGGTTGGTACATTACTTGGAGCTGTTTGCTGATTGGGGGGGCCTGCCTTGGCCGATGTGGGAGTTGGAGTTTCTAGTGCAGGGCTTAGCTGAGGAGACGGGCTTCTTCTGGGGGGGGTCTTATTCAAAGCGAAGGTTGTGGAGGTGACGCCGAGACCGTGGAGAGGAAATGTGCACGTTGTCTTTAAAAATTATGAACCGCTTATGCCACGCGATGAAACTGTGTAAGATCTAATAGTTTCGTGCTCCGCCACCTCCTTCAATGTCGAGGTCAAGATCCTCGCACCTGGGCATACCTCGTCCACCGAGACCTTCGCAGAGCCCAGCGGTATGGCGAGACCATGGATGAGCTGCCTGCTCCACCGGAAAGCCATGCCTTCACCACCTTTAATGAGAGGTCCGTGCTTGCACGCAACTCACATGGTGTCGGTTGCGTGATGTCGCCCATCGCACAGGGCCCAAGTCAGCTTCACCCGCCCACCGAAGCGCAGCTGCTCCGCCGCCGAGGGATCGACGATGTCGGATTTTGGAGGTGCTCGCGACTTGTCTCCCAATGTTGGCTCAAGGCTACTTGCGGCTCTTTTTCGACCAAATCGGGTATGCTTGGCCTTTGTTGCTCTCGGTTCGTCTTGAAGGTCCTTGATATGTTGTGCGTGTCGACCCTTGGATCTCGACCGACTCCTTTAGGTCTCCGCATCATGGGCGAAACCGACCTTCCACGGGACGACGCCAACGCCTCGTGTACGTCCAGGGTGCTCCGGGTTTTGTAGAGCCCTTATTAGCTCGTCGTCCTCCCTGTTTGGCACGAAGATGCCTTGGGCCGACTAGGTGTGCGCCTCCTGAAGCCTGCTGACGACTTCTCTCATCGTATCACCAAACACCGCCCTGCCGTCATCGTCAAGGCTGCCGTTATGACCGAAGAACCAATTTCTCGATCTGTTGGACCAATCCAATGTGGCGGGGTGGACACCCTTAACCAGCAAGTCACGTTCCCTCTTCTCCCATTTAGGTAGGGCCTTGCGGTAACCACCAGGTCCGAGGCGATGGTGGTATTGCTTCTTCGTATTGCGATTCTCGCTTGTTCCTTTCGCCAAGTTCGACCTAGTTGTGAATTTTGTACCCCACAAATTCATCCCGGTGATCTTGTAGCTTTGGGTACTTTTTGAAGTCGGGGACTAAATTCTTCTTGACGTACTCGTTGTTCAAACTTCTTTTGTACGTCCGAAAAGCCATTGCCATCTTCTTTATTGTGTACCTTTTCACCTTATCTTCGGTCCTTCGGGAAGGTGAACGCTTGCTCATATCACCATAGGGTGTTCTTGAGTTCTACAGTATCTCGTCCCATTTCGCAAAGATAATAGGCACGTGGTCCTCGACGATCACGCCGAACGCCGATCCGAACGCCCAATCGCATTTTTCGGCTTTAGAGGCTCGCCTTCCTCATCGACTTCGGTGAATATGTGTCTTGCCCTCGCTTCTTGCTTTGACCTCGCCGACGTGATGGCTACTCGCTTGACCGGTCTCGGTGGCTTCGACGGCCTTATTGGCTTGGGTGGCCGGACGGCCTCACCGGTTTGGGTGGCTACTACTGTCTCTGGCGCTTGGGTAGCGTGGGCGCCTCTTGTCCTAACGGCTCGCTCAAAAACTCGTCACCAAGAAAATCCATTCGATCGCATAGAATTGAATAGAAACATTCAATTGGGATTTCAAGTAGAATTGAATAGTATCATATAACGTTATTCTTATATAAGTTATTTTCTATGAAGAATTGAATAGTAACATAGAACTTTTCTCTAAATAAGATATGATTACACATACATTTCACATAATGTGCGAGATAAGAATAGCATACATATGCACAATAGAACTTGATTCTGTGACCACTTAGGAAAAAAATCATTTCACGTGTGTTGATAATTAGAGCACATAGATTTGCAGTCATCTCCTACACAACGATATTTTCAACGTTTTTCCCTAGCTAGTCTCACGTTTCACCATCTAAATACACAAGCAGGCATTACATCATCTTCCTTTGGACTTCGATCTATCAATGCATATTAGTAGAAATTATTATATTGGAAAACAACTCGAGCTTTGGAATTCCTCAAGACTTTGGAATTTCAGAGAAGGTAAAAAGCAGATAGATGAAAGATTCATATAGGCCACACAGATATTAAAACAACTAAATAGCAAGGAAAATGACATGATAACATGTTGTAATTTATAACAATTAAACAACAATAGAGCTCAGTTTAGTTTGTTATAAATTGCTCTCAAATTTAATATATTGGGTTGCTAAGAATAGCCTTCCAATGACATAAACCATATATATATATATATAGGAAGCCAGTTTGGGGCTCCATGGAGCCTAGGCTCCATGATTCAAATATCTATGATGTGTATTTAGATTCGTGATGTTTGACGTGTATATCTTCACATACTCTCTAAAAAAAATATTTGAGATATCAAACTTCGAAAAAAATTAATTTCAAACTTAGTTTAAACTAGTTTGAAGTATATTTTAAAAGTAGTTTAAACTAAAGTTCAACTTAACTTTTTTCGGAGTTTGATGTCTCAAATATTTTCTTTAGTGCGTATATAAAAGTACAAATATCAAACAACACGAATCTCAAAGCACAGCTAGTGGTAACGAATCATGGAGCCTAGGCTCCATAGAGCCTTATGTATTATTCCTATATATATATATATATATAATAGATGAAGGTATGACAGATTCAGTGACTAAATCATTGCTGAATAATTAATGTATAATCCAATTTCAAAGGAGAATTACTTCTGCAATCACAATTTTAACTCAGAATTCAGCAATAGTGCATAACCAAACAAAGAAGATACAAGAGAAAGATAAGACTGATGCTCAATCAATAAATAAATTACTGAACATAACAGTAATACTATCAGGCTGTCCCAAATAAATTGAACCGAACAATACAAACCAGCAATATAATTCTCATAATTAAATGAAACTTAGACAACTATACAACATGCATATAATCAAAGAATGGTCATAGCCAATCTCATAGCCAATCTAAATATAATTATCATCATCGAGCTTAACTCGACGCCACACCCAAAACCAGTGCGCAATCCAATCCCTAAATTGAGGCAATTAGCCACTCCGCAAGTTGCCAGGTCCCCAAATATGCCTAAATCAGCCCTATGCACAGATCACAGCACCAAGACCCCGAAGCGCCGCACACACAGCATAAGATCCTAGGGCCCAAGCCCTCAACCAAGGGAGCAAGCCGAAGTGGACAGCGCCCAAATCCACCAAATCAACTAGCCAACCTAAGAAATCAACCCAACCTCTCAAGATTGGGACTCTAGTGACCTCAGGGCTCAAGAATCAGAGACAGGAACATCTCGGAAAGAACCAATCGGAGGTGTAAGAAAACTAGTGTCCTAGGGAACTCTTTGTGATGGGTTTATATGATTAATTATCAAGAAAAGGCTTATATGCTACTGTGGAACTGCAGGATCTAGGAAGGTCCACGGCGAGGAGGTGCACGACGGGGAGGTGCACGGAAGATGCTTCTCATCCAAGCAAAAGGAAGACTAGTACATCCATATATACTTGACATTGCAGATTGGGGGCTCACCGGGCGCGCGCCGGCGTTGGAGGAGGGGAGGAGGGGATTGGCGGCGTCACGGGCGGCGACGGCGAGGAGGTGCACGGCGGCGAGGAGGGAAGTGGCATCGTCACGGGCAGCAACGGCCGGGAGGTCCACGGCGAGAAGGTGCACGGCGGCGAGGAGGGGAGTGGCGTCATCACGGGCGGCGACGGCGAGGAGGTGCACGGCGGCGAGGAGGGGAGTGGCGTCGTCACGGGCGGCAACGGCGAGGAGGTCCACGGCGAGGAGCTGCACGGCGGCACGGGCGGCGACGATCTAGGGTTGGAGCAGCAAGGAGGGCACGCTGTGGCAACTGGTGGGAAGATTGGAGGACTAAAGTGTCCGCGGGAATTTGTATTTTGACCTTCAATCCCGGTTGAAGACAACAACCGAGATTGACTGGACTTTTAGTCCCGGGCCGTGTCTCCAACCGGGATTGCCAGTGGTGCTAGCCCCACACGTCAGATGCGAGCGTAGGGGTGGTTGACCTTCAATCCCGGTTCAAAACAACAACCGAGATTGAAGGGAGCTTTAGTCCCGGGCTGTCTCTCCAACCGGGATTGCTAGTGGTGCTGGCCCCACCTAGATGCGTAGGAGGTGGTGGACCTTCAATCCCGGTTGGTATCTCCAACCGGGATTCATAGGCGATCTTCGGTCCGATCCAACCGGGATTCATAGGCGATCTTCAGTCCGGGTGGGTTTTCCCAACCGGGATTGATTGGTGAGCTGCCCCACACGTCAGATGCGAACGGGACCAAGGCCCGAGTGCTAGGGACTATCACCCCAGATTTATTATACAAATCGACCGATACCCAAAATAAAAAGAATCTTGATGTGATGGAGCTGGCTCGAACCCGTGACCGCAAGGCCGGGAGCCCAGCGCTCAAGCGCACGCCGCTAGCTAGGGAGAGGGAGAGATGTTCTCCTATGTTAGGAGCTAATTATTTTTACCTTTCTTGGTCTTTAGTGGAGGAAAGGAATTTTTTTAATTGTATTTTCATTCCTTATTTGTATTTTAAATCCATTTTCCCATTATATTTCCTTTTTAAATGTATTTTAATTCGTTTATTGTGGAGAAAGCCATGTTTTCCTTGACATGTGGGCCCATATATGGTGGGTCCCATATGTCAGTGGTAGTAATTTGCCATAAATTTCTTCAAAATTATAGAAAATTGTTGGGAGCCTATTAAAATTAAATAAAAATTTCATAAAATTCATAACAAATGTGCAAAATTGACATATATAAAAATGAGTTGGGAACCTTGAAATTTCTCATTAGTTTATAAATGAGATGGGAATAATCTACTTATACATAAACGATGGGAATTTCTCATAATTGGCGAGCACGAATGGTTCTTTCCGGATCAATATGAATTTAGGGACAAATATCTAAAATATTACATGACTACTTTATTTTTACAAGTGATCCTTCGTTATGATCGTATGCACGCGACGAGCTTCCTCATCATCGCTAAGGACACTAATGTCTACGTCCGCTGAGAAAGGCGGCAGCTCGTCGAACTGATTATACTCTTCTTCGTCTGTGATGCCCTCAACTCCAACAATCCTTCTTTTACCAGAAAGAACCACGTGGTGCCTTGCTTGATCACTGCTGGTAGTCTTGTTCTTCTGTCTTTTTATAGTTTTACCCTTATGAACTTTTGGTTTGTTGTCCATGTCCATCACATAGAATATCTGTGTCACATCATTGGCGAAAGCACGAACGGTTCATCCTCAGAGACCACTTGCTTGAGGTCCACGATTGTCATACCATAGTCATCGATCTCCATGGCTGTCAGTTTCACCCATTGGCACCTAAACAGAGGGACTTTCAAAGGTCCATACTCGAGCTCCTAGATCTCCTCTATGAAACCATAGTAGGTGTCCATCTTTCCATTTTTGTCCAAGGCATCTATACGGACACCGCTGTTTTGGTTGGTACTCTTCCTATCCTGGGCTGTCGTGTAAAATGTGTACCCATTTATCTCATACCCTTGCCATGATACGATTGTTATGGATGGTCCCCGAGCTAAGAGCTGCAACTGTTCATGGACTCCCTCGTTGCCTAACAGATGCTTTTGTAGCCAACCACCAAAGCTCTCCACTTGCTTGTTCGCGATCCACTTATCTGACTTATCTGGGTATTGGTCTCGTAATATCCTCTCGTGATCAAGTACATAGGAGCCACTGAAGATGCTTGTTTCAGTACCGTGAAATGTGCTTGTTTAAATGAGAGTAGATCGTCACAGGAGGATTCTTTTCTCCCTAGGGTCCCTTTTCCCCGTAGCCTCCCTCATAGTGTGATACAGGACGCCAATCGATTCAGATCATCAATGTAGTCGACACAAAACTCAATCACCTCCTCTCGTGCCAACACTCGGGCAATGCAACCTTCGACGAGAACGGTTCTGAACATACTTCTTGAGGACACCCATGTACCTCTCGAAAGCGAACATACTGTGCAAGAAGACTGATCCGAGAATTTCTATCTGTTTGACCATGTGAACCATGAGATGAACCATCATATCAAAGAAGGATGGAGGGAAGAACATCTCAAGGTAGACCATACTAGCGACAATGTTATCCTGCAGATTAGATAACTTATCCAGATCTATGACCTTTTGTGATATCGCGTTGAAGAACGAACATACCTTTATGATTGTACCTCGTACCATGTCTGGTAGAATACCTCGCACCATCACTAGGAGCAACTGGGTCATCAACACATAACAATTATGGGATTTCAAGTTTACGATTTTATTCTCTTTTGTGTTTATGAGTCTTCTTATGTTCGATGAGTACCCAGAAAGGACCTTAACACTGTTCAACAACTGAATCATGCTTTTTTTCTCTTCTTTGCTTGGTGTGTAGCTCGCGGGACAGAGGTAATGCCCTTTGTCTCTCTCCTGTGGATGTAGTTCTTCCCTGAGACCTAACAATTGTAGGCCCTTTCGTGCTTGAAATGTATCTTTTGATTTGTCGACCATATCTACGAAGCCTAGCGGGCTCACGCATACATTCTTTGTGATATGCATGAAGTCCAGGGAGTGACGGACCTCTAAGTATTTCCAGTAAGGCAAGTCCCAAAATATTGACTTCTTCTTCCAGCTAGGCTTCTTCCTAGATTCTTCAGCCGGGAGTGGCGGGACGGGTTTGCTACCAGGACCCTTTCCAAATACTACGTCTAGATCCTTTACCATAGAAAATACTTCCACCCCACTGCGATGCTTGGGCTTCTTACGTTTCTCTTCGGTCCCATCAAAATTAACACGGTTACTCCGTAACGGGTGCTTCAAATTGAGGAACCTATGATGGCCCATGTAAACAACCTTCCGAGAGTTTGTTAGGTACTTGTCTTCCGTATCATCCAAGCACTGGATGCAGGCTTTATATCCCTTTATAGATAGGCCCGACAAGTTACCAAGTGCAGGCCAGTCATTGATGGTTACAAATAGCAATGCACGAAGCTAAAATACTCTCTTTGTACTCATCCCATACACGTACACCATCATTCCATAGCGTTAGCGAATCTTCAACCAACGGTTTGAGATACACGCCGATGTCGTTACAAAGTTGCTTAGGGCCTTAGATAAGCAATGGCATCGTAATATATTTCCGCTTCGACATAGCCAAGGAGGAAGGTTGTAGATACATAGAGTAACGGACCAAGTCGTTGTGGATCGCTGCTCATGTCACCGAACGGGTTCATCCCATCCGTACTCAATGCAAACCTTATGTTCCTCGCATCGCTCGCGAAGTCCGGATATTTTCTATCGAAGTTTCCTCCATCGCGAGCCATCTCTTTGGGTGCCTTAGCTTTCGTCGACTTTACGATCATCTTTATGCCAACGCATCATCTTCGCATGCTTTTTGTTTGCAAACAAACGCTTCAACCGAGGGATTATAGGGAAGTACCACACCACCTTAGCAGGGCCTCTCTTCTTCTTACGCCCCCCCTCTACCTCACAAGGGTCATCATGCTTGGTCTTATACCGTGATGTTTTGCACACCGAACATTCTTCCAAATCCTTGTACTCATTACGATAGAGGATACAATCGTTTGGACATGCATATATCTTCTGTACCTCCAACCCCAAAGGGCAGAGAACTTGCTTGGCTTCATACGTAGTTTCAGGCAGCGTGTTACCCTCTGGAAGCAACTTCTTCACGAGGCATAACAACTCATCAAATCCCTTATCAGATACTCCATTAGTAGCCTTCCATTGCATCAATTCGATTAGTGGTACGCAACTTTTATGGCCCGCTTACGCTTTGGATACAACAATGTTCCTTGGTCCTGGCAGCGCCAAACTTTTCGTAATGTCTTTCATCGGTGTATTCTCCCTCTCCATCATGCAACATCTGTTCTAGATCATCGTCGTCAAACTCCCCTAGTATATGTTCAATAGAACCGTGTTGGCCAACATCGGCCATATAATCCGTCACATCTTCTTCGTCACCATCTTCTTCTTCACCGTCTTCTCGTATAATCTCTTCTTCACCGTGTTTGGTCCAACAGGTATAGTTTTCCATGAAACCTCTTGAGATCAAATGGAAGTGAATTTACTCAGAGTTTGACCACTCCTTGTGATTCTTGCAGTCTATGCATCGACAACATATGTAGCTCGATCTTGTGCAGCACTTGCCCGACGATAAAAGTTTCCAAACCTCCACAAACCGTGAGGAGGCGGCGGTCCATGTACATCCATCGCCGATTCATCTACATTAAGTTACATCAAGGTAGTTGTTAGTTCATTTTCCAATAATGAATTAATTTCTAAAACCAAAATTAAAGTCTTCGCTTAATTTATTCTACATATATTTAATTTTTAGGTCAATACTTCAATTTTAGGTTAAATACCTTTTTAAAAGAATTATTTTTAAGTCGATAATATTTTATCACATATTTTATCACAATCGAATCAAATTCTAAGGTAATGCAACAAAGTATTTGGCAACCCACTTAAAATGATATATCTAGATCTACCAACTTATAATTTTACATCAATGAAGTGAGTAGAGATCAATGAAGTTATAATATTTTATCACATATTAATTAATATATAATGTTAATTTTAAACAATCAAAATCTATGCAAAATCTACTTTAAACTCTACTCCCAAATTTTCTCCATGAATCGATGAAACCAAAATTCTAAATTTGAGTCACCTCCACGCATTCAATGTGTGCTACATCAAAATCCAAGTAAATTCTAAGCTAATAATGCAACAAAATTTTACAATCCACTTCAAAATTTGGTCCATGAAAGTTAAGATTCAAAATCATAGATCCATGAAACCATCATCTAAATTTAATTGGCTACAACTACAAATTCAAAACGAACTACGTCTTAATCCAAGCAAAATCTAAGATTACACAACAAGTTTTCGCCAACCCTTTTCAAAAGATCGAGCTATATCTACCAATTTATAACATTTCATCAAAGATGGGGAATAGAGACCAAATTTTTTCATATTAAATTTAAAGCAAATATAGAAACTACATTTCATATACAAGTAGTGAGAAATGAAGTTACTAACCTTGGTTAACTTGGATTGAAGTGAAATGATCAAATTACAAAAATTTGAGCAAAGACCTCCCTCAAATCTGTAATGGCGGCCGAGCTCCTTCGTCAAGTTACAGTGGCTAGGAAGGTTACTGTAGCTCGGGGACGAAGAAAGGTTAAATCGCTAACCAATCCCGGTTGGTGTTACCAACAGGATTGATATCTCATTCGTCCCTACCGGTGTTACCACCAGACTGAAATTAATTTAGTCGGTTGGTATTACCAACCGACGGATATCCCACGCCGCCACTGCCTTTTTGAGGTGATACCGTCCGGTTGGTAACACCAACCGACTAAATGGTCCCCACACCCACCCATGCCCAGTTAGCCATTCAACCGACTATTGCTTCTTGAGTCTGGTTGGTGGCTAACCGAGATTGATGGGCCGGTATGGAAGGCCTGTTCCCTGGTAGTGGGTACAATATAACAATGTTAAAAATTATCTCTACTACTTTGCTCAAAAAATATTATCTCTACTATTAAACACCGAATCATTGAGATACAATGCTTACCCGTGATAGTCAAAGATTAATAACAGTAGTGATGTATTTTCTGGATAGAACTGGACTTCATACATTTTCAACAAAATGAAACCTCCTAATTGGATTAGAATGTACTGAAAAGGATTTAATACCCTTGAAACAAATTTCATGCTCACAAAAGGCAATATTAAATACAGCATAGAAATCAGAATAGATTCATTCCATTAGTGCATGACTTGTGCAATAATTAAGGAGCAACACAATCAGAATTTTCACTTGATGGATCTGAATGCTCAATGCAATAAGGCATCCATATTTATGGCAGATATATAATAAAAAGTCACAAGTTGTATAATCAGTATGGTAGAAATGATACAAAGAATAACAATGTGCAAAAAAAAAGAAGGCATAAGGATCAGTGTGTGAAATGTTGCAATTTTAGCACAACAAATAAAGGCACCAGAAATTTCAATATGGAAGATACTAGAAGAGCTTTCGATACTTCTTGCTTGCTCGGTTGCTGTGACATGGCTAGTTTTGAGCGTGCAGCATGCCGTGCTCTGGCAATAGCTTCTGCAGGAATTTTCTCCTCTAATTTAGCAACAGTTTAGCGGTCAGAGAATAACTGCAAGATATATTATGCTGGTAACGATGCATATTTTTTTGGTGAAATGTTGACCATGCAACTTTAGCTTTTAAAATATTATGCACTAAATGTTGTTAGTCATAGTTCTACAAAAAGCCCCTTGTAATTTTTTAATAGAAAAGGTGCACATTGTCAAACAACATCTAGAGCATTTTTAGGTAGTAATTAGTCGAAGAAACACGTGGCTTTTTACTAAACCTTATTTCCAACAGAAAAAAGAACTGTGAAATAATTTTTCCACTGTGGATACTTCTGTTGAAATTGTAAATTGGAAGGCTCTATCAGGCATATATAGCTGAATAAAATTCTGTTATATTACCTCTATATCATTCCTAGATCATGCTTGGTTCAACTGATTTTTTCTGGTGTAATATAAGTTTTACAGCAAACAATGAGCAAATTTACAAAAGCTCTAATTCACCACGCATATGAGATGAGTTGGGGGTGATTGTCAAGCTGGAACAAACTGACGCTGAAGTTCAAAGTTGCATTAGTCATAACATCAGTAGGTGTTCTACAGTAAATGTTAGAGAACACGAATAGAAATAGAAGAACCACAACAAACACCAGCAAGGTGAAAATCATGCTAATAGGGTAGAATATTACTGCGATTCCCAGGTCACTAAGCAAGGATTCAGCTTCCCTGCTTCTTTCCAAGCTATCTCCTCTATAGGGCCATGCAATGTTGACTTGCCATATTCCTACCTAAAATTCAAGCATTTCCGAGCAATTATAACAAATTTGTGGCACGATTCTGACGTTGTTAAATTATATTCCAATAAGAAGGATCTATTCTCTCGACTGCTAGTTTGATCATCATTTCATCAACAGCTATAGACTAAATAACATCGCTCGGCACAGAGGAGAGCAAGCAGTAGCTGAAAATTAGGAGGTCGGAGCTCACCAAACGCCTCGAGGTGCTCCCTCTGCACGTTCAAGTCCCCCTTGGTGCTCTCCCCGAGGTAGTCCACCTCCGAGAGCCTCGACGAGGTCACCGAGAAGTAGAACTCCTCCTCCTCGTCCTCGCCCTCGCCCCACTCCCCCTGCACCACCGCCGGCTTGTTTGGCGCCCAGCCAGCAGCAGAGAGAGAGAGAGGACGCGGCCGGGCGGGGAGCCCCGAGCAGCACTGCTGGCTGCTGCTGGCTGTGGCTGGCCAATGATCCGAGGCGAACCCAGAGGAGGAGGAGGCGGCCGAGGTGAGGAGGAGGAGGAGGCGGCGAGGCGACTGGGGAGGGATGGAGGCGCAGGGAGGTGAGGAGGAGGAAGCGGCGGCGAGGCGGCTTGGGGAGGCGGAGGGAGGTGGCAGCGAGGCACTGGGGAGGGAGGGAGGAGGCGGGAGGAGGGAGGAGGAGGAAGCGGCGAGACGGCTTGGGGAGGCGGAGGGAGGCGGCGGCGAGGCGGTTGGGGAGGGGAGGGAGGCGCGGCGGAGGAGGTGAGGAGGAGGAGGCGGAGGCAAGGCAACTGGGGGAGGGGAGGGAGGCGTGGCGGAGGTGAGGAGGAGGGAAGCGGCGGTGAGGCGGCTGGGGGAGGGGAGGGAGGCGCGGCGAAGGTGAGGAGGAGGGAGGATGCGGTGAGGGAAGAAGGAAGCGGTGAGGAGACGTCGGGCGCTCTCTCGGTCGGAACTCGCCGAAATAAAAGCTCTCGGTGGGGCGCGCTCCGCGATTGGAGGATGCAGAGGTGACATTCAAAATTTGAACAGTCGGGTTCATGGGAAGGCTACCGATGGTGGAGCCCTTGGATGGCTGATAGACGATCCAAATTGCATATGCGTACCAGTCACCACCATTACCACTACAGCCTTTTAAGTAGTAGAGATAACAGAAGAAAGGGCAGAAGGGTTGATAATTGTTTTAAACGCGTATGCCATGTTGGTGAAGAAGGGGGGGTACGAGAGAAGGGGGCAGGGGCTGTTTTACACACGGGAGTTCGGAGTACAAAAGGAGAAGTCTTCAATGCAACAAAAAAAGTATCTAGTGGCAATGTATCCAAGCAACTGGCTAGAGGGAATGCCCTAGGTATCTTCTTGGCCTACATATCTAGGGTCCTTATCCTCATAGCAAGCGTAGGGGTCTTCTAGATGTTCTCCATCTAAAGAATTAGTGAATGTGAGGGTAAGTACACAATCAAACCACACTTACGAATTAACACCTTCTAATGCATTAATGATAAGGGCTTCAAGGGAAGGCTAGGGTTTGTTTATTTACATAAATCTAGTTGGAAATATTTATAGTATAAACCTATGACCTATCCAATTTTCATCAGGGAAAGAAAGTGTTATTGAAGTGTTTTTTCTCAGAGTAACCAATCCTGTCTAATCCCAATACCAACCCATGGTACGACTAGACCAAATGCAAACTTAGCTGGAACCACCGTTCCCATTCTTCGTCCTTACACCCGCCATCATATTCCACGATTCAGCAATCCCATTGTGGATCATCGTTCTTGGATTGTTGGTCTAGTGAACACATGATCTAGATCACTCTTAGGTGATGATGCCCTTCCGCCTGTCCCTCAGGTTAGAGTATCATCTAGGGCCTCTACATAGCAACACGCTGCAACTCCACACCCGCACTACTGCATGATGGCCACGCATTGTGTCGAACACATCCAACACTCATTCATATCTAAGTGATTCTTCCGTTCTTGCTTCTCATGGCCTAAGAGCCGGAGTGCCACATTCCGCTCTATGCCTCAATCTCAGCAGGTCCACGACCTTCCAGTTTAGAGCCACTCTAGACAACAAGCACAATCTCTAGGTCTCAACCCGTATCTTAGCCCATCAGGCTCACATCTCGAGTCCAGCTGACACAGCCTATACCCAAACCAGTCCATAACCATTTCATATTGTAGAGTAGTAATTGTAGTGGTGAGCTAGTGTTCACCACTATGGGGTTGTTATACCCCAAAAGCAAAGCATTTATAGACCTAAGCATATCTAAGCAAGTTTTACCCATAGACTAAAGAGTCCAAATCTTTTATTTGTTTTATTTGGCGTCACAAGGGATATGACTATCAAGACAGTCAGAGCATGATATTCAAGACAATCATGGCATGGTAAATTAAAGTGCTAAGGGTCATGTCATGTATATAACATGATTAACAAGCTAGGTATTAAATCATATTGCACGCAATTAAATAAAATTGAATCAAATAACTTTAAATAAAGTTGGGTAAGACATGAACTAAGGATGTTAACTCGCCTTGTCCTAAGGCTTGGAAGTCTTCTTCGGTGTCCTCGAACCTTCTTTTAGGATCTTCGAACGGTGGAACCATGGGCATGGACGGTAAGAAGCTACGAGAACGAGCTTCACCGATGAAGGGAGGGGGCGGTGGCCAGTTTTGCCGGTGTGGAGAGTAATTAGGGACTACTAGGGAGCTACTTGAGGTGACGGCGAGCTCGAGGAAAGCTGGAGTTGAGCTAGCACCGTAGAGGGTGGCGACGGCCAAAACAAGGGCATCGTCGCTAGGGAGCTCCAGTGGTTCCTGGCCTAAATTGAGAACAGGAAAGTAAGGGGTGATGCCTAGAGAAGCTAGCCAGGGACGCAAGGAATCGGCCGGCAATGGCAGAAGGAAAGGAATTCGGGGCCGATCCAGGCTTAAATAGGTGGGGAAACGGCCAGCGGGGCGACAGGAAGGAATCCTTCGGCGAAAGGCTCAAGGGAGTGAGGCGGTGCGGTGTGGGAGCGGCACGGCAATCATGTCAGGAGCAGCGGGGAGCAGCGGCCATAGCAGAGAAGGTGCAAGACACGAGGTGTGGTGTGAGCGGCGTGGCAATGAGGGCTTGTAGTGCGGTAGCGTACTAGCACGGGCAAGGGAGGGGTGCAGCGCGGTAGCGGTGCATGCGGCAGCAGCACCGACACTACAGGGAGATGCCTACGCGGACGAAATGGGCGCGGTGTAAGATCCTAATTTTTCCAAAATTATTTACTCATGCATCATGCATATGCATATTGTTTAAAATTATTTAAATTTAGAAAATAATAAAAAATAAGTATGGTCCATTTCTAGGAAAAGTTTGAAAATACTAAATTGTATAAAAATTATTTTATATTTCTGAAATGACTAATTAAATGGTTAATTGGTTAATAATTAATTTGTCAAAAACCTAAAGAAATTCAATATCTACAAAAAGTTTTATAATTTTTTAAATTTCCTTTTTCTATCCTAGGCCCACCTACCTTTTTCTTTTCCTTTCGTTTTTCTTCTTTCCTTTTTTTCTTTCTGCTTCCTTCTTCTTCCCTCCTTCCATCGTCTTTCCTGGTCGACTCCATCTCCCTTCTTTCTCCCTTGCATAGGGAAGGTTCCTAGAGGAGGAAACCTCCCCATTCCTTTCCAAAGCATCAAATGGAAGAGGGGAAACCCCTTCCCCCTCTCCAGATCGACCCCATGTCGGCATCACCCCCCTTACCTCTATTTAATAGTCCTGCACCCTCTGTCTCCATCCCGCCACCCCAACGCCAAATTCATTGTGTGTGAATCACCATCGCCCATCCCCTTTGTTGACATTCTTCCCCGGCGTGCCCCTAACCCATTTTGCCCATCGCATTCAGAGATCATCATCGAGCCGTAAACTCATTGCTAGAGCTGAAGTTCTTTGCTGCTGCGCGCTTCGTGATCGCCACCAATTCATTGCCATCTCTTAGAAATTCCCCCCTCTCTGCTCCTCTAGCACCCCTAGGTGTAGAGGAATCCCTTCATTAGGCCCTTAGGGCTGGATTACCACTAGCGAGTGCCACCGTTGTGCACCACCTTCTTCCCCACAGCCATTGCCGTCACACCACCATTCCCGAGCGTAATTTCTCATGGGGGCATGCCCTTTGGCATCGCCTCATCCTCGCGATGCTATTAGGCCGCGCCGCCATCCCCGAATCACCGCCATTCAGCAGGAACACCGTGCACCACCGTGACTCGCCGCCGCTAGAGCCATCGCTACCATTCTCCTAGTGGGCCGAGCCGACCAGAAGGATCACCGAGCCGTGCTCCATCCCCGCTAGGTCACTGTCGCCGGCGAGCTGCCGTTCGCAGCCGCCGTCCCTGCCCGACGCAACGACGACACCTCTCCTATTCACTGCCACTGATAGATGGGCCCCGCCTGTCAGGATGCCGGTGAGTTACCTAGGCCGAGCTGGGTCGTCGCTTTGTGCCGAGCATCGCGCTGGGCCGTTTTGGGTCACGCGCCGCGTTGGACTAGGTCGCGTGAGCGCCCGCGCGAACGCCGAGCTTCTGGGCCACACAGTGCTGGGCTGTGCTAGTTACCAAGCCAAAATAATCTTTATTAATTTTTATGAATAGTAAAACTTGTTTATTCTGTATCTTTAATTCTATAATTCAAAAAATTTTGACACCAATTTTAAAATGTTTATAAAATTAAGACCTACTGTTTTGTAAATTTGCATATGCATTTGCACACATGTTATTTTCTGCTACTTTGTCTTCTTTGTAATTATTTTTTTATTTGTAGTGAGATTGATTCGAACAAAGGTGATTTCGCTAACAACACTTCGAAAGAGAACCCTAGCTTTGCTGACCAAGGCAAGTGCTGATCATATTGCTCCTGTGATTGATACTGGTTTTCCTAGAGTTTTACAAACCTTGCATATTATGTTTAAATTAAAAAATGCTAATTTGATTTGGCTAATTAGTTAAAACCCATCCAATAAATATTCTTTTAAAAAGATATACCTTGCTACCCTAGTTTATTTAAAGTGTTTATTAATATTGCCATCTTTGATTTAGAACTATTCATGCTTAACAATGCTTAGAATATTTGTTAGTTAATAGATGATTGATTCCTGTCAAGTTCTCGATTTACTTCCATGGTTTTAAAAAGGACATCTAGTGCTATCGTGTTTCATGTTGGGTTAGTTGAGATAGTGTGGGGTCGCTCCTTTCCCACCACTTGATCTATACTAGGCCCTGGATCAGTACACTAGTGCACACCATTTACATAGCCGGATCATTTCATACAAGTGAAAGACTTATATTACATTAAGAACCTGAATTAAGCTCAAAGGCTATTAAGTATTACAACATGGCGCATTGGCCCAACATAGTTTAAGAACAACAAAAGATCAGATTGCGAAAAAAAGATCCCAAAAGAGTCTCCTACCGGTTATGCCTAAGCAATCGACTGGAGAGATGCCCTAAGTCTCGCCTCGGTCATCAATGAGCTCCTGTGCTCCGTCTTTATGACAAGTATAAGGGCCTTATTTATAGTCAACATCTAAAAGAGTGAGTGTGTGCGAGGTCAGTGTCATCCAAACACTGGCGAAATAACATCTAACCTAAAGCATTTAGTGATAGAGGTTCCAAAAGAAAAGATTTGTTTATTTGCTGAAAGCATGTTTTATAAATTAAAACATTAAGACTTAGCAAATTTAACCCAAAGTTCTACTAATCAATGTTCTGTTCAAGAGTTCTTCATACCAAACCACAACTCATACCCATCCTAAGCTTCCATCCAAACACCCGCCATCATCTTCCGGGTGTGGCGCATTAGTTGTGGATCTTACGCCACTGAAGCGCTCGGTTTTCCTTAGCCGGTTGCCAAGACCACACCAAAATCATGGCTTTCTGTAACGTAAGACCTAGATCATCCGTCGAAATGATGACATGAGCCTGTCTTCGCCTTAGGCGGGGGTTCACCGTGACGTTGTCCAACAAGTTATCGGGCCCCACGCCGGCACTACCGCGCGATGGCAACGGATTGTGATACTAGGAACCAAATCTCGCAGGCAATTGATCAGTGATTTCCAGCTGCGTGCCTCACTGCAAGCCCGTCCGGTCCACTCTAGGAGTCACATCTGATCCGGCCAATCCACACTTTGTCCACAACAATTTCCTTCTGCCACTACCATTCCTCCATGTGCCCTGCACACGTTGTGACGAAACCACCCTGTGGCAGCGCTTGGCAGTACGAATGTTCCATCTGCGCTCCTCTCCGCACCATGTTTGAACTGATAGTCCTCGTCACACTAAGTAGCCAAGCTACTTCACACCCTAATCCACATGCCGGACCAAGTCCGTATTCCCAATCACACACACTTGCATGCCAGGCCCAATTTTCAGTTATCCATGTTTATTATGTAATCATGTCCAGTCAATGTCGGTTCACCGTTCTAAGACAACTAAGCCTAAAAATTAATAATTGAACCTGTGCAATGTCTAAGCAAGATTTTAACCAAGACTTAAGAGTCTAAATCGTTTTATTAAACCTAACCGGACTATCAAGGGTGTAACGTAAGACCTAGATCATCCGTCCAAATGACGACATGAGCCTGTCTTCGCCTTAGGCGGGGGTTCACCGTGACGTCGTCCAGCAAGCTATCTGGCCCCACGCCGGCACTACCGCGTGATGGCAACGCGTTGTGGTGCTAGGAACCAAATCCCGCAAGCAATTGATCAGCGATTTCCAGCTATGTGCCTCACTGCAAGCCCATCCGGTCCACTCTAGGAGTCACATCTGATCCGGCCAATCCACACTTTGTCCACAACAACTTCCTTCTGCCACTACCATTCCTCCATGTGCCCTGCACACGTTGTGACGGAACCACCTTGTGGCAGCGCTTGGCAGTACGAATGTTCCATCCGCGCTCCTCTCCACACCATGTTTGAACTGATAGCCCTCGTCACACTAATTAGCCAAGCTACTTCACACCCTAATCCACATGCCGGACCAAGTCCGTATTCCCAATCACACACACTTGCATGCCAGGCCCAATTTCCAGTTATCCATGTTTATCATGTAATCATGTCCAGTCAATGTCGGTTCACCGTTCCGAGACAACTAAGCCTAAAAATTAATCATTGGACCTATGCAATGTCTAAGCAAGATTTTAACCAAGACTTAAGAGTCTAAATCGTTTTATTAAACCTAACCAGACTATCAAGGGTGATCATTAAGGCAATCATTAATAGAGTCATATGAGAGATGACTTCATCATGGAAAGATCATCATAGTAAACCAACAACAAATAATAACAGGGCATGATATATCATGATTAAACAAGTTGGCATAATTACATAAAGAGCATGCAATTTGTTACTTTAAATGAAATACTTTAGAAAACTGGGTAATCAACATGATCTAAATGAATGTTAACTCGTCTTGGTCCTGTGAGTGAAGGGGATCTCCTTGCTGTTCTTCAAATTGCTCCTCGTGCTCCTCGGCGTCTATTAATGAAACGAATTCGAAGAATAAATAAATAAAACATCAATATGCAACAAGGAAGGCATGATGCTTGAAAGGCAGCACACTTAGTCTAGCGATCGGTGATTTGTGTTAGAATGTTACCGACAATTCAATCCTAAGTATCAAGGAAGTTCCTTGAGTCTACTTATGTGGAACAGTCTATGAAAAGATAACGGTGATGTGATGATGATGATGATGATTCAGTAAATAATCTAATTATGCTGCTCATCATATAAAATATAAGTTTAAAACATACTTTTGTCTGAAGTATTTCCTAAAAATATTAGTGTTGCTTTTATAGTGGACTAATTAATTGAGGTTAATAACTAGCAAAGAAAATGCTTAAAAGAGGGTCTTAATTATCCTATCGAGCAATTAAGCAAGGATGCTAAGTTAAACCAAGATCAGCATTTTAATAATTTCTTCAAAAGTTAGCAGTGTTTCTGTAAAATGGTGGAAGTTAATTTAGTTCATTTAATATTTTAAATAAATCAAAATCACTTATTTCAATATTAATACATAGGGAAAATGGTTTAAAAGCATGTTTTAATTATCTGGAGAGGAAAATTGATCTTAAAATTGTGAAATAAATTTATTAAATTTCTAATTCATATTTATGTTCTATGGGATTTTATCCTGATTTTAGGAAATCAAAAATAAAATAAGATAAATGTAAAGCCATTTGTAAATTACCTTTAAGGGGTCCTTAATTTAAACAAAGGTCTTAAGTAAGGTTATTGTACCAAATTATAATTTTATTGGATCCAGATTGTCATTTAGTATTTACCTCAATTTTCTTAGATTTTTATTAAGCCATTTACTATTTCATTTAATCAATATACCCTTTCTATATTTATTTCTTAAAGGAAAATCGTTATAATAGAACTACTAACTTAAAAGTGGCACAAATCTATTTCATTATTCATTTAGATATTTTTATTAAATCCAGTAGGCCATCTAGTATTTATCATAATTTTCCTAGGATTTTTGGGGATATCTTGCTATTTATAGAAATCCATTTTACTTTCTGCTATTATCTGAAATTCTAAAACGTAGGAAAATCTCGGACAAACAGTGTTGGGCCGGCCCAGTTGCATGGCCCAGCGCTTTTACACGGGAGGGAGACGTCGACGCAAAGGCGTCGACATACAGAGAAAGCGTATTGCTAAAGGTACGCCTCCACTTAATCTGAACATACGGACAAAGCGTATTTCTAGAGGTATGCCTCCAATTAATCTGACATGTGTGTCTAGGGGCCCACCGGTCAGTGCCAGTGGCGGCTCACGCGCGGGTGGCATTAAAATAAACCTCCCACTGAATGGCACGGTTCACAGTGAATGTGAACCGTGCCTCTTGCCGGACTCCGGTGGGGGTTCCGACAGGCTTCGGCGCCAGATTGGTGGCGCTACATGGTTTCCAAGGTGGAGCCCTAGGGTGCAATGGCATCAGGAAGGCCAGGGGTAGCTCGTGTCACCGGGCATTTCGCCGGCGACGAGGTGGGGCGGCAGCGCCATGGTCGGAGGCGGCCGATGCTACAGGATACTATGCATTGCGGCCATCCTATGGGATTTTATTCCAGATTTTTGGCGAGGAGGGTATTGACGTGTATAGGATCCTTACCGAGTGAGGAATTGGACGGAAGAAGCTCAGTGACGGCCGACGGCAAGGAGACCGAACGAGCTTCAAGCAAGGCGTCGGCGTGGGCCAACACCAACGGAGATATTGTCAAATTTATTAAGGGGAAATGTTAGTGCTGCCTTGGTGATGCTCCTAGTGCAAGGAACTTGGGAGAGGCTCACCGAGGGGGAAGAAATAGAAAGAGGGGTGGTTCGAGCGGCTGATACCGGCAGGGAGAAACTCTCCGATTCCAGGGACTATGGTTGCTCCCGGGTCGATTGCTTGGAGGACGGTGGAGGTTGGGGGCTCAGTGAGGAGTGGTTGTAGGCACAAGGCCTTAGAAGGTCAGACGTGGGCAAATTGGGACGATGAGTGCACAGTGGCGACGAAGCAGAAAAATAGGGGGAAACGGGGAGTGGCTCCGGTGGGGTTTTATAGCCCAGAGGGTCGCTTGGGGAGTGAAAGGAAGGTTCGAGGGAGGGCGCGGGAGGTGGGGACGTGGCCAAGCGAGCGAGGACAAGGGTGGTAGGCGGCGTGGCAGCGGTGAGCTAGAGGCACAGCGAGGGAACAGGGCAGTGTGCATGGCAATGCGGCCACAGGTGGCGAGCAGCATAAATGCACGCGAGGACAGGGCGGAGGGTCGGGAACAGGATGGCAAAGCAGTGATGGGGCTGGCACGGCAGCGGCGTGATGCAGGTGGCGGCTAATGCGCGTGCAAGGACGGTGCAGCGCGGCAGGGTAGGGGTGCCATGCGGCGGCGGGGTCGAGGGTGAGGAGCCACGGAGGGAGGCGCGTGGTAGAGGTCGCTTGTCAGTGTGGGCATCGCCGGAGCGACGTACGGATGTGAGGTCTAACGAGGGTGCGGCTGGCAGAGCCAAAACATAGAGGGAGCTAGGGAAGAGAGGGGAGCTAGGGGCTGAGCCGTGGTAGGGTGCTAGGAACAGGCTCTGCCGGCTCAGCTTAGAGGAAACCAGGTTGGGCCGGGGACTCACTGGGCCGGCTGGGTGGGCTAGGCCCAAAATTGGGTTAGGCTCACTTAGGTGGATCCATTTTGACAATAAAATCAAAATGTTAAGTTGGAATTTGGAAAGGTGGAATTTGAATTAGGGATGCGGTAAATTGGTTGAAATTTGAGTTTACTAATATTTGGAGGATAGAGATTGTCTAAGGCCTTAGGTTCCAAATTCATGCCAAGTTTTAAATAAAGCTAAATTTAATGAACCTTTTGGAAATCAATAATTATTTAGGTTTGTAATTAGTTTGAAAATGAGAAATATAGCAAAAGTTCATCTATATGCATGCATATCCTTAGTTGCTAAGTTGGGCTGTTACAAATCCTCCCCCCTAAAAATAAATCTCATCCCTGAGATTTGACATACTAAGTACTGAACAGATGGGGGTACTCTTGGCGAAGCTTCACTTCAGGCTCCCATGAGATATGCCTTTCGAATTGATTGTTCCATTGGACTTTGCACAGGTGGACTGTCTTGCCTCTTGTTTGCTTGATCGAGTAGTCGAGGATCTAAACCGGGTTGGTTCGATAGGTGTGGTCTTGGGCAATTTGCTCAGGAGGTAGGGGAACATGTTCTTCCTCATGTATCTGTAGGCAATTCCTAAGTTGGGACACATGGAATACACTGTGTATCTCGCCAAGTTCGGCGGGTAGATCCAACTCGTAGGCTACTTGCCCTTTCTTAGCTATGATTAGGTACGGGCCAACATAGCGAGGTGCTAATTTGCCCCTTGTTTGAAATCTATGTATTCCCTTAGACAGTGACATCTTAAGATAGATGGGATCGACAACAGCGAAGGAGATCTCCCGACGGCGATGATCTGCATAGCTCTTTTGCCAGGACTAGGTAGCTAATAGCATCCTCGGATAATCTTCACCATCCTTTCTGCTTCTTGTAAAGTTTCCCTCCTGAACACCTGTCATTCACCGGTTTCTGACTAGAACAGAGGTGTTCTCCAGCGATGTCCATACAAAGCCTCATAGGAGGACATCCTTAAGCTGCCCTAATAAATAACTGTTGTTGTAGGATTCAGCATAAGGCAATCATTTCTCCCAATGTGAAGAAAACTCCGAGATGCAGGCCCTTAACATGTCTTCGAGGACTTGGTTGACTCTTTCAGTCAGTCTGTCTGTTTGAGGATGATAGGCTGTGCTGAAGGACAGACTGGTTCCAAGGGCACTGTGTAACTTTTCCTAAAATTAGGATGTAAACTGGGATCCTCGATCTGAGATGATCCTCTTGGGAACTCCATGTAGACAAACTATTCTAGCCATGTAAAGTTCTGCTAGCTTTTCCCTCTTATAGGTGGTCTTGACCGGGATAAAGTGTGCTACCTTGGTCAGTCGGTCCATAATGACCCATATGGAATCACATCCTGATCTTGTGCGGGAAAGTCCTAATATAAAGTTCATGGTCACTTCTTTCCACTTCCATTCTGGTATTTTTAGAGGTTGTAGAAGTCCTGCCGGGTGCTGATGCTCGTTCTTCACCAGCTGGCACATGTGACACCTTGCCACGAGTTTGGCCACATCTCGCTTCAGTCGGGCCACCAAAACTAGGATTTCAGATCTTGGTACATCTTGGTGCACCCGGGGTGAAGAGAGAACGGTGATTCATGGGATTCCTTCAAGATGTGGTCCTTCAATTCTTGGGGAACAAAGATTCTTTGTCCTAACCACAAGGTTCCTTGCTCATCTTCTGTAACCTTACATCCTTGACTTTTCTTCATAAGGTTCCTTAAACTATGGGTGCTGGGGTGATCCTTTTGCATTTCCTTGATTTGACCGAGCAGGTCTGGTTGAACTTCTAGTGTGGCTAGATAGCCGGATTCCACAAGATTCAAGTTTAGGGCATCCATGTCCTTAACAATCTATTCCGGAATTTCTAGTCCGAAGTCCATGTCCATTAGGGTTGTTGTCTGTTGAATGGTCAAATGATTGCACTGCGGCTTTCGGCTGAGGGCATCTGCTACCACATTGGCCCTCCCGAGGTGGTACAGGACATTCAAGTTGTAGTCCTTGATTAATTTCAGCCACCTTCTTTGGCGCATGTTTAGGTTGGCCTAAGTGAACATATACTTTAGGCTCTTATGATCGGTGTAAATGGCACATTGTTTACCCATCAGATAGTGTCTCCAGATCTTTAGGGCATGCACAACAGCGGAAAATTCTAGATCATGAGTTGGGTAATTTTCCTCATGCTTCTTGAGCTGTCGGGAGGCATATGCGACTACTTTCCGTTCTTACATCAATACACAGCCTAGGCCTTGTTTTGAGGCATCACAATACACCTCAAATTTCTTGTTGGTATTGGGTGTAACCAACACTAGAGCGGTTCTCAATCTGACCTTTAACTCTTGGAAGCACCTTTCGCAAGCTTCCGTCCATTCAAACTTCTTCTCCTTCTTTAGCAGCTAAGTCATGGATTTGGCAATCTTGAAAAATCCTTCAATGAATCTTCTATAGTTTCCTGCCAGACATGGAAAGCTTCGTACTTCCTTTACGATAGTTAGGGACTTCTAGTCCATAACTGCTGCTTCTTTAGAAGGATCAACCTTGATTCCCTCAGTGGAGATAATATGCCCCAAGAAGCTAATGTCATCTAGCCAAAATTCACATTTGCTGAATTTGGCATATAATTTGTGCTCTTGGAGCTTGTCTAATACCAATCTCAAGTGCTTCTTATGCTTTGCATCGTCCTTGGAGTAAATCAATCTATTATCTATGAACACTATGACGAACTGATCCAAATATTCCATTAGGATCATGTTCATCATATTCATGAAGTGGGTTGGGGCATTGGTGAGTCCGAAAGACATAACCAAGAATTCGTACAGCCCATATCTGGTGGTGAAAACTGTCTTGGGTATATTTTCTTTCTTGACATTGACTTGGTGATAACCAGACCGAAGGTCGATTTTGGAGAAGCATTTGGCTCCTCGATGTTGGTCAAACAGATCATCAATTCTGGGTAAGGGGTACTTTTTTTATTGTAGCCACATTGAGAGCTCAGTAATCCACTACTAGTCGACGGCTTCTGTCCTTTTTATCCACAAACATGGCTGGTAATCCCTATGGGGATGAGCTTGGGCGGATCAATCCCTTGTCCATTAACTCTTCTAGCTGTTTCTTGAGCTCTGCTAGCTCTACCGAGTCCATCTTCAAATAGGTCTTGTAGATAGGTGCCATGCCTAGTACCAACTCGATGGCAAACTCTATTTCTCAATTCAGGGGTAATCCTGGTAGTTCTTCGAGTAACACATCCAGATATTTCTTAACTACCGGCACTTTAACGGGGCTTCTCTTAGGAGCCATGTGGCTCTTCCCCATCTGAATAGGGCAACAACCTTCTAGACTTTTTCATACCCTGGGGGTTTGACCAATCTCACTTCTCTCTTTTCACAATCTATCTCACTTCTCTCTTTTCACAATCTAAAACCCCTTTGTAAATTATTAGCCAGTCCATACCGATGATCACATCTATCCCAATACAAGGAATGACCGTTAGGTCGAACTGGAACCCAATCCATTCCTTAGAGATTTCTATCCATTTGCATGACCTGGTGGCTTTTAGAATTCCCCTAGGTGGTTCTATAATCAGCGGCTTATCTAGAGGAAAGGTTTATAGTTCATATCTATCCACATAATCCTTAGATATGAATGAATGAGATACTCTAGAATCAAAGAGTACTTGGGCAGGGTTGTGATAGATTCCGGACGTACCCATTACAACTCCAGGGGCTTCCTCAGCTTCTTTTGTGGAGAGATGGTTGAGTCTTCCACAGCCATAAGCTGGAGGGGTTGTTCTTGGTGGAGCTGTTCCTCTTCCGCGGCCTGTTGTGGGTTGGCCATGGGATGGAGCAATGTCAAATATCGGCTGCGGGGCATTCCTTGTTGGGCACTTGTGTGCAAAGTGGCCAGGTACATGGCATCTATAGCATGCGCCAGCGGCCCTATCTTCAGCTAACCAACTAGGTCGGAGGAACCTGTCAATGGAGGTGTTGGTCTTCTTATAGAAGGAAGGGCGGGTCGACTACCACCCGCCTGATATGTCCGTGCTGGGTAGCCTTAACTGGTAGGAGTGGCGGTAGGGTCCCATGAGACTAGGTCCTTGCGCGGACCGGGGCTCCAGCTTGCGTTTGCGCTGGCTTCTTCTCCCTTTAGTTCCTTCTCCAGAATGAGAGCCTTGTTTACCAAGTGGTGAAAATTAGGGCGGTCATGGAGAATAAGCCTAGATCGGTAGTTTGGGGCCATCCCTTCAAGAAACTTGTCCACTTTCTCCTCCTCGTCCACAATGTCTTGATGGGCATAATGCGTCAGCAGGTTGAACTTGGTCAAATATTCATTAACCGACATGCCTCCTTGTTGCAGATTGCGGAACTCTTGTTTCTTCATACGAAGCACACCATGGGGAATATAATTTTCCTAAAATGCCTTCTCAAACTTGGCCCATGCAATATTCCGACTGGCCATCCGAACGTTCGGAACTTTATGTTGCTCATCAGCTGCATTGTCTCTGCCATCGTCAGCATTGTCACCATCTTCTTATCCTGCATCTTCCTCTTCTTCCTCAGCCTCTTCATCTTCATCTTCCTGTGTAGCTTCGTTACGGGTGGCTAAATAGTTTTCCCACCAAACGTCAGCGGGTCCTTCCAGGAGCTGTGAGGCGAACAACACCATGTCCTTCTCAGGACATAGGACTAGTGCTAATTTTCTAGCAACAGTCCCGAGCCAGTCTTCTGCATTGGTGGGTTCGTCGGCATAGGTAAAAGTTGGGGGTTTGGTCCTCATGAATTCAGCCAATTTGGATCCTCGTCGCTGCTATCCAGCTTGCTGGTTTTCTAGTATGGCTCCTAACATTTGTGCTTGATATGCCATGACTTGCACCATAGTGGGGTTATCAGCTGGGGGCAGTGACAGGTTGCCACGTCCTCGACCACGGCCCCAATTATTTTTGGAGCCGGCACCTCGGCCACATGCGGCACCACGAACACGAGCCATTTATAGGACAGGCGAGTCCCAGATGTCAGGCTGAGTGAGGGAGAGCACGCGCGTGCACAGTTCCTCCGGCCGCAACTCCGACGAGCCTTCGGCGAGCCCTCGGCGAAGCTACGAGGCACAAAAGTGCATGCCGTTGGTTCCTAGGGGTGCGCGGGGCCTAGCTCTAGGATGTCCTCGTGCGGTTTCGCCACGAGCAGGGGCAGCGGGGAGCTCAAGCAAGCCATGGTGACGGCGTTCCATGGGGTTTAAAGCAAGGACGAGCTGCCCTAGATCTTCTAGGAGCTATTTAGATGGTTACCTAGGGGTTAGAGGAGGTCAGGGAGGACCAGAGGGGGCTAGCGACGTGAAGCCGGACGGAACCAAAAGCAGGGGAATGGTGCGGGAAAGCCTCGGTGAGAATTCGTGCGATTCCGTCCTGGGGGAGGAAGGAGACGGTGTAGGGATGCTGTAGACCGAAAGGGAGGTTCGGGGATGCTGTTGTCGATGAGCAATCAAGAAGGGGGAAGAAGGTGGCCGCGGCGGTGACGGCGCTCGTCCGTGAGCAAAGGGCAACAAAAACTCAATTAGGCTCGGTGAGAGCAGTAGGGGGAAGAGAGGAAGAGATGGAGGGGGTTACCGGGGCTCAGGGTTCACCGGAACAGCCCCGCGACGGTGAGGTCGCCTTTGTGCGAGCGGGGCGGTGAAATGAGGGAGAGGAGGGGGGCTCGAGTTAGCTTTATATAGGCGCGGGGAGGAGCGAGGGCAGGGGGTGACAGCGCGCGCACGTAAGCGACGCGGGGCTTCGTCCTTGCCGAGATTTGTTTAGGACGAACGTACTGTCCTCGCCGGCGTGCATCCAATGGCCGAGCGTGGCGACTCCGGGGTTTCGGGGGAAGGACGGAGTTGACCGGGGCCACGACGTGGTGCTGGTACGGGCGACATGGGTGGTCGACGGCCAGGATGGTGGTGGGGGCGCTGGGTCAGCGAACGAAGCAGGGAGCAGGGAGCTACGGCAGAGCAGAGAGGAGAGCCAGGAGGAGGGTAGGCTTCGGCTTGGGCCTTGCTGGGCCTTGGCCGGGAGAGAAGAGGGGAAGTGGGCCAAGCCCGGTGGAGAGAAGGCCGGGAGGGAGGTGAAGCCTAGGATTTTTGAGCCCAAGACTGAGAAGAGAGGGCATGGTTTAGCCCAAAGGCAAAAAGGTAATTTCACTAGGCCAATTCAAATTTGAGTGTAAATTTGAATTGGAAAAGGAATGAATTAAAGATGGTTTGAAAATTTGGCTTCCCAAAGCTCATAGTGGTGATGAACACAATTCACCAACATGAAATACTATTCATGGTATGATAAATACCATTTTCCAAGCATTTTGATAAATATATTCACAATATAAATATATTCCAAGTAAATTATTGAAAAATTAAAGTTTGGGTGAAACTACTTCTCATGATTTGAAAATATGGATATACCAAAGATTAATATTCACACACACACACACACACACACACACATATATATATATATATATATATATATATATATATATATATATATATATATGTGTGTGTGTGTGTATTTGTTTCATGGAGTCAAAATAATATATTTTAGATAAAATCCTTCCCAAAATATCAAGAGCATTATTAATGTTTTAAAATGTTCAAAAATTTTGCAAATCCCTAAAAATGGGATGTTACAAACACCAAGTTTTTTATTGTGTCCGTAATGTGAATAAGTCAACCTGTATTTTTTTTGATAGAATAAGTCGATCTGTTGGTGCTGCTTGCAATCTTATGTGAGAGCACTATTTATCCGATATATTACGAGCTAGTCTCAGGCAGCCTATATATTCAACCTAACCACCGAACCAACCTAATTTCTATCAACCTAATTTCTATTCAATATTGATCCAAAACTAGGGTTCATCTCACTGGCGCCCCTCTTAACCACCGAACCAACTTAGATTTAATAAAAACCGAGTGGTCGATTAAATATTTCCTGGCTGCTGTTCAAGGATTTGTAAACATCATCATATATTTCCCATAATACCAACATTTGTATACAAGAAGCTAATCCATGCGCGCATGAGGACGCTGGCGTTGCATAGTATGGCAAGGTGCTGATGACGGCCGGCCGGGTACCCTATGTACCTTCGACGAAAACACAAATATATCCTACCAACTAGACGACCAGATCTAAAATATACTACCACCATATACTATATGAGTTAATAAACCGTAAAAGAGCCTAAAAAAAGAAGCATGCACGTGTCATAGAGAAAGGACATGAATAGTGCATGGGGTATTTATTTGAAGCGTTGCTAAAAAGGGGAAATGGCAGGTATGTGGTGCTGGTTACAGAGCATGGCGAAAGCCGCGCGTAATCCCTTTCTCGTAGACACCCACAATAATCCACCGTCCGCCCTTTCTCCTTCTCCCTTCGCAACTAAGCATTTCAGGGAAAAGGAAAAGGTAAGAGCGGTTTTTTTAATCCTCAATTTCTCTTCTTGGATTTGGTTTCAATCTAATTTGCTAGCGTAGATTTTGATGTTTCATGTCACATGCTCTTGCAATGTTCATTCCATGCTTTCTATCTCTTCTTCTTTCTTAATTGTTTTTTGAACAATGATCCGTGCATGGGAGCTTTTGCTATCCATGATTTCTTTTTATGGCCTAGCTATCGTAGTTTAATTGGTGACTACTCTTTCAAGATCTCCTGGTTGGTATATAAGAATGTATGTCCAAATAGTCCTCCTATTTGTTCTTTAAAATCTGCATATATCCACGACAAAATTGGCTCCAAATCATCCATTTCATGCGTTTGACAACATCAAAATACGACCATTTTGTCCCTAATTAATTTGCATAATTTTTTATTTCAGGGGTTGGCACCATAGCCACACGTACCATTAAGAACAAAATTAAGTAGTTCGACCATTAGCTATAACCCTAGGGGTGGAGTTCTCTCCGTATATAGGAAGAGCTCCATCCTCTGACCACCATCGGAAGAAGCAATAAAATGGCCTCCGCACCGGAGTCCTCGCCCTCGCCGCTGTCAACCAACTCCACACAGTCACCACCACCACCCGCCAAGTCCTCCCCACCTCCCTCTCCATCACCGCCACCGCCACCACCCTCCACGGAGCCATCGACACCACCGCAGCCCAAAGGCGGCTCATCCTGGTCCAAGTCCTCGCCTGCGCCGCCGCCACCGAGAAAGAGTGCCAGGTCTAAGGACGGGAACGCCGCCAAGTCTTCATCATCGGATGGGGAGTCGATGGCAGCGCTGGTTATTGGGGTGGTGATTGGGGTGGTGTCTCTGGCCTTGTTGATGGCCGTGGTGGCGTGCGTGTGCTGCTCCAAGAAGAAGAAGAAGCGGCCGCCCCCCATGAACATGCCGTTCTACACCGACGAGAAAGGTTAGGTTTTTGTTGTTGTGTGCATGGATCTCGGTCTTGCTAGCTCACACTCACAAGCGGCCGCGGGCTCATGTAGGAAATGTGTTCTACCCTAACCCTAATGGTGGTTTGCCGCCCAAGTGGCAGCAGCATGGCAGCAACAGCAGCATCCCTCCGCCGCCGGGATGGCATCAGCACGGCGGCGGGAACCCGCTGTCCCCTCCGCCGGCGCCCCTGAGCGGCGAGATGGGCCCATACTCGTCAGGCCCCTACGGGCCCCCGCTGCCACCACCATCGCCGAACGTGGCGCTGGGGTTCTCCAAGAGCTGCTTCTCGTACGAGGAGCTGGCGGCGGCGACGGGTGGGTTCTCGTCGGCGAACCTGCTGGGGCAGGGCGGGTTCGGTTACGTGTACAAGGGCGTGCTGGCCGGGAGCGGGAAGGAGGTGGCGGTGAAGCAGCTCAAGTCTGGGAGCGGGCAGGGGGAGCGGGAGTTCCAGGCGGAGGTGGAGATCATCAGCCGCGTGCACCACCGGCACCTGGTGTCGCTGGTCGGCTACTGCATCTCCGGCAACCAGCGCATGCTGGTGTACGAGTTCGTGGCCAACAACACGCTGGAGCACCACCTGTACGGCAAGGGCGTGCCGGTGATGGACTGGGCGACGCGCCACCGGATCGCGCTCGGCTCCGCCAAGGGCCTCGCCTACCTACACGAGGACTGCCACCCCAGGATCATCCACCGCGACATCAAGGCGGCCAACATCCTCCTCGACTCCAACTTTGAGGCCATGGTCGCCGACTTCGGCCTCGCCAAGCTCACCACCGACACAAACACGCACGTGTCCACGCGCGTCATGGGCACCTTCGGCTACCTGGCGCCGGAGTACGCCTCCAGCGGGAAGCTCACCGAGAAGTCGGACGTCTTCTCCTTCGGCGTCATGCTGCTGGAGCTCATCACCGGCAGGCGTCCCATCGACACCACCAACATCATGGAGGACAGCCTCGTGGACTGGGCGCGCCCGCTGCTCGGCCGCGCGCTCTCCGGCGAGGCCACCTACGAGGAGCTTGTCGACGAGCGCCTCGGCGGCGAGTTCTCGGCGGTGGAGGTGGAGCGCATGGCGGCGAGCGCGGCGGCGTGCATCCGCCACTCGGCGAAGCGCCGGCCCAAGATGAGCCAGATCGTGCGGGCGCTGGAGGGCGACGCGTCGCTGGAGGACCTGCACGAGGGCGTGAAGCCCGGGCAGAGCATGCTCTTCTCCTCCGGCTCCGACAGCGCCTCCAGCATCTCCCGCCTCCGCCAGCTCGCATTCGACAGCGGCGAGTGCACCGACGACTACAGCGACTACAGCACCGACAACTCCAGCCGCCGCGCCGGCGCACACAAGTAATTAAAGATCGTATATACTCCTACACGCTAGCTAGATACGCCGCCGGCGCAGAACATGAACATATACCATCCATCTCAGGGTCAGGGGTTGTTTACTTTGAGCTTAATTAATATCAACTGATGGGCATCATGTGAAGCGACTCATGCATGTTGTTTCAACAACATTATTGGTTAATTAAGAGATATATATATATACGTGTATGTATTATTTCTGTCACGATCCCGGGCATCTCGCCGAGGAAGCAACATCGATATAGGTAAATCAGTGCAGATTACATACATGGTAGCTGAGAGGAAGAACAGCAAGGCTAGGAGGAGAAAGAAGATGAACAGTAGATCGAGGAATGATAGGAGGAGCCTTGAATGTTATCCTACACTTTGCTTCACCTCAACAGTAGATCGTTGTTTTGAGCCTTCATAACGACAGTAACTCCTCAACAAGTTCTTGTTCCAGCATGATTTCCTCATTCTTGTCTCTCTTAGTTGCAGCCCAAATTTCCGTAGCATAGCACTCACCTTTTTGACTGCTAGCAGGAATGATGCAAAGTAATTTCTTTTGTTTTGCACTCTGAGATGTCAGGAGATAACTCTACTCTTCAACAAAAGCTTCAAAGTTATTGTGCAGTAGAGGCTCTCATTCATTCCAATGCTACTAGTACCTAAGGGAGCATCTCCAGCAGCAGGCCAGCTGCAGAGCCTCTAAAATAGAATCTTCTCTATATTTAGTATCTCTCGTTCTCCAGCAGAGTCTCTATCTCAGCCTCTAAATTTAGAGTTTCTCTCTCTTAGCCTCTAAATGATTTAGAGAGAACGAAAATATAGAGAGCGAATAATGATTTAGAGAGGATGTATAGAGATCCGATTTTAGAGTTTCTACTGGAGATGCTCTGCGAAACCAGCAATTAATATGTACTCCTAACTCCAGCTTGTGCTGCCCTAAGAATATTTGGAGGCCAAAGGTGCTTCAGCCACAATTGTCTCTGTATACACAGCGGGATGCCCTTCTTCATATTGAGCTTTCTTGTTTGATGTTGGCCTAAATGATACAACTTGCATTGCACAGGGATGGAAGAGACATCATTTCCCTGTCATTTACTTGCCAAACTTGTCAGCTGTCTCTGCAAATCATTTGATTCATTATCAAGTCTTTATTAATACAGTGCTCACTCCACTCCATTCAAACCATATCATTGGTACGACATCTCTCTAATCCTGTTTCATGGAACTTTTCCTTTGGAGAATCAGCATCTACAGCCACATATACAAACACTCTCTTTTGTTGTATTGCTTGCCCAGTCAGATCGTTTCTAATTGAATCAATCCCCAAAGCTGAAGTTGTGCTCAGAAATACTTGAATTTGTTCAAGATAGCCAACACAAAACTGAGGCAAGTTTTTTCTTCTTTGCACAAAATAACTGAATATGATAGGCAAACATTTTTGCATGTGGTTACAAACCAGCAGTAGTGCCCATCAGTTTTGAGGTAACATCACTTTCAACAATTGCAAAAAAAATGTTCGGCGCACTATAAACCATTCTACACTGCAAAATCAAGTACTTCCTTGTTGGCAGCATCAGAGGTAGAAGCTCTGTCGCTTGCTTCAATGATT